>CM052814.1:30335693-30365391 GCA_028533885.1 Nasua narica | reverse complement strand
GAGCCTTCCTCGGGAGCCCTGAGAAGAGCAATCTGAGTCTTCTGGGGTATTTCTCCCCTGCCTCTTCTGTTTGCATGTCTCTCATTTCCTGTCAGACCCATGGTCTAGAACACAGCCCTGCCTCTCCAACCCTCAGTCAGGAGAGCACGACTCTTCTGCCTGCGTTCCAGAGGAGAGCAAGACATCCAAAGTCTTCTCCCCTATTACAGTCAAGATGTGGCCAACTGGAAGGATTAGGAAGATCCACCTCCCAGCTGGATCAGTAAGGAGCCATTAACCATGACGAGAAGCCACGGGGAGAGCTAATGTGTGTTTGTTTTGTTTTGTTTTTTGCTTGAAACTGTACATGGAGGCTTGTTTGGCCTGGTTTCAACCAGAAAGACAGAGAGACCTGACTTCTTTAATTTCATTACGCATCACGGAGTAACTGCAGCTCAGGATGGTTTTAAAGAGCGATGGCTTTGACTGCTACTTTAGGGAGGAAGTATCATCAAAGATGCTTTACTTCTCTATTTACAAAGTCTTACTGGTACCCTGATCTCATTTAAAGACGAACGTAAATTACCTTGGGACCAGAATATGGCACGCACCCCCCCGCCCGCCATGTCAGCGGGGAGGCATTCAGCTGGGAAGGTAACCAGCAATATGGCATCATCTGTAACGAAGCTGATAGTTTCTTAATAAGACTGAGAGGAAGTGATTTTCAGGTTGTGCAGTAACTCAGCAAGTCCCACCAAGGACCCGGGTCTTACACCCTTCCGCTCTGCCCTCCGCAGCGGACTCGACCACGGCCTCCAGCTCAGCGTGCCTGTCACTCTTGCCGGTCACTACGGTCACTCCGCTGCAGTAGCTCTGAGCTCCCCCTGGCAACAGGCTTCAACAGAGCCAGGAAAGGGGCAGGGGTAAAACAAAGAACACAGATAAATTTTAAAGGGCTCCCTCCCCCAGGGACTATGTTATTTATTCAGGGGAAACATATTTTCCAGAGAGCCTCAGCACATCTCCCGTTCTATCTTATGGACCAGAAGGAGATCACGTGCCCATCCTAAGCCAACCACCGGACAAAGGGCCCGGAATTCCCAAGGTAGGAGGGCGCCTACCTACCCAGGAAGAGAGGGATGGTTTTTGAGTAGGGAACTGACAGAGTCGCCCCCCTCCCACTCAGCGGACTCCCCGCCCCATCCTATACCATGTGGAAATGCTCCTGGCTCTCACTCCAGCTTCACTCCTGCCCCTGCCTATACTTGCCCCGTGTCCTCACATCTCCCCTTCCCTTTCCTAGCAGACTCACCTCAGGAGCCATGGGGCTGCCTTCCCTGAGTCCTCTTCATCTCCTGTCTCCTCACCTCTCCCCAAGTCATCTGCCACCCTCCATCTCCTCCGCCTGAGTTCACTCCCTCACTTTGATCTCTTTGCTGGACTTGCCTCTTGCAGGCACCCCTTCTTCCTCAGCCTCCCTCCTGCCGTGCGCTCAATGGCTCTTCTGCCCTGCCCATCCCTGAGGTGTCTATGTTCTCTGGGGCTCCTCCTTTGACTGTTCCCCAATCATTCCCTACTACTGCTCAGCTAACTCTGTACCGGGACCCCCAAAATCTACGAATCCAGCCCCAATATTTCTCTTGAATCTATACCTATAGTGGGTCTTGTATTACTTGTATTACTAGGCATTCCCAGACACCTTAAATTCATCATCTGCAACACCGATTTCATTATCTACACACATACACATGCACACACTCACACACACTGCTTCATTCCACTGCTCAGAGAACATATCGCAAGCCACTGAGTTGCCAAAAGCTAAAGCAAGCTGTGCTCTCTGTCTCTCATCCCTGACACTCAGTGACCACTTCCTGCTCATCCCACCTCCTCTCTATCAGTCTCCTTCCTCTCTGCTTCTATGCCACTTCTCTGCCCCACGCATCCATCATCTTCTATCTGGATCATGGCACCAGCTTCCTAACTGGTTTCTGCTTTCTCTTTCCAATCCACTCTCCCAACATTGCTCCAATAATTTTTTTTAAAGATTTTATTTATTCATTTGACAGAGAGAGAGAGAGATCACAAGTAGGCAGAGAGGCAGGCAGAGAGAAAGGGGAAAGCAGGCTCCCCACTGAGCAGAGAGCCTGATGTGGGGCTCCATCCCAGGACCCTGGGATCATGACCTGAGCCAAAGGCAGAGGCTTTAACCCACTGAGCCACCCAGGTACCCCTCCAATAAGTTTTTAAATATAAATCTGATCACATTATTCTAGAGCTTTCAAAAGCTCCCCAGAGCCTAGAGAAATGGACCAAACTCCCCAGTAGAGCAGATAGGGCTCTTCGGAGGCTTGGCCCCAAAGTCATGAGCACCGTTTTTAGAAGTTTAATCTGCAGGGGTTACGTCTGCTCAGTTGAAGAGAGGAAAAAAGGTGACAGAGAAATCAGTGAAGACGCTGTTCTCAAATACCGTTTTAAAATCTCTGTGACTAGATTTGCAAATTTTGTGAGGCCATGTTGCTCCCAGAATCCTTGACTAAACACAATGCCCAATGAATATCAATTTAAAATGGAACTGTATTCCTTTGGGCTTTAACTTTTCCAACTACTTAACAGGATAGATAGAGCCATACAGCCCACAGATGTTCGCTGGGTCACTTGATTTCCACAAATTACTTATTCTGTGGCCTCATCTTAGAATTTGGAAGCGAGAATAAAGATACCAAGTAAGTGGAATGAAGGAGTGGACGAAAGAAGCATTTTGGACAATGAATGATAGGACCTGGTTACTGTTAAAAACTGGGTGCCCATAGTAAGTTCTGTCCTCTGTTCCAGAGGAACGTAGCCAAGTTCTTGGACTCGGAAATAGTAAAAGACATGATAGTTTAGTATAGAGGATGAGAGGAGTTGCCTCTGTGGGTAATTGTTTATGGGGAGTGGGGGAGGAGAGGAAGAGAACACATAACATTAATAAATCACAACCACATCCAATAAAACAGAAATTGGGAGGCTCAATTTCAGACAAAGGCAACTAATACTCCCTTTTCACATTCCCTTAGTATTAGAACCCCAGCTTTAAAAGGCAAAGGTCATGGGGCACCTGGGCGGCTTGGGTGATTAAGTGTCTGCCTTCAGCTCAGGTCATGATCCCAAGGTCCTGGGATTGAGTCCCACATCAGACTCCCTGCTCAGCGGGGAGTCTGCTTCTCCCTCAGTCTTTGCCTCTGCCCCTCCCCCTGTTTGTGTGCTCTCTCTCTCTCTCTCTCCCTCAAATAAATAAATAAATAAATAAAATCTTAAAAAAAAAAAGGCAAAGGTCAGAGCTCAGACAACAGGGAAGCTTCTCTTTCTTAGGATCTGACAAAACGGAGCCAATAAGAAATGGAACTGGGAGTCAAAAAAGAAAAAGTCCTTTTCGGAGATGCACCTGTGAGATTCTCTAGCCGGTGGAAGGGAGACAACAAGCATACCTGAGCTTCTACTACTGTATGGTAGAGTACCGCACACGCATGGCCTCATTCAAGGCTCATACCATAAGGTAAGAATGACTATTTCCATTTGTGGCTTAACAGAGAACAATCTAGCCACATACGTAGTCCGGGACACAGGGACAAAGATCTTTCTGACCCCAAAGCACGTGCCTTGTCACCTCCCTAAGACCATGAGCAGTCAGCTAGAAAGTCTCCTCTCCCAGGATAGTGGTTATCTTTCCACATTCATTCATTCATTAAACAAGTCTTACCTGAGTGACCGGGCACAGAGGTAGGTTACGGAGTAGATGTGGTTCTGCTTCGGGGAAGGGGTATTCAAAGGACTCCTTAAAGGTTCCTTCTGGACGAGAAAGTTCAACAACTGTAGGAAACTGAGATCGCCACTCCCCCTTCTCTGCTGGTGTCAGAGAAGCTGGGGGGTAAGTCCCCCCCAGGGAAAGGGCCAGGATACGGAAACCACAACTGGTCTGACCAGGCTAGGCAGAGCAGAAGAGAAAGACACAGGAAGTCTGAGGGTCAAATTGGACCCTGGCAGGTTCTCCCTGTGCAAGACAGGGAGACAGGCCCAGTGTAGAGTTTATATATACTGGGCCTGTCTTTAAAATCTTAAAAAAAAAAAAAAAGATTTTATTTATTTATTTGACAGAGAGAGAGAGCGCACAAGCAGGGGGAGTGCCCGGCAGAGAGAGGGGCGGGGGGAAGCAGATTCCCCTCTGAGCAGGGAGCCCAACATGGGGCTCCATCCCAAGACCCTGGGCTCATGACCCGAACCAAAGGCAGATGCTTAACGGGCTGAACCAGCCGGGCACCTCTAAGATTTTATTTTTAAGTAATCTCTCCACCCAACACGGAGCTCGAACTTGCAACCCTGAGATCAAGAGTGATGGACTCCACAGGCTGAGTCAGCCAGGCGCGTCTTGAAAACAATTTTGAAACACACTGCTCCTGAACGTACATTTATCCAAAGGATTGACCATTCAGGCCACCATTCACACAATTCAGTTTATTTTAGTTTTAGGCTATCAGTACAAAGAAGGAAAGAAAGAAACTGTAGCAAAAGCACCATTAATTTACCTGTAGAAACAGTCACCACCATAGTCAAATTGGTTCCCTAAAGGCAACGGCTGTCCTGGTTTGTTTCCCACCTGCAGCATCCAGCATCTGATACCTAAAGTGTCATAGTGCACATAAAAAGAATGTTCAGTAAGGCGCCTAAAAATAAATGTAAATCATAAAGCCTGCTAAGTGATGATAACAAAGGCAAAACAGGCTCAGGACTAAGTCTCTCCAGCCCGAGTGCCACAGTCACCAGGTCACTCTGACCTTCCCTGGCAGGCAGCCCCGGACGGCTGGGAAAGGTGACCTCTCCACCAGGATGGAAGGAGCCTGGCAGACACGAGGGGCTGAGCCCTGAGGGGTGTCTCAGGTCCAGGCATGAGCCACAGTGGCAGGCAGCGGCCGTCCCAGGAGGCAGGCAGCGCCTCGGTATCTTCACGTTACAGATAAGGAAAGAGCTAGGTTTGAATAAAGATATGCGAACAGGTAGTTTCTATTCCTCCATGGGGCAAAAAGGAAAAGTGACGCACTCAATGCTGTCATTGGAACCAGTGCCTGTGCTTTTTCCACTGTAATGTGTCAATCCAGAAAACTGAAAGAAGCAAGCTCCTGGCTGGGGACCATAACCACAGTCAGGAGAAAGAGAAGGAAGCTAGAGGGACTTGAGTCTAGACTCAGTCTCCTTCTTCTCCTCCTCCTCTTTTTTTTTTTTTTAGTTTTGGGGGACAAATTGCTAGGGACTAAAGTAGGGGATGGAGCCACCTCTGTGGCGCTTCATACCTCTACTCACCACCAGAGGGGGCAATTGCTCCACATCGGTGGTCTCTGCTAGGCCAAGAAGGTACTTTCTAAGTTGAGAGACCCCCAAGGCCCTAAGGGTCATTTTAGCTCTTCCTTGCCCAAATGTGGCCGGCATTTACTTAGCAAACATCACACTGTTTTAGATAAGGGAGGCATGCAGGGATCATCTTGTCCCAAGCAGCTGGCTGTTTCCCCTCCTCTTAAGTGAATTCCAGAAATAGACTCCGGCACCTTGCTTGGCGGCTCTTGCAAGGCTGTCAGTTTTGCCTGCTGGCTTGCTGGCTACCCACAGCCACCTCGACAGGAGCCACATAAGGGCAGGTAACCGCCGCTCCCCCGCTCCTCACCCCCCAGCCCGGCTCTGGGTGACAGCACTTTAGCTCCTGCAAAGAGAGGCCGGATTTCTTTGTCCTGCCCAGGAGACCCAGGCACCTTCTCCCATCGTTTGAGCCACCTCACAGACCAGGGCCGAGAGCAACACTCAGACCTTTGGTCTGCGAGCCCAAATCCCAGAGCCCCTTTGTGCGCCTCTTGAGCTTCTTATTCTAAGAAGCACCCTTTGTGGGGGTGAATTTGGGCTCATGAGAAACCCCATTTAGAATCTACTCCCACCCCTCCTTGCCCCCAATGCATCTGTCTTTGCTTCATTCCATCTGCTGTCCTCAGAGGAATGGCTAATTAAATTGAAAAGAGCTGGCCTATTTTTGGAGTTTTTCAGCTAAGACCTGGAGGAATAGCCACAAAGTTTGGAAAGAACCCCAGGGAGACTGAAAAGCCCTGGAGTTGGCTGGTTATTCTAGGATTGGCAGGTCCTAAATCCCATAGGCTGCCTGCTCCGGTTAAGGCTCCATCCCAGTCTCTGGGTCATCAAATTTGAGGATGGGGTACACACTGGAGGAAGGGGAAGTGTCCTCTTGGGCGGGTCTTGATCCCCGCATCCTAGAAGACACAAGCTCATTTATTTGGCCTTGTTTTTTGCTGCCAAGTGAGAACAGCGACTGTAAGAGTTTTGGGGAATAACACTTGTTCTCAGGAGAAAGATGGCAGGGAGTCGGGATGAGGGGGTGAGATGTGGAGGGGAGGCAGGGGTAGAGCAGAGGTACAGATCCCTAGCTCATGTTCCTTCACCGGCATTTGAACAACTACTGTGTCGTCCCCGAAAATTACTTGCTAGCCAAAAAGACACCTCGTCATGTTATTCCCTACATGAAAACAACCTTTGGTTGCTTATTCATCTGGTTAACCGATAAACTCCGGAACTGGACCCATAATGTTCCTTTGAATCAGCCCGCGCCCTCCTCACCAGATTCAATTCCCGCCATCCCTGTGTTCTAGCCACCCCGAGTGTTCTACTCGCCTTTCTCACGTCTGGCTTTCCCACCCATTTCAAGTCCTCCGCCAGGAATTCCCTTCCCTGCCTCGCAAATTCTCCTCACTGACGGACTCCTCACTGACGGACTCGAAGTGCAAGCGTTACCTCTCCGAAGCCTTTTTTTTTTTAACGCTTCTAAGAATTAGTCACCGTCTCTGCTGTGAGTCTCTAGAACTTTGATAATCCCTCCATCATACCTGCGACCAAACATATTACAGTGATTTTTGTACATGTCTCTCTTCTGTGTAAAATATTTGCTCCTTGAGAGCAAGGAGTGTGTTTTATCCATCCAGATAGCCTGGGTTCCCAGCACGGAGCCAAGTGAATTTTTATGGATGACTTGCTGGATCAATTAGGACATCACGCTTGGAGGGGGAAGAAACCTGTCCTCTCAAGAACTCGGTGGGGAAGATAGTTCAGAAAATGCAGGCAGGCAGTTCAGAAAATGATCCTTCTCAGGTGAGGTGAGAAGGACTGTGTGGAGTCAGACAGCTACAGTCCGATGGCTGTCTTTGTCCATGGCCGTTAGAAAATCTCAGGGGTGGAAGATCTGAAACTTGACCCTGGGTAGATCCAGTTGCTAAGCGGCATTCTGTGGCAGTGAGTGAAAGTACTCCCAGCCCTTTGCTTACCTGTCTTTCGAGCCCCATCTCACATTCCCACTTCCTCCAAGAAGGCTTCCCAGCCTGGCTCCTGGCTCCCCGGCTAGAATACCGAGTTCTTTTCTTTTTCAGATTTTATTATTTATTTGAGAGAGAAGGGGAGAGAAGAGACAAGGGGGAGGGACAAAGGGAGAGGGAGAAGCAGAGTCCCCACTGAGCTGGGTGCCCATGGGGTTCAATCCCGGCACTCCGGGATCATGACCTGAGCCGAAGGTGGAGGCTTCATTGACTGAGCCACCCAGGCGCCCCTAGAATACCAGGTTCTTGAGGTTCTATCCTTAGTGGACAGCCCAATGCTGGTGCATTGTGTTTTGTGCCCCCAAATTGTTTATTGATACTGATGGAGTTGCCTGCTCAGGATCATCGAGACTGTGTTGTAGGCACTCTCTCCCTCTGGATCCACTCCCCAATGCTTCTCCACCTTGCTCTGTGCCCTGGGAATTTGGCCCCTTAGTGTCACACCAACCAGTCTCTTCTCCCTTGGCTTTCAGTTAGGTGTAGCCCATAGGAGGTTGTGGGAGTAGTAGGAGATGGCAGCCCGTTTGGGCCCTTGCCTCCTCCCTGCTGGCCGGAAGGTGGCCGTGCCGGTCTTCTTCCCCCAAAGGCACTCTGTGGAGTGGCAGCCTCCTGCCGCGTCCTGGGCAGCCACACTCTGAAATTGCATCGAAGATTCCCTTGGCTGATGTGGCTAGCCCTTGGGTGCCTCACTGTCCTTTAAGAGTTCCCTAGAACCCTGCCCCAGTTCTGCAAATAGCCCCTTTGTCAGACTCTCCCAGTTACTCCTCTTCGAGTGGGGATTAGACACGGTGGCCTTTGGGACCCCTTGTCTAGCTCCACGCCTATGAGTCTTCTCCAGATGGCGGCTCCATGCCGGAGCTGGGCCCCAAATTAGTTCAGAATCCAATTTATTGATTACATTCCGGGAACTTACATGCTTCTGCATATGACCCACTCCCCACTGATTTCTTAAAATTTCCAGCCAGAGAAAATGAGCCTTTGTCCCCGACCTTACGAGTAACCTTCATGAGGCTTGGAGTTCCACAATAGTCCCTGAAATCACAAATAATCCTACCCCTTCCCTAAAGGTCCAGGGTTTTTCTGAACCAGTTAGATATGCAAACGTAGAGTGGCTTTTTTGTGTTTCTTGGGGGTGGGGGTCCCAATTTCTCCCTTGAACAATCAACCATTGAGTAAATAATCTTAGGTGCTGTTGAATGTGCCCCTCCCCCATTCCCCTAGTTCAGGCTACTCGCATTCAAGGTTTCTTGGGGCCGACAGCTCCTGCCATCTGGGCCTCCCCATTCCATAGCACTGTGGCATCCTGCAGGGAGCAAGTTTTCTGACCCCTTGTGATCCCCAGACCGACATCCAGCCACCCCCTGCAATGAACAGGTGCACCTGGGCTGCACATTTCCCACCATGATACATGGGGCATTTTCCCCACCAGCAGGATCTGAGCAAACGGATCTCCTTGCTCAAGGTTCCCCAACTTCTCAGGAGCTCAGATCTGAACAAGGAGGCCTTTAGCTTGCTGAATCATTTCACCTAGTTCCAGGACTTTGGTAAAAACTCTTCTCCTGGGAGCCTCTCTCTGTGTGCTGCCCTAGATTGCCTAGGGGGCAGCTTTCCCAGAAAGCCAGATCCAAAACCGGCCTCCTAAAGAGAAACTGAGGCCTACAGAAGGGAAGTAACCTTTGCCATGAGTCCCTGAGTCTCAGGAGAGGGTGAGTTGGGGGAAGGGAGAGCAGACCGGTGTAGTGGCCATCAAATGCAGACTTTCGGCAAGGGTTGGAGTGGGGGGCAGAAATGCACGCAGGGGGACGGAGCTCTGGAAAAGAGAAGATATGAGCTGTGTGTGTGTGTGCGCGTGTGCACACGTGTGTGTGCGCGCGTGTGCGCATGCATGCGTGTTTGCACGCCCACACCCACACCCGCCCACTGGAAACAACAACTTTGGCCAAATTAAGATTTGTGGCACTTTTGCCAACCTTATTCTCCCTTCAACTCCTTTGCCTACACTGCCCTCCTGGGGGTTATCACCCTTTCCCAGTGCCAGGACCTGGGGACTGAGAGTTTTGCCTGGGGCGAAGTCCGACTGGCTGGCTCCCTCCCTGGCCTGAATTGCCCCTTTGCACTGCTTCCCCATGCTCCTCCCTGTCCACCCAGGCCCCATAAAGAAGGGCTGGCATCCTCGCCCACATAGCTCCTCATGCCAGATTGAGACACTTGAGCTGAGAGATTACCGGAGCTCTCTTTTTAACCAGCTTGGGCTCATGTGACTGGCTTTGGTCCAGGCAGACAGATGCGGGCCAGCCCTCGAGGCTGGGCACACAGCACTATTTATTTCCTCCTGGGTTCTCTGCAGGCAAGAGCTGGCGGGGTGGGGCTTTCTCATTGCATTTAAGCCTCAGCTGGCGCCACTGAATTGCCCCAGCCTCAGCCTTTGCCCCTTCCTCAACCCTGTAGGTAAAAATACCCGCCCCCCCATTTTGGCACCTCTGGGGAGTTGGAAGGGGGCAGCGGAAGTGTCTCCGAGAATGCACGGTAAACTGCATGGGGTGGGGGTTGGGGGATAAATGGGGTACCTTCTTTTGAAAGCAGCAGGGGAAAGTCTGTCTCTAAACCATGGCTCAGATACTAACCTAAGGGACAAGGGTGTTTGGTGTCTCCAGTATGGGGCTCAGTCTCTCATTTGTCTGTTTGGAAAAGCCTGGGCACCATTCATGATCTCTCAGGCAGGAGGCACGGCGGACGGCAAATGGTCAGTTGGGGGCAAGGTCATGGCTAGTGATGGAGAGGGGCCGCCACCGCAAAAATCCTTTGTTGACCTCCACCCCCCACCTTTTTTCTTTTCTCTTTTCTTTTCTTTTCCTCCTAGGGCATGAGTGCGTGTCTACAACGTATACATCTCCTTGAATTTCAACTCCGCCTGAGCTTTAACTTCTACCAAATTTTTAGAGCAACAACTCATGTCTTATTCATGTTTGAATTGCCCAGTACAGCGCCTGGCACACAGAACACAGGAGAGAAGAATGGAGAAGGCAGGCAGAGAAAGGGGGGCAGGGGGCCCGGCACCCCTGGGGGAGCCCCTGCAGAGCCGCGCAGTTGTGGGGGGAGGGAAGGACACTCTCAGGGATCCGGAGTCTTGCTGTTGCTCCCTCCCCGGTTTCTGACTTTCCCTACTGCGACTCTGCGGTCCGAGAAATCCCAGCCTTGCCCCCTCCTCCAGCCCCAGCTCCACCCAGGCTTTCCAGGCTAATGCTGTTCCTTTCTCCGGGGAGGTAGCAGAATTCAGGGCTGGGAATAAAGAACAAACTGAGGGATTACTCTTTCTTTGAAATGCAGCTGCCTCGGGCCAGGTTGGGGTTGGAAAGGGTAGGAGGGTGTGTGTGTGTGTCACTGCAGATGGAAAACAGTTGTCCCTGCAGGAAGCTCCTGACCCCTGTTATCTCAGCAGGATCCAGGGGAAGCACCTGTGGTCCGCCCCTCTGCTTGGTGCCGCCAAGAAGTTGGAAGCCTCCCCGTCTCACTCATGCTGCTTCGCCTGGGCGATTCTTCTAGCATTTGGAAGCAGAGAGCAATCTGGGGATCCAAGGAGAAAAAGGAGCTCTTGAATGAAGACGGTTTACCGAGATGGGACTGCAGCTGCTCAAAAACTGGAGAACAAGATCTCAGGGAGGAAGCTTGTGAATCCATCCCAAGCATTCATTGGGGTCTCAGGCTCTGACCGGGTTTGATGTCGGGACGGAAATAAACAATGTCCATACAGCAGCCGGAGCATACAGCAAAGCAAGCCAGCAAGTTGTGGAAGGAGGTGGGGAGAGAGGGAAGAGTGGTAGGGAACCCTGGTGCCTGCTCCTTCCTCCTCCCTGTGGTTGCTCCGGAGAGTAAATATGGGATAGAACGGAGGTTTGAAGAATCAGTACCAGGAGTCAAAGCCCTGACCTGAAATCATGGTAGAGAAACCCCAAGGGTGACCCCAATCTCATCTTCCAGGGCAGGCATGGAGGGAGGGAGAGCCCTGGGATCCCTCCGTCTCCCCCATCAGCTCAGAACACAAGCCTCACCCCACTCGCAGAGACTCAGAACGTTCTCTTCTGCCTCCATCTCCCCTTCCTGCCCCATTCGCTGACAGATTTTTACCAATTTAAAACCCGAACAGAGCGAAGGTAACTGGAGTTCTCTCTGAGACCACTGCCCGGCTTTTTTAAAATAACGAAACCCATGAACACAGGGTCTGTGATGCTGTGGATGCTCCCATCCCGGACCAAGGCCACTAGAGAGCTTCCCCGCCCCCCGCCCCCAGCAGTTGCTCAATAAAATCAGTCACTGTTGAAAGAACAAATGCACTAACAAAGGCCTGTTTGGACGTGCTTCAGGAGGCGGAGATGTTTGGGCTAGAGCTCCTCCCTGGGAATGATTAAGGATTCTCTGCGGCGGTTCCAACTGGGTAGCCAGGTCTGCTTGGGCGTCAGGAGCCTGTCAGCAGCCAGATGCAGGGGCAGGGTGGGCAGCCTTTGCAAAACAAGGTCAAATTGTGGCCAGGCTCCGGCTATGGAAAGATCAAGATCAGACCTCGGCATCGTCCCCAACAACTGCAGTCACTCAGGTTTCTGCCTCTGGACTGAAATGTCTTCCTGGATAAAGAGCAGTGGACAACACACGGAGCATTCTCAGTGCCATTCCGTTGCCTTCTCTGAGCTCTAAGTTCTGAAAGCGCCGAGACTGTCCTGACTTGGGGTGTGCACCAGATCGTGGGGCAATGTGACCCGCGGGCGGAAGGTTGATAGGACTGTGCCTGGCCGCGGTTTCTCTGACCGCAAAGCTGCTTTCGTGTGAGTACGGGAAGCCCTTCTCCAGCTTTAGGCCAGGCTCCCAGAAAGCCTGTGCAAGAATCCAGGGCTCGACTCAAGGGTGGCGGAAGGTGGTCCTCGAGCTCGGTGTCCACTGAGCTCCTGTTGCTGGGACAATAATGGCCCAGGGCCAGATCAGAAGCTGGCGGGAGCGAAGTTGCCCAAGGGCCGCTAAGAACTTTGTTTCCTTTTCCTTCCATGCACTCAGTTCCCTCAGGTTTTTTTTTTTTTTTTTTTTTTTTAAGTTATTGAATGGTACGAGGCCTTGGCCTAAGACAAACACTGAAACTTCCGAAATAAAACTGTACTCCTTGAAGCTGCTTGTTAGGATTCATCCTTGTTAAGCCTGGGCCCCTGAAGGCTAAATGTCAGAAATCCTGATGGGAGAGGCGACCCTTAGGGCCCCTGGGAATGCGGCCATCCCCGCAAGGCTTCTCATCTCCCTTTTCCACAGGGTGCATGTCTCCAGGTCCTGGGGAACTACAAGAACAAGTGGAGTCTCTGCAAGGCTGTCGCTCATCCTACCCTTTTATCCCCCTTTTTGAGCATTTTCTCTGTCATTGTCAGTGCTGATAACCCACAGTAACTGGGGCTCACACACTCACTGGGAACACTTCAGGGTACGGCGCCAGAGCCCGCTGGGGACGTCCCCGGACTTGGTTTTGAAACAATCATGACATGCTGAGAAATTCTCAAAGCATTTCATCTTTATTTTTAAAAAAACAAACACCCCCCACCCCAAAACAAAACAAAATCCATTGACTCATCCATGCCAAGCTATACTTTCCAGAGGAAGCGTGTCAGCAGATTCAAAGGAACAACGATAGAATCCCATGATACCAAAATGATTCAAACGTGATGCTTTGGAGGCTGACATCCTGAGCCGAAATAGTCACAGGTCACCATCTGGCCTGATTCGGGGCCCTTGTTTCTTTTTTAGCCTATTTGTGTGGTGGCGGGGGGCGGGGACACGCTTTCTAGTCAACAGGCAGGCAGGCTTCTCCTGTTATAGAAAAACGATGACAGTCTAGGCACGACTTAGCGGTTGGTGAGCTATATTAAGAATCGTATTCTCTCCTTCAAAGTCTAGACGATGTATTTGTAGCTCTGGCTTATCTCAGGGGTTACGGATCTCAGGGACTGGAGCTTTGAGTCTTTACATGGATGGGTTCCCGGTGACTCTGAAGAACTTACCGCACTGAAATTAGTGGGCATACTCAAACAGGCACTTGGAAAGAATCACCCCTAGTCACATAATAGTTGAAGGCCGGGTTTGGAGGTAAATTCTTTTCAATTCCTGGGATTTAGGAAATACAGGCTGAAGATGAAAGTGGGACATGTTGAACTGAGGGTATTAAGAATATTATTGGAAACTGGGAGGCTGATCCTGGCAGAGGACAACTCTTCCTGGATGGGCTGATCCCTCATCTTGTCTCGTCTCTGTCCTTATTTGGAAGACTTCAGGTTGGCACATCACGGGAGGCTGCGGTTGCTCTGCGCATAGTACGTTACAGTGCCCTCTGGACCCGTCATCTCTGACACGATGGGGGACCTGGAGGAAAACGTGTTCTGTCCACCTGGTTCAAAGGTTAAGTACTTATCCTTAATTCTCAAAGGAGAAAAAAGTGTACAGAGGCAGTCCGGAACGATTGGTGCCACTTTTCCAGCTTCCATGCTGAGGACATCAAACAACAGATGCATGAGAAATAATTAAAAGCTTTCCATGGTTCAAGCAACAGGAGAATTCTGTTAGGAAAGCTCAGCATTTATCAGCTGCTACCTAAAATTTAGCATTTAACTTTAATTATGCCTACTTAGGAATTAGGCAAAACAGTGTTTCAACACGATCAGCTGCTACATACCCAGACTGTTTCATGGTCGAACTTTTTATTTCATCTTTTGTTCTATTGTTTTTTGATCATGCAATAAGCCCCACTCTTAACAGATTAAAGGTCAAAAAAAAGTCAGGATTATAATGACAATAGCCAGCTAACCCCTCTGTCCCAAAACCTCTTAAAACACCTAGGACTCGGGGGCGCCTGGGTGGCTCTGTTGGTTGAGCGACTGCCTACGGCTCAGGTCATGGTCCTGGAGTCCCGGGATCGAGTCCCACATCGGGCTCCCTGCTCTGAGGGGAGCCTGCTTCTCCCTCTGACCTCTCCCCTTTCATTCTCTCTCTCTGTCTCAATAAAATAAATCTTTAAAAAAAAAAAACAAAACACCTAGGACTCGGGACACCTGGGTGGCTCAGTGGGTTAAGTATCAGACTCTTGATTTCAGCTCAGGTCCTAATCTCAGGGTTGTGAGATAGAGCCCTGCATCAGGCTTTAAGCCGGGCATAAACCTGCTTAAGATTCCCTCTCTCCCTCTCCCCCTCTCCCCACCACTCTCTCCCTCTAATACAACCAAAAAGCCAAAGCCAAGAAAAAAAACCCCACTGAGGACGAAAGCATGCTACTATAATCATAAACCAAAGTTTTCGGGGGAAGAGCCGTGCTCCCCCATCTCAGACAGAGTCCCCGAGGGACAGAGACAGAATCTTTAAGTCACAGTTAAGGTTATGGCTGCATCCTTTTCTCACTATTATCAGGGTGTCAGGTGCTGCACCAGAAGATGTCCTCACATAACCCTTCTCTGATTACCCTTTCTCACAGAGGAGCGATTCGAGACTGGAGATCCTACGGGTCAATTTAAAAGAAGACAGGAGGTGAGCACGTGCCAGGTACGTGGAGGGAAACGGACCTCCATCATCTGCACACAAGCAACAGCATTACAGCTGGTTCGTTTAGAAGACAGGGTCGTGAAGACAGGGCCTGCCCCTCTGAAGCTGACATTCCGATAAAGGGAATCACGACAGCATGTGATGAACGAACAGACGAATCTCTGTGAGGACACAAGGCAGGACAGGGTCTGATACGAGGAGCAGGTGTCAGCTGGATTAGCCAAATTCCCGTGTTGAGAGAAAAAAATGACTTTAGGAATAAGGTAAAACACAAATTCCTACCCAACGTTCACGGTGTCAATAGCAATTTGGAAACGCAGTTGATCCTGTTAACTTAAAAATCAGCAGAAGTCAACCAACTTGACCTGTTTAGTTGAAATGACCAGAACAAAAATGGCTAAAGAACCATTCAGTTAACTGTCAGTGAGACAGCCTGAATCTCTGCACTAACTCTGATCTAATTCAGTCACTCTGCTATGGGCAGGGATCCAAGTGACAATGTAACAGTGGCTGATAAAAGGGGGCACCGGGTAACAGCCTCTAAAAACAACTTACCCCTACGCTTGAAACCAACTCATCAGCCTCCCCAGACCCACCTGGCACAGCCCGCACGTTTTAAAGCAGCGCACGCTCCCCAAACCTGACTCGGCTGCGGAAGACAGGCGTCCCAGCCAGCCGGGATGACTCTGCTCTGCGTCACTCTCTAGGTTGCCAAACTCAGGCGGGAACACATCCATCCCCCCCCCCCCCCGCCCCCCAGAGCTTTCCAGAATTTGTCACAGGTTGTCACAGCCCATCCTTGACCCAGTTCCAGTAACCTAAGTCTACTCAATGCACAGAAACAGACCATGGGCCAACCTCAGCCGCGGGTTCCCTCCTCTCCCGCAGCAGACGGTGTGGGCTGACCCAGATCATTCCCAACAAACACAAACATCCGGATCCTGGGCCTGGCAGATGCGCTGGGGGCAGCAGTCTTTTTAACACTGTTTGCACGAAAGAGCAGGTCTTCCACACTGATACCAACGGGCAAAACCACCCCAACGCGTGCTCTGCCGAGATAACGCAGGGGCTTCTTCCGCGGCTTCTCCGTTAGGCAGAGAGCTGAGCAGGAGCCGGAGGGGCCTGGAGGGGCCTGTTTCCACTGCCTTCTGTAAACCCGCAGTTAAGGAAGTGATTCGAGTTTTAAAGCGTGCCTTCCTCAGGCGCCAGAAGCACCAGGACGTGCCCTTTTCAAGAGGCCGAGGCCTCGGTTTGAACCCTTATGCCCGCGGCCAAGGCCACGCTCTGGATGTTGGCTCACTCTCAGTTTTCACAGCCCGTGCCGTGGCAATCAGAGTCCTTCTGGGTAAGGCAGGAGTTCCTACAAGGATGTGCTCCTGGCATTTCTCTTCATTTGGCTGTGGTGTTGCCTGGCGATCTTATGATCACCGACCTCATGGAGCTCACATACTAAATTCTACAGTGAAAACGGTACTGGGTCGTCCTGGAATGGTGCTGAAGAAAGCAATGGTCTGCCTCAGAGAGCCCGCTCTGAGGACAAAGCTCGGGCATACTCTTGGAGGAGGGTGGAAGTAGAGAGGAAGAAAACAGTAGCATTGAGTTACTGAGGTACTGTACCTTCTCTGCCCTTCCAGGGAAGACATTTGGCTAGCAGGCAGCTTTACTGCCAGCCCTCACTGAATCTTAGCAGAGAAAAAAGAAAGGATGTTCAAGTGAAGGAAAAGGAAATGGATGACCACCAGTGCCTGGGTTTTCTTATAACTGAAGTTCACTCAGAACCTAGGGAGTAGTCTTCGGCTTAAGAGGCCAGTGGGGAGACTGTGGCATGCTGAGGCAGCAGAGGGCTGGGGAGAGGAGGGAGGCAGTGGGCTGTGGTTAGGTTTCTCAGAGAGTGATCACTTTCATAAGGGAAGTAGGCTGGTCTCCACGGTTCCAAGAAACTCGGGAACTGCAGGTTGCTTGCTGCTTCTCCCTTGAACATTCATCTGGGGCAAAGAAGCTGCTTTATGCTCCCTGGAGATGGGTGCAGTGGGGTGGTGAAGTGACACAGAAGGACTTACGTTTTAAAACCAGTGCTTGGTAAAGTGGTAGGACAGCTATAAAATGCTTTTCCCAGGAAACATACCGGAAGCAGAAAAGTCATAAAAATAACAACATAAAATTAAAACAGCACACAACACAGGATTCAAAGAAAGAAAAATGAGTCATTGAGAAGCAGTGACACCACTTCTTCAAGTGACTAAGAGCTTCCAGAACCTTCCCCTGCCCCATATTCTGCTGAGCCCTTTCACCTGGGATGAGCCCACAGAACGGCCTGCTGGGGCAAGAGCTTCTGCTCTCATCCAGAACCACAGCCGTGTTCCACACTACCCCTCTGGAACAGAGGCCGAGGGAGACGAGAAGTGATGAGTGCATCAGGATATACTTCTCGGGGCACCTCGTATCTTGAGAGAAAGGACTTAAACCAGTAGCAGCATATGTAAGGTGATGTACATCTGACGGACAATAATGAAGATGCACTGACCTATAAAAAGTCATTTAATGTACATTCCAGGATGGCCAACACAGGCTGGTTAAGGTAATTAGCCCTTGAAGAGTTCTGTTAGTCATATAAAAATGTTTTGCCTTGTTAAAAAAAGAAATCTAGTCTAACAAAAACATATCCACCAATGGGCCTGCATTTTTTCCCCATGTTCAGGTTTGCAAGACAATGAAAAGTACAAACATATACCTCTCTGAGCACAGCACTGTCTGTTAGCTAATGAGTTTCGGCAGTACGCTGCACAGAGGTATACCACCACTGGTCTCTGACATCAAGTTAGCTTTAAGCTTATTGGCTATTCCGACAACTGGAGGCAATTTGGAACCCAGTCCCTGGAAAGCGTTTGCAGGATTTACCACCCGCTTGCCTGACACCTTTTCAATGGTGACAGGTCTGGGCACAGCCTTACTAATCCAAGGATGTCTCAGTGCTTGAGCTGGGGTCAAACGGGCAGAGGGGTCCCAGTGAAGGCACCTTTTCAAAAACTCTATGAACAGGTAGTCATCACATCCCTTCAGTGCTGTCACCCAGTCTTTGCTGCCTGGGGGGCCCCGCTTTTTACCCCTACGTGAGCGACCCCCCACAAGCACAACCCTCCCATCTGCCTGAGTAGTCACAGAACAGTAGCGAGGTAGGCCCTTGGAGTTAATGAAGTACTTGGCACGTTTGGACTGCTCCAGAAGTTTTGGTGGTGGCATCCCTAGCAGCTCCATCATACAGGCCAACTGGTCTCCTTCGTCCTCTCCCGGGAAAAGCGGCTGTCCCGTTAAAAGTTCTGCAAGGATGCAGCCAAAACTCCATATGTCTATAGGCGTGCTGTAGCGGCTTCCCAAGATGATCTCTGGAGCTCTGTAGAAGCGAGACTGGATGTATGTGTAAAGCTTCTGGTATTCGAAACAGCTGGACCCGAAGTCAATGACCTTGGTCGCGCTGCGCCCATGGTGTTTCAGGAGAATGTTCTCTGGCTTCAGGTCACAGTGAATGATCTTATTTTTGTGGAGAGCATCCAAGGATTGCAAGATGGACTGGGCAAACTTGCGAACTAACTGGACGCTAAAACCCTGAAACTTGTTTTTTTTAATGAGCTCATAAAGGTCTATGCTCAGCAATTCGAAGGCCATGCAAACATGGTTCCGGAAGGTGAAACTTTCCAGCATGTGGATGACATTCATGCTCCCAGTTTTGTCCTGTTTTTTAAGATGCTCCAGAATCCGGATCTCCTCGGCGGCTTGCCGATGGAAGCGCTTTTCATTGCGCACCATCTTCAGGGCCACGTACTGCCGAAGCTTGTGATCATAGACGCGGGCTACCTGCCCAAAACTTCCCTTGCCGATAATCTTCAGCACCTCGTATCGATAAGCTAGATGGTCCCGAGGCACGTGAATATAGGCCCCGTCTGCATCGTCATACCCGCTGTTATTGGGCCCCCCGACCACTCCGTGTCTTTTTTTGGCATTTGGGCCCACGAAGTAAATTTCAGGGTAATTGACGATCTCCAGCTTCTCGAAAGCAGTGAGGTGGTGTTGGTACTGCTTCAGCGCTTGCTCGGGAGTCAGGGGCACCACTTTGGACGCTTTGGCCGAACTGCTGGCTTTTACCGCATTCAAGCTGTCTGAACTTTTACCCTGAGAAGCGGTAGGAGAGCACTTTTCAGAGTCGTTGACGCCATCTGTCTGGAGAGTATCAGATCTTCTGTTGCCAAATTCTTGAAACAGCTGTTCTACCTTCACCTCACCTCCATTCAGAAAGCGCTGAGTGTGATCTCTTGTTAACTGCTCAGCAGTGATCTATGGAAAAGAAACATGAATGTGATGGTAAAGCCACTAAAAACAGTGGAAGGATGAAAGAATCCTTCCCCGGCCTGAACAACACCAAAACTGTCCAGTCACGTAGGTTACAATGACCCAAAAGTGAGATACGGAAGGCAGGAGTCAACAGAGACTTGTGTTATATGGATCTTCAGACCCCCTGGGTATTATGGCCACCGCAACCCCTGATATAGGCCTTGCTTTTTGTTCGAGAATGGTCTTCTTACCAAACCCTAAATGTGCTAATAAGCTCCTTCTAATAGGTCTGTCTTTCTGGTGAGAGTCTTCTCACCCCACCCACTCTAATCCTGTACTCCTTCAAGTTCCAACTCAAGTCCCCTCCCTTCCATCTGGAACCACTTCAAGCCCATGCTAATTAACCTCCTATCTTAACTGTAGCTTTTCAAATCTGTACCATGTGATCTGGCACTTGATTATATACATACTGTCTCATATTGTTTACTGTTGCAAGTATCTTCCCAATTCTTAAGGGCATATACCAGAATCAAAGTATGCATATTAAAGTGTTCTGTAAAAAAAAAAAAAAAAAGAAAAAGAAAAAAAAAAGAGAAAAAGAAACCATTAAGGGACCAGACCGGATTTGACCCCAGGTTTTCTGTCTGTCCAGCACCCTTCCCACAAATACAACTTGGCACCAGGTTCTACTAGCACTTGTACTACTCTCCAATAGTACTGAATGATGGCTGTGGCCTGGAATCAAGCAAAATCTCATTATCTACTCCCAGGGCCCCTTCAAAAATGACTGAATGCTTGTAGTTCAGCTCACTGAATCACAAGAGTTCTAAGCCAGAGAGAACTGAGATCCTCTGGGCCAATTCTTTATGTATCTGATGAATAACAGTGAGAATCCAAGGCCCCAGGACCAGTGGGAGGTTCTGGTAAAACTTTCCTGAAGAGATATCTCTCTTCGTGTCTCTCACCTACACCTACACCCACTTTTCCTCAGCAAAAGCCTAGGTGATAAAGGCACATTACTCTTTATACTTGAATTTGCTTAACATTCTCCTTTTAGGAACAGTAACTCACCAAAGAAAGCTCTACTTATTCCTGAGATGAAATATAATTCTATGAAATTAGATGGAGGAAAAGAAAAGCAAAAAAGAGAAATAAAAAAATTAAACACACTAAGAAAAATTCAAGAGAATGCTAGAAGGAAAGAAAACAAATGAAAAGGTAATGATCCACAGTGGCCAAATCTTTAAAAAACGGAATTTTAATATAACCTAAGAAAACAGCACAAGGCTTATTACCTAAATAACAATATAAAAGATAAAAATATAAATAGCAGCAAAAAAAGATGAAACAATTTAAGTGTTGGCAAATTTTACATACAGCTGTAGTTATTAGAACAAGACTTTCACTCGTGCCTGCTCCTTTCAGGTCATCTAATCAATTTAAACATTTAGGGAGTCCTGTGGTTACAAAAACAGGGTAGTACCTGATAGCACACAAAAGTGAGACAGGAGATACAACTGTAGCCACACTTTGGCAAGCAGTGTTTGAATAAAGAGACGACATAAAGACCGAGAAAAATCGCAGAATGGAGAACTATCACTGGTCAAAAAAATAAAACAGGCCTGCAGACAGAACCCAAATACCTTGCTAAGATGTAAATATTATGCAACATTTTTCTTATCGGTAAGTAAGTCAAATGACTCATCCTATACTCAGGGCTGAAAAACCAGAAGAGGGTCCCATTTATCTATCCGGCCCTCCATGTGCTGGTCACAGGAACCCTTACTGTTTACTATTACAAGTGCTAAAGAAGAAACCCACCAAAAAAAAACAAAACAAAAAACAAGTGTTCTCAAGGAACTACAATCCAGAAGGCGATAGGTTTGGCAGAATGAGGGAGTTAAAATTTATTTGGTTTTCGGTAGATTTACATAATAAAAGCGAAACTCCGCGGGCATCTCAGCCAGTTTTCCTTAAAAATTTTACACCTAACTTCAGTGCATCTACATATTTACTGCGAGTGTGTTGGGGACACCTGCTGAAGAAAAGAGATGCCAAAGGGCTTAGGTTGAAGTCCTGGCTATCCTGCTTAAAAGCTGTAGGTCCCTGGGCAAGTTGCTTGACCTTTCACCCAGTTCCCTAGCCTTAGTTTCTTTATTTATCAAACGTGCATAATAATACCTACTTGCAGGATGCTGTGTGAATCAATTTATAATAAATAATATGCATGAACGACCCTTACAAACTATAAAAGATTTTACAAACACTGGTAATAATTAGGCAAAATTCTCAACATATTAAGGTTTATGCCCTCTCTTTGCCCTTACCGTTTCTCTCTTTGCTCTGTGGGACCTCCTTCCAAATCTCCAGTCCCCCTCCAGCATACAGCTGGCACTAAATAGGTCTCAGGTCTCCTGCAGCAGCCCCCACAACAGGCCCTCCTTTAGGATGCACAGAAATCCCTCACCCACTTTCTCTCCAACATGAAACCTGCTTTCCACTTGCTCTACAATTTAAAGTGTCACCTCTCCAAGTTACTGGAACTTTAACAGAAGATTAATGCCTTAACCCAAAGGAATGACCCCCTAGGAACCTTGGTCATCAGTGACAAGCCGGTAGGAAAGGGATTTGCGGGTCCATCCCTGGGTATTCTACCTACTCTGCCTACATGTAAGGCTGTGCTGGCTCTGGAAGTCTTCACTTCTGTTTGTGGTAAAGCGGAAAAGAAAAGGTCTCAGGCACACAACATTAATAAGAACAGAAATTTAATTCTCACACAACTATTACAATAAAATTAAGGATGTCATTTGGATTTCCTGACTCAGGGTTTTTCCTTGAAGTGAGCCTAAATCTCTCTCCCTGTAAATCGAGTCTTATTTTGCCTTCTGGAACTACACAGAAGTGTCCAAATTTCATGTAAAAGTCCTTCAGATGCTTAAAAGGGGCTGTCCCGCCCCCACCATTTTTCCCTGGGCTCATTATCCCATCACATCCTCTACCTCACATGGTTGTTTACTATCCTATTCACAATCTCAACACAGGCTGCACTGTGTCTCTCCCGAAGAGAAGAGCGGCTCCCAGGAAGAACACCATGCCTCAGGTACAGTCCACTAGGGATTCTCAAGATTTGACTCTCCAGTGAATCTGAAGAATTCCAGGAAGGAGTTTTTCCACATAGGGAGGGGTTCTCTTCTTAGGTTTCTTTCCTTTCCTGTACATAACTCAAATACTGGCCTGAATCAATTATGTATCAAGACTGTTGTGCTATAAATAAAATCTTCCTCTCATTGTTCTAGGGGAATCTACAATTTGTATGCACGTTAAAGTATGATAGTTATAAAATACTACACATTTCTAGCCTGTAGTTATAATCACAATAACTGAGCAATAGAGATGACCAACTATGCCAATTATTTTCTTAATTATGTAATTATACCACAGGGGCAGTTAATGCCAGATTAATCATGTTTTATTTAAGAATGCTTTACATACACTGTTAATTTGGAGGGCTCTTGACATTTTAAATAGAATCCTCAACTGTGTTAATCAAGTCTTGAAGATCTTGTTGAGAAATTCTGAGAAGGAATATACTTCTCATCCAGACATGAAAACACTCCATCCTCTTTCCCTAGCTCTTGACCCTAAATCTGCAACACAAAGCTTAATCCAATAAAAGCCTACAAGCAGATGATTTATAGTATACAATGAGAACATAAGAACATCTTGGATAAACAATGAAGCCTAAAGGTTTTGTGAAAAGAGCAATAGGGTCTGGGGATGGAGTCATGTCATAATGAACTATAAATGTCAACAAGAGGTCAAAGAGCATTTTTTCCTGCAAAGGTCGCAAAGACACCGTTACCTTAGAATGGAAATCCTACTTCCCCAAAATGGTTACTCGGTATATTATAGAATAAGAAATTCATTTTGATCCTCCTGCTGGGAGGTGATTAGCATTGGCTAACTCTAAGTTGAAGTTAAAATGAACTTTTAAGTCATATGTTAATGAACCAGCCCAACCGCAAAAAGTTTCCCACAGAGACGTGCTAATGGGCAGCCAGTAATGGAGAAAACTGATGGTCAGATGGGACTTTGGGGAGGAGAGGTTATGTACTATGGTGAGTGTTGTGATTCGTGTAAGACTGATGACTCACAGACCTGTACCCCTGAAACAAATAATGTATTATATGTTAATTAAAAGACAAAAACAAAAAAACTGATGGTCAACCAGAGGAGTATGAGATTCTGGAGCTCTGAAAAGTTTTTCACGTATTAAAGAAATAAGCTTGCTGAGAATGGAAAGGAAACTTACTGTACACCAGAGAACAGGTTAAAAATAGGGTGACCAGCCTTCCAAATATATTTAGCCAATACTCTGTAATATTATTAGCTTCAGAACTAGTGAAAAGATTGATTTTAACAGCAAAAGCTGACAAAAAGTTGGGGAGGGCTACGAAAAATGCATGCAATTTTTTTTTTTAGAATAGAAACAACTTGAGGTCTTAAATGCAGAAATGTGAAGGAGAAATTACAAATAAGTATAATCAATTATTCAATTCGTTCATTAGATGATATATGCAGCAAAGGTTAAAGTCATAGGATAGCTTCTTCCTATCCTGGAACTCGTCCAAACCCTGGTCTGCCTGCTACTCTGTGCATGCTGAGGGAATATGAATTAATTTTTTTATTACCTTAAGTAAAACAGTGTCAAAAGCTAAATGTCTGGAAGCTCCAGAATGATTAAATGCATTAAAAACCAAACTGTACTGTTCAAGTTTTATTTATGATCCATAAAATGATTCTCTGTAGCATACTAATAAGCTAGGACTGCATTTCTATTTTGCAGGGGAAAAAAACGTGCAGATTTATGAATTCAAGGGTATTTTCTGTTTCTGGTTTTTGTTAAAATGAGTTTTTACA
This sequence comes from Nasua narica, assembly GCA_028533885.1. Classification (NCBI taxonomy): domain Eukaryota; kingdom Metazoa; phylum Chordata; class Mammalia; order Carnivora; family Procyonidae; genus Nasua; species Nasua narica. Next base: position 30,341,209 of record CM052814.1, on the reverse strand, counting down.
ACACACTGTCTGTGTCCTTCTATAACAAAATTAAACATTCCCTAGATAAACGTAGCTTATTATTTTTTTCCTAGTGCCATATATTTATCCCCCTGGTTGAAAGGAATAAGTGTAGCTCCAAATCAAAAATCATTTTGTAAAGCTAAACTGGGAACACAGCAATTGTTATTTCAAAGTCAAGAGAAACCAAAAGGAAACAAAAGAGTCTGGGTTGCCAGCAAAATGTAACTGTACCTTGGGCATTAAGTAGCACTTCCTTCTTTCCAACACAACTAGAGAGCAAAGAACTACTTCCTTTACTTACATTTAGTCTTCTGGGTGGAGGCGGTTCAGAAGGATTGCAGAGTACATTTGAACAGGGTGGACATTTGGTTTCATCTATCATCATGAAGGTATCATAGACACCATCCCCCAGTCTAGTTGAAAGGATTACAGATAAAATCCATCAGTAACTAAAGTATATTAACTTGTATTTTCAAAACATTCTGCGTCTTTATTGCCTCACATCTGCCACAAAAAACTAATACAAATAAATGTCTACACTGCATGTCGGCATTGAACACAAACGACTGGGGTATTTGGCAAAAGAACAGGGGAAACCCAACTTTTCTTTTTTTAAAAAGGGAAGCATTTCTAGGTTTTTATTTTGAAGTAATTAAAACAAGTCTTACTTTGTGGGTGTTGTTAAAAAAAAAAAAGGGACTATCAAGGTGCCTGGCTGGCTCAGATGGTAGAGAGCATGTGACTTTTGATCTCGGGGTTGTGAGTTCAAGTCCTATGTTGGGTGTAGTGATTAGTTAAAATTGGAATATTTAAAAAAAATTAAAATAGGGACTATCAAAAGGATCTCATTAACTTACTACTCGAAAATAAAGGCTAGTTTGAATCTGAAGCCTAAAAGCAAACCAGAACAGGAAAAGAAAGAGGAAAAAAAAAAAAAAGGCAGAGGTAACTACATTTTAAAAGTCAGAGACTTGGATTCTAATCTCAGCTCTACCATTGGCTGTATTATCTTCTTCCCTGAGCTTGTTTTCCCCATGTTATAATAATGGGAAGAACAGTTCCAGTCTACATGCAAAAAATGAAAGGTCTTCTTAGGGCTGTCTTCTTTTTATTGTTTATCTACGTACCTACTTAATACCAACTAACTTGTAGAAACATACAGTGAAAAGAACAAATACTAAAGGGGTTCTCTAAATTACAAAATGTACTGAATTTCACTTTTTTACCCACTTCATTTCCTGATGGATGGTGGAAGCTAAATGCTAAACAATTAAGGTGCACCTTTCTGTTCTTTGGCGCTGTGTCTCCACCACAAAAAGAGGGAGAGTGTTTACTTAATGCACAAAATGGTCCTAGATAATGTATTTCATCTGCCACTAAGAACATGAATTTCCCAGTTATACACATCAACCTTTCACTGTATCATTTTTACATAATACACTACAAATGTGATAATAATGACCAGGCTGCAGGGGAAGAATTTTTAAAAATCTTTTAAAATATGCTGAAATATTTATTTGTTTTTTTATTTCAACATTTAAAGTTGCCTTTAGAAACTGTTTCGTAAAATTACTTCTAGAGCTTTCTTCATTGATGTGTTATAGAAATACAAAAAATAATTTAAGAAGTCCACTACAAATATTTTTGGAATATTCTTTTTAAAAACTAGCTCACATTCTGATAGCATTATTTATATCTTTAATGGAAACTGCTTCTCTGACAACCAAAAATTTGGGATGTGACTCTTTGCCAACAGCATGAATATAACAAATAAAATGGGACAGGCGTCCACATTTATAGAGAAAAAGGCATTGAAGACCTGCAAGACCTCCAAGTATTCCTATAAATAGGCAGAGGAAATTACCCGAAGGAAGTCTGCATGCAAATGAAGGGGGGGCGCCCTAGTCTCCTTTTAGGTGTAAAATACAATGCACGGTGGAGAATCCCTCAAAATAGGATCTCTAAAAAGCCCTACTCAGCACAACCCTTCACCTGCAGATCCGAAGCCGACCGCACCCCTCCCGGCAAAACCCCAAGAGTTCAGCCCTTGGTTATCTGCTCTGAGCAACAGGGCTTCTGTGAAAGGTATTGCTCCCTGCCTCCACAGTTTGTTAAAAAAGCCCCACAAAAAGTCCCAGGTTCTTAGAGTTCCTCACCATATCCCCGATCTAGGGCTGCTTCTCCTAACTCCGCTCTAGCCCCCTCCCCCGATCAAGGTGGGCTGGCGGGGGGAGGGGAGCTGACGGAGGGAAAGAGGGTGGGCCGGTCCCCCGGAGGCGGTCAGAACCCTTCCTTCGTCCCTCCTGCTAGGGGCTAACTCCAGCCTCAGCCCAGGCCTTCCCCGCCCCCCCGACCTCGCCAGCCAGCGCCAGCTGCCCACTGGGGCGCCCCCAACCCGTTACCCTGCGGCGCCGTTACCTCCGCTGCTGGGGCGGGAGTCCGGCTCCGGGCGGCCCCGCATCCTTCCGCCCGGGCCCGCGAGCCGTCCCTCCCATCCGCTAGCTCGGGACCCCCTGGGGGAGGGGCGGCGGTTGGAGGGTCCGGAGCGCAGGGTCCACCTGCGCTGGGACGGCTGCCGCTGGGACCGCGACGCTTCCCGGGGGAATCTCGTCCAGACACTGCAGATCCGCGCGCCTTTGCTCGCGACTCGCCGGGCCGGGAGTGGGGAGAGGAGCGGCAGGGGTGGGAGGGGGAGCGGTGTGGTCGCCTAGCAACGGCGGCACGCCCCGGGAAACGCCTCTGCGCCGCTACGCGGTGACGCACGGGGGCGGGGCCCGAGGCCTCTCCGCACCGCGCGGCCCTAGCCTCGGCCACTCGGGCAGGTTCGGGGCGGGTCGTCAGTCGCCTGTGCGGCGGGTGTTCTCTGGCAGCGCGTGAGCGGCCTGGGGAGGCTACCGCGTTGGAGAGAAAGGCCGGGACGGAGGACTTGTGAAAGTAGCAGTTAGCCCCCCATTTCTGCCTCAGAAGTGCGGCCCGCCCCTCGCCGTCTATTGTCCTTCAGCATGTGGTAGGCTGAACTTCTAAAACCTTCCTTTAATATGTATTAAAAAATGAATGAAAAGACGTGTAATTTCCTTAGGCTTTCCCACGGCGTGGCTTCTCCCCCTCCCCCCGCCGGAGGGTAATGAAAGCGACAAAAGAAACGTAGGAAGCAGTAATATTAAACTCATTTAGTGACACCACCAGCGCTCACGAACATTGTTTTATTTCATCTCAGCGACCGCATCATGGGACATTCCCCTCTTACAGATTTAAGTAGGATCCAGAATTTAAGCTGACATTTGTCTGAGTCCCCTGCCATGGGATGCCGCGGATGGTAGGGCGCAAAGAGCCATTTTACCGAGGAGGAAATTGAGGTCAGGGGATCCCTGCTTCCCCAGAATCTTCTAGTTGGCTCAGCCTGAACTAGAAGTCCAGACTTCCAGCCTTCCTTTGGCTGCAGTAGGCCCCCTGGAAGGCTTTTCCTGTTTGTTTGTTTGTTTTTCCTGGGAATAATTAGGGAATTTGTTTCTTCCTTTTCTGAAAGTGAAGAAATCTCAGTAACCCTGATGTTACGTGGATTTCGATAGTTCGAACGCAAGTGAGAGGGAAGGAGTTTAAAATAGAAGAACGCAAGTGTGGTTTCCTTGTGCTGGTATCTAATCGGATTTCCTTGAACCTACAAAACACGAGGCCAAAGACCCCCCAGGAGAGAAACGAACGTTCTCAAAATGCCGAACAGGGGCGCCACCTAGTGGGGCTTAGGGACTCATTGTCCCAAACCAGCAAAGCATAGTCCATAAATCTGAAAATTTCCATCCAAGGCTCATTTCCGTATGACTAAAAGTCATATTCCCTGTTCTCATGCCTCCAGGTAAAATGTCCCTAAATATTCAAAGGGTTTTCACTTTATAAATTAAGACTGTGTTAGTTTGGGGAACTTTATTCGTTGTGACCAATGTTGCTTGAGCTTCTCAATGACATAAATAAAACTTCCACTTCTTAAAGTTATTCTAATTTTATAAATAAGCTTTTGTGGGTTTTTTGACCCTCCAAGCCGCACCCCTAGCAATCCTGCTTTCATATGGGTTTGTGTTAGGGCTCCTGTGGAAGCTTTTGTTTGAAGAGAGTTCCATGGCAACAAAAGTTTGGACTAGATTGCTACTGAGGTCCCTTCCAGTCCTATGATTGCAAAATTCTACTGAATAATCCTTGTTCTTAGTACTTATGTGGACACCCTAGACCACTTTACTGCCTGGAACATTCGAATAGGACTTGCCCCCACAAGTTTTCTTGCCTCATTCTGAATCACTGCTTTGAAAGGAACACGTCTCCAGTTTCAGACATACCTCTGTGAGCCGACCTGAAGCATTCCTGCTTCCCTTCCTATTCCTGAGGTGGGAAATAGAAGTTTCCTTTATCTTTAGCCTGTTGTTCCCATGGTCAAGGAAGGAAGAATTCCTTGGAGGTCTGGAGCTGCATGGATCTCTGACCGTAGTGTTTTAAATACTTTCCAATATTTCTTCAAAGAGCCCCTGTTTCATAACAGTTTGGCTGGGTTAAACACTGGGCTGGGTTAAAGTCCAATGAAGGATCTGACAGGAGCTTCCACACCCTCCCTGAGCTGATACCTTGTGCCCTCTTGAGAAGCTTGAGCAGCTCCCACATGATTCATGTCCTTCCTTCCCCTCCAAAGCCCTGCTCAAAAGTAGTTCAAAATAGCCATTATCTTTCCCCACATAGCTAAAGCCAGATTTAGCTACCATGGATTAGCCAAATACATAAGATGCCTGCCTGACCTTTGAAGCCGGTTCCAATATATCCGCAAAATCAGGAAACTCTAACTAACAAAAAAATGGCACTATTCCAGGGACTTCAGAAATCAATGGGACATTCAGAATGTGATCACAGCAGTTTCAAATGCATAGAGTAAGAAAATATCCCTGTGGCCATATTCACCTTCAATTTTGTGATGAGATAGCTGTCGGTAGGTTAAATTTAAAATCGTTTCATTGCTATGAATTATTCTTCGTAGCATGTATGCCAATACATAATATGACATATGAATCAAAAAATTGAAATGCATTAAAAAAAATCATTTGGAGGCGTGCCTGGGTAGCTTAGAGAGTTAAGCGTCTGCCTTCGGCTCAGGTCATGATCCCAGAGTTGGGGGATGGAGCACTGCATCGGGCTCCTTGATGGGCAGGGAAGCCTGTTTCTCCCTTTCCCTCCACCTGCCATTCCCCCTGTTTGTGCTCTCTCTCTCTCTCTGTCAAATCAATCAATCAATCAATCAATCTTAAAAAAAAAAATCATTTGTAGAGGAACTGTGAAACTCTCCCTTTTCCCCAAACTGTATTGACTTCAAATTTACCTGAGCTCCAGAAAAATGCACCTGCTTTTTTTTTTTTCCAGAAACGTAGAAATCTAGCTCATTGAAACACTAAAACCATGTCTTATTTTTCTGGAACCCCACCAGTCTGCCTGACCAGACCCTGGAAAGGCAGTCCAGTTTTTTTCCAACTCTGCATTCA
>CM052814.1:30313442-30335193 GCA_028533885.1 Nasua narica | reverse complement strand
AGAATTTGACTTAAATGAAGGAACAGAACAAGGCCACAGTCAGTTTTTAAATGAAACATGGAGTAACATGGCTGATAGAGAATTTAAAGTAATGACCATAAAGATACTCACTAAACTTGAGAGGGGTGGAAGACATCAGTGAGACCTTTAATACAGAGATAAGGAATAATATAGCAGAGAGAAAGTTTCAATAAGTCAAATGAGAAACATGCTGATGAAATGTACAGCAGCCTGGCAAAAGCAGAACAAATTAATGACCTAGAAGACAGAGTAATGGAAAGTAAGCAATCTGAAAAAAAGAAAAAATTATGCAAAATGAGAATAGACATACAGAACTCAGTGATTCCATCAAACATAACAACACTCATATTACAGTGAGAAAAGGGGGGCAGAAAACATATTTGAAGAAATAATAGCCAAAAACTTCCCTGATCTGGGGAAGGAGATGAATAGTCAGATCCAGGGGGCATAGAGAAACTCCCTCCCCCAACAAAATACATATCCACACCAAGACATATTGTAACTAAAATGGCAAAATGTAGTGATAAAAAAAGACAGTTACACACAAGGGAAACCCCATAAAGCTATCAGTGGATTTTTCAGCAGAAACTTTCCAAATCAGAAGGGAACGGTATGATATATTTGAAGTGTCAAATAGGAAAAACTTGTAGCCAAGACTACTGTATCCAGGAAGGGTATCATTCAGAATAGAAAGAGAGATAGTTCCTCAGACAAAAACTAAAGCAGTTCGTGACCACTAACCAGCCCTGCAAGAAATATTAAAGAGAATTGAGTGGAAAGGAAAGACCAGAAGTGACAATATGAAAGCAGGAAACACAAAAACAGAAAAATGAATATTTCTTTAAAAAAGATCAGCCCAGGAACTCACAAAACAAAAGGATGTAAAATATGACACCTAAAATGTGGGGAGGAGAGGAGTAAAGAATGAGTTCAAACTTAAACAACCATCAACTTAATATAGGCTATTATGTAGATGTTACATGCAAACCTAATGGTAACCACATCAAAAATCCTAATAGATAGCAAAGAATAAAGAGAGAAATCCAGGGCACCTGGGTAGTTCAGTTGGTTAAGTGTCTACTTTCAGCTCAGGTCATGATCCCGGGGTCCTGGGATCGAGTCCTGCATCAGGTTTCCTGCTCATCAGGGAGCCTGCTTCTCTTTCTGCCCCTCCCCTCTGTTCATGTGTGCATGTGCAAAAATAAAAATACTTTAAAAAGATCCAAATATATCACTAAAACAAATGAGCAAACTATGAAAGAGAAAAAGACAAGGATCAAGAAAAACTTTAGAAACAACCACAGAACAAGTAGTAAAATGGCAATAAATACATATCAATAATTACTTTGGATTTGAATGGACTAAATGCTCCAATTAAAACACGTAGGGTAACAATATATATAAAGTGAGACCCATCTCTATGCTGCCTACAGGAGACTAATTTTAGACCTAAAGACACCTGCAAATTGAAAGTGAGGGGATGGAAAACTTATGTCATGCAAATGGATTTCAAAAGAGAGCTAGAGTGGCAATACTTATATCTGACAAAATAGATTTTAAAACAAAGACTGTAGGGGTGCCTGGGTGGCTCAATTGGTTAAGTGGCTGCCTTTGGCGTAGGTCATGATACCAGAGTCCTGGGATCGAGACCTGCATTGGGCTTTCTGCTCAGTAGGGAGACTGTCTCTCCCTCTACCTCTGCCTGCCACTGCCTATTTCTGCTTGTATGCATACTCTCTCTCTCTGTCAAGTAATTTAAAAAATCTTAAAAAAAAAACCCCTGTAAAACAAAGACTAACAAGAGACAATGAAGGATACTATATAATCATAAAGAGGACAATTCAACAAGAAGATAAAATTGTAAATACTTATGCACCCAACATAGGATCATCCAAATACATAAAACAGTTAATAACAAACATAAAGGAACTGATCAATAGTAATACAATAATAGTAGGGGACTTGAATGCCCCATTTATATCAATAGATCATCCAATCAGAAAATCAGTAAGGAAACAATGACTTTGAATGACACACTGTATCAGATGGATTTAGCAGACATATTTAGAACATTCCATCGTAAAACAGTAGATTACACAGTCTTTTCAGGTGCACATGAAATGTTCTTCAAAATAGATTACATATTAACAAGTCTCAACAAATTCAAAAAGATTAAAGTCATACCATGCATCTTTTCTGACCAACATAATGAAACTAAAAGTCAACCACAAGAAAAATTCTGGAAAGACCACAAATACATGAAGGTTAAGTAATATGCTATTAAATGAATGGGTCAACCATGAAATCAAAGAAATCCAAAAGTACATGGAATCAAATGAAAATGAAAACAATGTTCTAAACCTTTCCTTGCTAAGAGGGAAGTTTACAGCAATACAGGCGTACCTCAAGAAGCAAGAAAAATCTCAAACAACCTAACCTTACTCCTAAAGGAGCTAGAAAAAAGAACAAACAAAACCTAAAACTGGCAGGAGAAAGGAAATAATGATTAAAGCAGAAATACATGATAAAGATACTAAAAATCTAGAACATAAATGAAACCAGGAGCTGGTTCTTTGAAACGATAAAATTCATAAACCTCTAGCCAGATTTATTGAGAGAAAGAGAACGCAGACAAAATTACAAGTGAAAGAGGAGAAATAACAGCCAACATCATAGAAATATAAATAGTTCTAAGAGATTATGAAAAACTGTATGCCAACAAACTTGATAACTTAAATGGATAAATTTCTAGCAACATAGTTTACCAAAACTGAACCAGGAAGAAATAGAAAATTTGAATCGATCAGTTACCAGCAAGGAGATTAAGTCAATAATCAAAAAACTCCCAAAAAACAAAAGTCCAGACCACATGGCTTCACAGGTGAATTCTACCAAATATTTAAAGGAGAGTTAATACCTATTCTCAAACTATTTCAAAAAATAGAAGAGGAAGGAAGACTTCCAAATTCGTTCTATGAGGTTATCCTTACCCTGAAACCAAAACCAGATTAAGACACTACAAAAAAAAAGTATAGTCAAATATCTCTGATAAACAGATGTAAAAATTCTTAATACTAGTAAAGAAAACCAACAACACATTGAAAAAACTCATTTACCTCGATCAAGTTGGATTTATCCCTGGGATAAAAGGGTGGTTCAATATTTGCAAATCAGTCAGCATGTTACATCACATCAATTAAAAAAAGGATAAAAACCTTATAGTTTCTTCAGTAGATGCAGAAAGAGCATGTGAGAAAACACAATATCTATTCATGATAAAAGCCCTCAACAAAGTAGGTTTAGAGGGAATACACCTCAACATTATAAAGGCCATCTATGGAAAACCCACAGTGAACACCATACTCAATGGGAAAAATTAAGAGCTTTTCCCCTAAGGTCAAGAACAAGAAGACAGGGATGTTCATTCTCCCTACTTTTATTCAGTATAGTACTGGAAATCCTAGTCATAGCAATTACACAACAAAAAGAAATAAAATGCATATATGATTGCTTAGATGATACTATAGAAAACCCAGAAGACTCCACCAAAAAACTACTAGACTAAACGAATTCCATAAAGTTACAGGATATAAAATCAATGTGCAGAAATATTTTGTATTTCTATACACTAATAATGAAGAAGCAGAAAGAGAAATCAAGAGAAAAAATCCCATTTATAACTGCACCAAAAATAATAAAATGTGTAAGAATAAACCCAACCAAAGATGTGAAAGGCCTGTACTCTAAACTATAAAACAGTGATGAAAAAAATTGAAGATGACACAAAGAAATGGAAAGACATCCCATGCTCATGGCATAGAAGAACAAATATTGTTAAAATGTCTCTACTACCCAAAGCAATCTAGATTTAATGCAATGTCTATCAAAATACCAACAGAACTAGGACAAACAATCCTAAAATTTATATGGATCCATAAAAGACTCCAAATTGCCAAAGCAGTTTTGAAAAAGAAATGCAAAGGTGGAGGTATCATAATTTCAGACTTCAAGTTATATTACATAGCTGAAGTAATCAAAACAGGATGGTACTGGCACAAAAACAGACACATAGATCAATGGAACAGAAAACCCAGAAATAAATCCACAATTATATGGTCAATTAATCTTTGACAATATGGGATGAATCAGTCACTGAAGAGAGCTTTACTAGACTAAAAATGACAAAAATTAGAATAGAATTCCAACCAACTGATTTGGACACAGAAACCCAGTGACTATTAGATTCATGATCCAAAAGAAGACAAATTTTACTCTCACAGGAAGAAAGATTGTGCAGTTTGGGCCCATTACCACTGAGGCTAACACAAATTGACATCTTTGATGATTTGGAGAAAATAATGCTAATTTAGAAAGATCTTTGAGTAGCAACAACCTGGAGATTAAGATGGTCTCTGCCTAACCTATTATTCCTTAAAACCTATCCATTGAGAACAGCAGGGGAAGCTACTAATATGAACTTAGAACTATTAATTGTGACTCATGATAAGGGACACCCTCACGGATATATGTGGAAACAACAGAACAAATTGAAAAGGTCAGTCTAAAAGCTGAACCCCCATAGGACAGAAAAGCATTATTTCTAGTATTTTCAGGTGCCTGAAACACAGGTGGACTGATTGATTTGATAAAAACAGCTGGAGAACTAAGTCAAGATAAAGGCTAGATTTAACACTTAAGTATATAGACAAAATAGGCTTACACCAAATGTAAATAGACCTAATCAAAATAGGCCATTTAGAACTAAATATGCAAGACCCATTTGGCCACCTAAACCATTTAAACTAGTAGCACCCTTTATAACAAATTATAACAGATTATAAAAATAGAAACTCAAATAGAAACCCCAGAAAATATGTATGTGCAATGTCAGAGAAATAGAAACAACCACCTCTTAGACTAAATAGACCTAAGAAAAATAAACTCACGTATAGAACCACTGACCCATTTATTGTATATATTCCTTTTTTTTTTTTTTTAAGATTTCATTTACTTCTTTGACAGAGAGAGAGAGTTCACAAGTAGGCAGAGATGCAGGCAGAGAGAGGGGGAAGCAGGCTCCCCGCCGAGCAGAGAACCCGATGCGGGGCTCGATCCCAGGACCCTGAGACCATAACCCGAGCTGAAGGCAGAGGCTTTAACCCACTGAGCCACTCAGGCACCCCTGTATATATTCCTTTTTAAAGCTTAATCCCATTAATAGACAAGCCACTGGTAGCTAAGGGAGAGCAAACCCCACAGGGACTTGGCAGTCTCATCTCTTGGCACTAGCTGGAGAAAATCACCCAGTACACTGGCCATATCAATAGAAGTCACCTTTATAAGTAAAAATGCTACATATATCACTATGTTGCTAGATATAGGGTCCTAGGTAACAATTATACTAGGTTATCCTACTAATTTAGAAAACTTTAACAATAAAAAAGGAATTAGTTGAAGTATTCAGATGAAAATTACCCTGGGACAATGGTATGTAGATTCCTAACAGTTGCTGATAGATCACTCATTAAGGATAAAAGCCTTATTGGCTCCAATTTAGAAAACATTCTTAGACTAGATGTAATAGGACATACCAAAATTAAGAGAAACATTCAGGAACTCCTAAAGGAACAAATTACTGTCCTTAACTATTTTACCATGTAACAATCCAATCCGGCCTGTTAAAAAGCCAGATGGGTCATATAGACTAAACAAATACTCTTTCAAAATTGAGGGAGCACTCCCAGATATAGGCATTGTAATCAATATTACCACTAGATCAACAACTTATTACATAGTGATAGACTTATCTGACATGTTCTTTGCTGCTTCCATTGATGAGAGCCAACCCATGCCTGCCCTCATATGGGAAGGCAGACAATATCAGTTCACTAGGTTACCACAAGAATATCACAACAGCCCAGTAATAGCCCACAACTTTCTAACACAAAACATTCAGGCCTTTCAGGAAAACACATACACAAACCAGCATTTCCTGTATTGATGACATACTTATTGATGGTGATAACTGGGAAGAACAGACTAGAGTCACAATAGAGTTAATTGAATTCCTTACACTCAGAGAATGAACCATTGACCCAACTAACGTCCAAGGACCCCATACTACCATAAAATTTTTAGGTCTTCTGAAGGCAAAAAATACCAGACCCAGTCACAGACAAGCTAGATCGCATTCCATTCGTACCACAAAAGCAGCAGCTCTGAAACTGATCGGACTGTTTGGATATTAGAAACAGCGCATACCACATATGAGGATCATATTAAAACATATTTATGAAATAACTAGGAAGAGTAAGGGGTTTAGATGGATGGAGACTCAAGAGGCAGCCTTTACTTATTTCACAAATGCTGTTAGAACTTGTAATTCACTGGCATCAGCTAATGAGGACTCTAGCGATAAACCAGAATGCCTACACTCACAAGGGTTTGCAGTGTGGGCTCTGTGGTCTAAAACACCACAGGACCCCAAATATTACCCAACTGTATTTTGGACTAAGAGGGTCCCATGGCCCAAGAACAGAAACAAACCAATTAAAGGCTCACCTGGGTACTCTATAAGCCCTACAAAATACAGAGCCACTAACAGGAAATAAACTAATGATACTTAAACTCCACTGGAGTGGGATAAGCAGACCCCTGACAAACAAAGAAACTACTCCATAAAGGACCATAAAGTCCTAACATGGAAATGGTATATTTCCAAGCAGTACAAATGGTATGAGGGTTGCCCTTCTGTGTGAACTGAGAAAATCTCCAATACGCCAATAGTGGACTTGCCAGAATCCCTGAGGGGTGAGCCTATCCAAGCTCCAGCAGTTGGGCAATGGGGACTGCCGTGGTCCATGGCATTCAACAATGCCTGGTTTATAGATGAATCAGCCTCCATGACAAAATGCTGGCATTTTGAGGACTAATGATGGTCCAACCCAGTCTGAACCAGACTCGAGAAAATCAGCACAATATGATGAGTTAATAGCCATAAATTGGTGATTGAACAATCTGATAAGGAAAATCAGAATGGCCTGTATCTTTTCCCACACTCATGGGCAATAGCTAATGGAATAGCTCTTTGGTTAGCTACATGGTGGGAAAATTACTGGAAAAGGAAATACGAACATATGGAGTAAGGACACAGGACAGAAAATGGCACTGGCTGATATCTCCATGTTCATTACACATGTCTCTGCACATCAGAAAGACAACTCTGAGTACTGAAACTTAATGACCAGATAGACTTACTAGGAAAACAAGCCAAATTCTTTAACAAATACCACAATTATTCAGGACTAATGGAGAAATCAATTCAAAACACAAGCACACATAAACAAGAAGGACAATGCCAATTGATTGGATCATTGCATGGGCACATCACCAAACAGTCATGCTGAGACACAAAGCACTAGAACATGGTTAGGAAAGAAACACATAACAGTCAACAAAACTAAAAGACAACCTATGGAATTGGAGAAGATATTTGCAAATGACATCTGATAGAAGGTTAGTATCCAAAGTCTATAAAGAACTAATTAAACTCAACACCCCCAAAATAAGCAATCCAGTTAAGAAATGGGCAGGAAACATGAACAGACATTTTTCCAAAGAAGACGTACAAATGGTTAATGGACACATGAAAAGATCCTGGACATCACTCATCATCAGGGAAATACAAATCAAAAGCAAAATAAGATGCCACCTCACACCTGTCAGAATGGCTAGAGTTAACATCACAGAAAACAATAGATGTTGGTGAGGATATGGAGAAAGGGGAAACCTCTTAACACTGTGGGATTGCTAACTGGTGCAGCCACTCTGGAACACAGTTTGGAGGTTCCTCAAGATGTTAAAAATAGAACTACCCTATGACTCAGCAATTGCACTCCTCGGTATTTACCCAAAGGATACAAATATACTGATTCAAAGGAGCACATGCACCCTAATGTTTATAGCAGCATTATCACCAATAACCAAATTATGGAAAGAGCCCACATGTCCACTGACTGATGGATAAAGAATAAAGAAGATGTGGTATATATATATGATGGAATATTACTCAGCCATCAAAAAGAATGGGATCTTGCCATTTGCAATGACACGGATAGAGCTACAGTGTATTATGCTAAGCAAAATAAGTCATTCAGAGACAAATACCATTATGATTTCACTCATGTGGAATTGAAGAAACAAAACAGATGAACATATGGGAAGGGGGCAAAAGAGAGAGAGGAGGGAAACAAGCTATAAGAGACTCTTAACGATCAAGAACAAACTGAGGGTTGAAGGAAGGAGGTGGTCAGGGGATGGGATTAATGGGTGATGGGTACTGAGGGCATTTGTGATGAGCACTGTTATATATAAGTGATGAATCATTTAATTCTACACATGAAACCAATTTTACCATATATATTAACTAACTAGAATTTAAATAAAAACTTAAAAAAGAAACACATATATACCTACCAAATACCTCCAATTTCAGTTTTTTAAAAAGATTTTATTTATTTATTTGACAGAGAGATCACAAGTAGGCGAAGAGGGAGGCGGGGGTGGGGGGGAAGCAGGCTCCCTGCTGAGCAAAGAGCCCAATGCGGGGCTCGATCCCAGGACCCTGAGATCATGACCTGAGTTGAAGGCAGAGGCTTTAACTCACTGAGCCACCCAGGTGCCCCTCTAATTTCAAATTAAGGAATGTGGGAATTGCTGAAAGTTTAAAGGTTGGAGGTCACTAATAAATACTACAGGTAAGGTCAAAGCTGACAGACACTTCCAGATAATACAAATGATCGTATAAACCCTTGTCTACACCAGAGAATCAACTGTATGCATGCACCATTGTAGACTCATGGTCTGGAATAAGATTACTCTTACCTTTGCAGGAAAAATTATCAAAAGTCCACCATCAGAGCATTAGAAATCTGGATTGCTTGCTGTGGTATCCCAACCATCAGATCACCCACTTCAAAGAAAAATATTAGAATGGGCTAAGGAACAAAGCATAATGTGGAACCTCCACTTAAACCTACAAGCCGATCACGTCTGTGTCAAATGAAGGCGAATGGCTTACTAATAGTCCTGGTATGAAAACTTAGACTAAAATAGCCTGAGCAGTTGCAAGATCTCTAAACTATGAATATAGAAGGAATTGGATAACTCTTATTGAATTAATATTGCAAGCACTCACACAGATAAGAGTACTAACATAACCCAGAGTCTAAAATGGAAGGAAAAGTATTAAAATAAAAAATGATTTATATACAGTACTGGGGAAGTTATCACACCTACCACTAACAAAACCTTATTAGGTGACCAAAGATGAAAACATATTACATCACATTAAAGAAAATAATATGATGCCTCTATAAAAATGGCAGACTGAAAAACACCATCTTTTATTGTATTAACCCAAGATGTCTAATATTTAGCCTAGTATGATGCAGGGTGGCTATGCTTACGGAGATGTTGGCAAAAATGGACATAGTAATGATAGATATCCTTGAATGGCAAGAACAACAAGAAACAAAAATGTCTAGGGCACTATCCTTATTTTGCAGGCAGGAATCCATCATGCATCTTTAACCCTAGCAAGATTACTAAGTGGGTCAGTGCAACATGCTCCCGCTGGCCATACTCTGTCTCCTGTTGCTCACTATTGGACACCATACTCACTGCAGCTGTGGATACTCATCTGACAGTTCTAGGAATAGCAGTTGTGCCAGTGTTCTGAATTGGAATACTACCTTCTGGCCCAGGACAACGCCACTGACTGTGACATCCACTACCTTCTCTAGGGATCACTCTCCTGGTCACCTTATTGCAATGGAGGACTCATCAACATCACCAGCAACACCAAGCCCAATGTCTTCACCCCACCCTTTGCTGTCAGCACCATCTACTCACTAGGAAAGCTTCAGTCAATAGAGACACTAAATACTTAGGGAACCCAGTGAAGCAGTGGAAACCCCCACTTTAATCTCCATAAGAAGCAACAACGATTCTGAACAACAACTCCTATGAAACACTGACTTCAGGGAAGAAGATTGGTCTGAACGAATCTGGTTCTTGGTATTATAACCTAGCATATATACCAGTGCATCCACGTACTGAATTTTGTTTTTTTCCCCTTATCTTACTGAATTGAGTACAGCTTTGGACACATGACAAACTGTGCAAATAATCCTGATTTAATTCCTGACTTGTGTGCTAGCATTTTATTGTAGAAGAACAGCTGCTGAATATGCAGAATGGGCAATTACATCTTTAAATATAAACAGCCCCAAAATTGATCATTTACTATACTCCAAATTTATATTTTTTAATCCATATTCACCTGCTAGAAAATGAGCAATAGATCTATGGCCATTATGCCCAGACTTTAAAAGAACAGGGACATCAAGTATAGTGTATAGAGAACACCTAGGAAACCAGCATATAACACGTATCATTATCCTTAGTGGTATACATCAGGCTTCTAGCTCATATCACAAGTTTCTACCCGAAGAATATAGGAATCTATGTTAATAAATCCGTGCCAGTCATATTGCAACTTATAATTGTAGCTTATACATTAAAATTTAATACGTAGAACTTTCTAAGTACAGATCCCAGATTATGCTTGGGTTAGCCATCTCATTTAGACCCAATTTACAACATATGCCAAAAACAGATTTGCTCAAAGGAAGGAAAATCTTAAAGTTCCTTGTTGGACTGGTAGGAGGTTTAACTGGAGGAATAATGGCAGCCACTTTTTCTCAATTCCAAATCAAATCACATTAACTTTTAAAATTTTGAAATAAAGCTCAATTTAACACACATGCAATGGCAATTTTATCATCATTGGGTCCACAGATGGATACATTAGCAATATATTACAAAACAAATTCCACATGATGGTAAAAATTCCAATAAAGCAGCTGAAGAAAATGCTGAAAAACAAAATACTAAAAAAATAAAAATATTTCTCCAACTGTAGATTATCAATGTATTGGTTGATATGTGGAGTACTCTTAGTATAGCTATAATCTTGGGGTCAGTACTGGTCACCTGAGAAAACAGACAGCCCAAGCAGAAGTAGGTACAACATATCCTAACGGCTATAATTCCTTGGGCAGCTATGAAATTAGAATATTGGCACTTAAGGAAGGAAACATGATCTTGGGTTACCACCTTTTTGTAAAAGGAGAAACAATCAGAACTCTCATGAGAGCTTACTCCTACTATAGAAGGATTTACTATAACCTCTTACTTTTCAAACTATGGCCAATCACCATTGATGATTTTTTTTTTAAAGATTTTATTTATTTGACAGAGACAAAGCGAGAGAGGGAACACAAGCAGGGGGAGTGGGAGAGGGAGAAGCAGGCCTCCCCCAAGCAGGGAGCCTGATGTGGGCCTCGATCCCAGGACCCCGGGGGTTCATGACCTAAGCTGAAGGCACATGCTTAATAGCTGAGCCACCCAGGTACCCCACCATTGATGAATTATGACTAAGATTTATTTAAATAGAAAACATACACATTATATCTACACAGATCAATGGACTGTATCTTAAATTTTATCTATAATTCACAAACTATTATATAGATTCATTATTTAAACAAAACAATTTCATAAAATGCAAAATAGGAAATACATGTCAGTTTATTAAACTTTTAGTTACTCATATGGTTTTATAGATATAGGTTTTTTTTTTTTTTTAAAGATTTTATTTATTTGACACAGAAAGAGAGAGGCAGAGCGATAGGCAGAGGGGAAGGGAGAAGCAGACTTTCCGCTGAGCGGGGATCCTGACACAGGGCTTGATCCCAGGATCCCGGAATCACGATCTAAGTGGAAGGCAGACATTTAACTGACTGAGCCACCCAGGCGCCCCATTATATATGGAGGTATATGCTCAGGCATAGTATACACATAGTTCTTGCTGGGGAATGACCCATGTGTTTGAAAGCAATTGCTCTTATATCACAGTAAACTGAGCGACAAAAGGGGCTGTGCACCCAGCTGAAAAGACCAGTACAAGAATGACATTTTCTGTCCTGTATATACAGTGATAACTCCTCAAGGCCAAACTGGAGTTGTTTTTGTTTTTGTTTTTTTAACAGACTCACACTTTGTTGCTTGTCTTTTCAGACTTGCAGCCAGGCAACAATAGGTATAATATTTGTTTGCTTGCTTGTTTTTACTTTTTTTAAGTTTTTATTTAAATTCCAGTTAAACATACAGTGTAACATTAGTTTAATGTGTACAATATAGTGATTCAACATTTCCATACAACACCTGGTGCTCATCACAAGTCCCCTCCTTAATCCCCATCACCTATTTAACAAACACATATTTTAATGAAGAAAAAAGATGTTACTTGAAGGATAGTTTCTGCATAATGTAGTGTCAATGAGTTAAGCACAGGGCTATTCCCATATACTTTTATACATAAGTTTACATCTCATTAAAAGAGGTTACTTAAAAGATGGTATAAACTGTATAATCAGTCTTTCAAGTAACAACTTCTTTCATTAAGATGTAAGTATTTGCAAACATAAGTGTAAGAAATGGGAATAACCCTGTGCTGCTTAATTCATTGAAACAATATTTAAAAGAATTTTCCTCATTTCTTGTAGCAGCTTGCAATGCTGGGAATTCTCTTGGCTTTCAGGTACTTATGGCTCTGCCATTTAAAAGTTGTTGTCCCTTTTTTAAAAATCCTTATTCTGCCTATTCAACCTACAGCAACCCTCTTCAACAATAATTTGGGGGTCCTGTTGGCCCTGCCTGTTCTATCATTGTTAGTCTAACTGAGCAATGTTGGGATGAGCCTAGAGACATGAGTGAATCTCACACTGTAAGTTCCAGAAGCATTCAGTTTATTATAATTGTATAAAGTGTGTTTACATTCTTTTAATGTAATGCATAAGCAATTATGTTATCTTCTAAGGGTAAATCTGTCATTATTCTGTAACAACCGTGTATCATTTCTTTTCTAGATAAGCTTTATACATTTTTGAAATTGAAAAAATGACATTTGAACTGATGAAATCGTTAGCAATTTTTTAATATAAAACTACTAGAAACAGTAAGAGAGAAAATGACTATATATGAACAACAGGTTAAAAAATAGAATATTTTTTGGTCTTTCTTTGATAAGGAAAGGTATGGTGAACTTTGTTTTGTAAGGAAAAGTAATTTTGTTCTAAAGCAAAATTATTGTTCCTGAATTTTTAAAAAAGGACAAAACCTAAACAGATCTTGAAAGTTATAGAAGGCTTATGGAAAAGGAGTATTAAGAAAGGGATTTTATAAGTAGTCAAGATTAGATTTATTTAAGTTTTTAAAAATAGTTTTAACATCAAAAACACTGGTACATCATTAGAATTTGGTTTTGGGTTAAAAGAATAAAGTTTTAAATTGGCCCACTCTCAGTAAGAAATTGTAAACAAAGATTTTTCTTTGCCTTTAATGCAATCTGCCTAGAAGACAAAATTTCTATGGTTGGTCTTCATCAGCTTCTTGATTACTCAAGTAAACAGAGGTCTTCTGTATATTAGAAGAGGTAAGTTTTGCTTGTAAGTATGTGACAACTGTATTTGCCTTTGAAATCTTTTGTCACTTCGATCAAATAGATAATTAAATATCATTTTATAATGGTCTATGATTCTATTCAGTCAGGTGTTCAAGACATCTTTATATATTTGAGATTTTGTTTTTTTGAGAGAGCACAAGTATGAGCAGGGGGAGGAGCAGAGGGAAAGAGAGAGAAAATCTTTTTTCTTTTTTAAAGATTTTATTTATTTATTTATTTATTCATTCATTCATTCGTTCGTTTATTCATTCGTTTATTCATTCATTCATTCATTTATTTATTTGACAGAGAGATCACAAGTAGGCAGAGAGGCAGGCAGAGAGAGAGGAGGAAGCAGGCTCCCTGCTGAGCAGAGAGCCTGCCACGGGGCTCGATCCCAGGACCCTAAAATCATGACCTGAGCCGAAGGTAGAGGCTTTAACCCACTGAGCCACCCAGGCACCCCAAGAGAGAGAGAATCTTAAGCAGACTGTCCTGAGCACAGAACTTGACATGGGACTTGATCTCATGACCCTGAGATCATGATCCAAGCCAAAATCAAGACTCAGATGCCCAACCAACTGAGCCACCCAGGCACCACAAAAAAGCATTTGACATTTTTGATGAACTTTCCCAAATCAAATTCTAAGTCAAGTTTTTTTGACCTACAAGTAACTGAGAATTTCCAGAGACCCTCTGGAAAATCTCAGATTTGTTCCCTCTCCTTGTAAAAAGGAAGCTGTTATGCTATATTAGGCTTTTTTGGTATGTTAAATTATATAAGAAGCATTGTCAAATAATTGATGCTAAAATTTCTTTGATTTGTTTAGATATTTTTAAAATAAGTGTTCTAGAAAGGGTATGAATCTCTTAGAAATCTGATATGTTCTGGTATATTGAAGTGTTATCTACTATAAGATAACCCAATTTCCTTGTCAATTACATCATAATGAACTCTCCTCAGATCTCTAATCATTCCTATTTTTATGTCCTTGTCATTTATGAACAATTATTGTTTACGTACTTCATCTTCCAAGAGATTCATGACAAAGACTTGGCAAGCACTGTAGAACCCAGGTTTTGATAAATTTAAGATCATAACACTGAACTTGGTAGAATTTCTAAAACTCTAATGGAAAAATGATTGCTTTAATATATTTTTCCAGATTTAATGGACTCTTTTTAAATGATCTATAACTTAATAGCAATTTGGTAAAGTATACTCATTACAACAAAGGCTAAAGCATTTATCCTTTTCTCTCTGACCCCTCCAGTATTCTGAAACTCTTATGAAATATTCTTAGTTTTCATAACAATGTATTTACACAAATTCAGTAAGAATTTGTTCTCTTTGTTTTTTTTTTTTTTTAAAGATTTTATTTATTTATTTTAACAGAGAGAGAACACAAGCAGGCAAAGAGGCAGGCAGAGGCAGAGAGAGAGGAGCAGGCTCCCTGCCGAGCAAGAAGCCTGATGTGGGACTCGATCCCAGGACGCTGGGATCATGACCTGAGCCGAAGGCAGCTGCCCAACCAACTGAGCCACCCAGGCGTCCCGAATTTGTTCTCTTTGTAACAGGACACTCAATATACCTGACCCCGGCTTCTTTAACTCATAGTTGTTTTTTTTTTAAGATTTTATTTATTTATTTATTGATTTACTTATTTACTTATTTATTAATTAGGAAAGAGAGAGAGAGTGAGAGAGCACAAGAAGGGAGAAGGTCAGAGTGAGAAGCAGACTCCCCATGGAACTGGGAGCCCGACGTGGGACTTGATCCCGGAACTCCGGGATCATGACCTGAGCCGAAGGCAATCGCTCAACCAACTGAGCCACCCAGGCGCCCCTGACTTATAGTTTTTAAAAGGAGCTATACTTCAATATTGTAAAGAACTAATGGTCTGTATTAAAAATAACCACACTTTGTATAGCAATCTTTTCACAGTGTACTCCCAAGGGATGAAGACCTTAAACATCATACCTTACAACATGGGGAATTCATCTGTTGAAAAGGGGTTCACCAGAAAGACTCTCTTCAACCCCATGAGAAAAACCCATATTAAGTACTGTTAATGAATCCTTGTGCTGCCAGACTCCAAGGAATAGATTTTTAGACTCACATGTTATAGCTAAAGAAAGCACCAAACCTGGACTGGACCTGCACCCTGACTTGACACAAAGATTTCCAGGACGTGAAGCTTTCCCAAGATGACTGGACTAGGCCTGTATACACTTTTGTCACTGCTGCTGCTTATTTTTTTTTTTTCCTCTTTCACTTAGAGAAACCACACTCTTATCTGCATTCCTCGGTCTATGGCAAAAGGGGAAACCTCTCACTGTTGGTCTGACACCAGAAACTCTAATCTGTTCACAATATTGGAGACTTTGGGTCTTAATCTGGACCTAATTTCCCTTTAGTCCTAGATGCTACTGTCAATTACACCTGCCAGTCATGGATATTACCTTTTGAGTTGTCATGACTACTGTTCCTATACCTCGCTTCAGCCTTTCCCTGGTCATAACCTACTGGCTCAACTAAACATCTCCACCTTTGTCATTTGTACAGCCCTCGCTCCTGCACATTCTTTTCCTTACTGCCTGTTTCTTTGCACCAAATAGATTTATACCTCTTTATAAGGATTTTAGAAAAGACTCCTTTAAGAAGGGATAGCCTTTCATATATTGTCATTCCAACTCCTTGATTCATGCATTGAATGGGTCAATCAAAATACCAGCTACTAAATCTGTCAATAATTATACCATAGCTGGAGCCCTCTACATTCTACCTAGTCATTTTTCTTTGAGATGGACAGTATTTCCCATGGACAAATGACTGTTTAGATAGCTGATGAACCAGTAGCCAATGCTTATTGGAACATTTAACTATTCCTGTTGAAATCCATAACAAATCAAGGGCACCTGGGTGGCTCAGTCAGTTAAGCATCCAACTCCTGATTTCAGCTCAGGTCTTGATCTCAGGGTGAGATGGTCAAGCCCTGCATTGGGCTCCACATGGGGTGTGGAACCTACTTTAAAAAATCCCTAACAAGTCATAAGCCTCCCACTGGTCCACCCCATTAAGCCTCCATGGCTGCCTTAAATGGGAACTTCCAGGAGGCATACACGATTCTGGGTTTGCCTTCATAGGGAGAGACTTTCTCCCATGGATTGAAGTACATGCCAATGAACTTGTGATGAAAACTCTCCCTAATGTTAGGAGAACTAGCTGACTCCACAAGAACCCATCCAATGATCACTTAATTCATTGGATAACTGGATAGTTCTTATTTACTCACTGAACAAAAAGCCATGTGCACAATAGTGAATACCACCTGTTGCACATGGATAAATTTCTCTGGGGGATGTGCACATTTGTGTAGGTTAGCACTTGGAATTAAGTAGATGCCATGAACCCTCAAGACCCTGTTCCCACGACCCAGCCTTTCCTGACATTTGCCCTGTTGCAGGTCTCTGCCTAACCTGGCCTGTATGGCCCATACATGTGCAGTGTATACCCCCACTTGCTGGCCTTGGGGAGCTGGGGTCCTCCAAGCCTGTGGAACTTGAGCCTGTCCACACCACCTGCATAGATGTCAGGCTCGAAGCATCTTCAAAGGGGAAGGTGGGCAGTGGCAATCAGATTGATTGTCCTGATTTGTAGCTTGAGTGTCTCTAGTTATCTTTTTGAGTGGCCCATAGAGCAACATGTATGAAGACTGTCTATATATGAGCTATTATGATTATTTCCCCAAAGCTTACCTAATGTGATTCATGTTCAGTTTGTAGGGCTTCAGGAAAAAGGGCATTTTACTTCTTAGTAATTCTAAATCAAACAGGTGGGAGAAAACTCAAAATGTTATTTTGGAGAGTTGTAGCCAGACTTTGGAAGGAAGTAGGAGGATTCAGGATTTAGTCTAGTTTATAGGTAGGAAACAAAACCTCACAAACAATGAACAGATCTAGAATCTAATATCCACAAAGGTGTGTTACTGAAAGAATCTTTTTTTTTTCTCTTAAGTTACCTTCATTTTCAAAGCTAGCCAAGTTAGGACATTTGTTTAAATATAAGTTTCGCTTTTATAAACTTGGCCTGATTATTGACATAAGTGTAGTAAGAATAGTGATTAATCGTATAGATTCTTTTAAATCTGCTTTGCTGGAACTTTTTATAAAGAATTCTCAGATTGAAATTTTCAACAGCCTCTCAAGGCTAAGAAGACAACCCAAATACTTGCCCTCAGATTTTGCCTGCAATATCTACAGGTTTAGGTTACTTTTGTTTTCAAGGTCCTCAAAAATATCCTGAGGTTTCGGCACCTGCCAGGAAGTAACTTTTTTTTTTTTTTTTTAACTTACCTGGAAAGGCTTTTGGGAACCCTGTAAGCAAGGTATGAGGCTGATTTTCCTGCAGGCTTTATTGGCTCTATAAAGTCAATCTTAGTTCCTTAAAGATGTTTGGTTATATTTAAGTCTATGCATTTTTCTCTCAAATATGACATTATAGTCAAAGCCTTGGTAATATTACCTATATTTCCAATTGTGTCCTGTTACAAGGAGAACATTCTTATTGAACTTATGCAAATAAATCTATTGCCAAGAAGTTAAAAGAATGCTAAGTGTCTGAATTCTGGAGGGATCAGGTAGGGAGAAAAAGATAAATGTTTCAATTCTGCTTAAAAAGGTGTAATTCAACAATTGCCGTAAATCAGTTAGCTTAAGAGAAAAGGTTTCCTTAAATATGGAACAAAACATTAAAAAATCAGCAATATGTCTAACAGTCATAATAATCATCTTCCTCAATATTCAGTCCCATGTAATTAATTCTTGCTTTGCTTAAATCTGGTTTTTCCATTAATCCTGGAAATGGCTTACCTAGTTCAGTTTTTGATCTTAAAGTTATAAGAAACCTGTGTTCTGGAGTCATTTTCATGAATGTTTTTTTTTTTTTAATTTTTTTAAGATTTTATTTATTTGACAGAGATCGCAAGTAGGCAGAGAGGCAGGCAGAGAGGGGGAAGCAAGCTCCCCACTGAGCAGAGAGCCCGATGTGGGGCTCGATCCCAGGACCCTGAGACCATGACCCAAGTCGAAGGCAGAGGCCTCAACCCACTGAGCCATCCAGGCGCCCCTAAAATACTTATTTTAAAAACATATCTACACAAATATAATCAAAGAGGGTATGACTTATTTGACAGTGCTTCTCATGTTATTTAGGGCACCAAATACACCTAGTTTACTGTCTCTATTATATTAGAAGAACAGATCCTGTCCTCCCAGCCAGCACCCGCCGGGAGAGTTTGGGCTGAGCCCGAGACTTCCATAGAACGAGGCTCTGCACTCGAGCGCCTTTAAGCCGTCGAACGGTGGCTTTGGAGGTGTTAGTTTTAAAGTTTTTATCTTTTAAGTAGAAGAACAAATCCTTCCAAATGTTCCACGGGTCTTCTAGATGGTTTGTGGTCAAAAGACTTCATGTTAGAGTTTGATATTGGTAAGTTTGTCAAACAATATAAAAAGGTTTGAACATTTGGGGCGCCTGGGTGGCTCAGTTGTTAAGCATCTGCCTTCTGCTCAGGTCATGATCCCAGGGTCCAGGAATAGAGCCCCACATTGGGCTCTCTGCTCAGCGGGAAGCCTGCTTCTCTCTCTTCCACTCCCCCTGCTTGTGTTCCCTCATGCTGTCTCTCTCTGTCAAATAAATAAAATCTTAAAAAAAAAAAAAAGGTTTGAACATTTGATTAAATAGGATCACAAATCATTATGAAACAGTAATTCTGTGAAAATAAAGGGAAACCTAATTAAAATGGAGTTGAGAGGTTCAGCAAGAGGTGCTTTCATGACCTACTACTTCTTATAAATTGCAAATCCAACAGGAAGAGAGGGACCTTGCAGTACCACTTTCCTGCTCCAGCAGGAGGAAGAAAGGCTTTTCTCCTCCCCCACCAACAGCCCAGCCAATGAGACACAGTCACAACTTAGCCAATGAGAAGCCACTATACTTCAAAATCCCAGTTTACTCCAATACTTTTTGTTTCAAACGGCCTTCCCAGCTTCTCCTTTCCTCTACAAAAGAGCATATCCTGCATTTGTTCTCCTGATCTGCTTATGGTTTTGCCTGAGCTTGCTTGTCCTTGATTGCAATTCTCTGCTATTTTTTTTTTAAGATTTTATTTACTTGACAGAGACGCAGTGAAAGAGGGAACACAGCAGAGGGAGGGGGAGAGAGCGAAGCAGGCTTCCCGCTGAGCAGAGAGCCTTATGTGGGCCTCAATCCCATCATGACCTCAGCTGATAGCAGGAGCTTAACAACTGAGCCACCCAGGCACCCCCTCCGCTATTCGTAACTAACCTATATTTGGATGGTGAAACAGCTAGCAGCTTAATTTTAAGTTTAACATTACTTGGTGATCAGAAGTGGGATCTAGAGAAGACCCCTACCCCCAAGAACTCGGAGGCTAGTGAGCAAACAGGTGCTGGTACACATAGAGCTGATTGGGCTCACCACTTTCTCCCTGACCTTAGAGTTTGAGGGTAAGTTTTCTCCTAGATTTTGAGCTCTCTACTTTGTGTTCAATCTCTCCAGGCTTTATTTGGGATAGGTTTTAAGCCCTGCCTTCCCCCTTTTAAAAACATCTCTGAGAGCAGTCTTTTGGCCTTTGGTCCAACTCTTTTTCAGAACTGGACTGCCCCTAATGGAACTGTGCTGACCTTTGGTCTGACTTGTGTTTGCATCCAAACTGTTCTTACTGGAACTGTGCTGGCCTTTGTTCTGATTCTTTCTGGAACCAGGCTGTTCCCGTCAAAACAGTGCTCTTTAGAAATTTTGTTTTTGCTCTAGAGAAAACCAAAACAAAACCTCTAAGGAATGGGATCCTAGTCATTAAAAAGCTTTGAAGGTATCCATACCAACCGGTGGGACTTTGGTCAGTTTTAGGTTTAAAAACTATTATTCCTCCATATGGACATTTATAACTAAGTGGACTGACTTAACCAAAAGTAATTTAGAACTTCAGTAGGCATTGTGGGGAACTTTCAGTCTCCCTAAACTTAATCTTCTAAAAACTGAGTTGGACAGCCATGACCTAAAATTGACAAAACCGAATGAGTTTCCCATTTTAATTGGTATTTTGAAACTTCCAAACCTCATTAGGAATTTAAAGTCACTTCTGCAGAATACAATCTATTAATGGAGGTGGGGGGAAAAAAGGCAAAAAGGCTTCTGAGGCTTCTTTCCCCTCTCCCTCATCTTCTTGACACAACAGCGGTCTTATGCTCAGGCCCCGTCTCTGGCATCACCTTCCTCTACTCTCTCTGTAACTTTCCCATCTCCTCTATACCCTCTGATCCCTTGTTCTAATCTTTTTGCTGAATTTCTGTTTTTCTTTGAAACTTCCTCCACCCCTTCCTCTCCTGAACCTATTAAAACCTGCCCCTTTAAAGTTAAATCTTCTGAGGATCTAAATAAATCCCAAATTTCTTATGTTCCTGGACTAAGACTGAATTGTGAGCCATAAGGAGATTCCTATAGTGACTGAGGACCCTCCTAAGTTTGCTGAAGAACTTAACATAGTTTTTCAAACTTGCCAGCCTGATTTCCCAGATTTATATCAATCAGTCCACATGCTTGTTGGTGAGAATCAGTTCAAATGTTAGATGAAACTTGCCTAATGGGAACATCTTGAAAGGGCTTTAGAGAAACAGAGCCCTAACTTTTGGCAAGATGCTAGAACACTTGCTGGATATCTCCACTGAGGAATTATAGTAGCTTTTTATTTTTTAAAAAAGATTTTACTTATTTGAGAGAGAGAACACAAGCAGGGGGTGCAGGCTCCCCACTGAGCAGGGAGCCCAGAGGCTGGGCTCCATCCCAGGACCTCAGGATCATGTCCTAAATGCAGATGCTTAACCAAATGAGCCACCCAGACACCCCTATGGTTTTTTTTTTTTTTTTTAAGAAAACCTATTGATTGGAAGAAAATTCAGGCTTGAACACAAAAGCCTGATGAATCTGTTCATGATTATTACACTTGATTCCAAACTATCTTTAAAAAAATTCTGGTCTTAGATGTTGAATCCCCTTGGGTAGCATTTAACGCTTTGTTTATTAATGGGTAGATGTGAGATCTTTCCCTTTTAGTTAAAAAGATCATGATGGAATGGGAAATT
>CM052814.1:30294167-30312942 GCA_028533885.1 Nasua narica | reverse complement strand
AGTTTACCAATCACTCTCCTTATGTCTGAAGAGTGGAGAATGATGTTAGAAGCTGATAAGCTCCAGGCCGAGGCTCTAGCCAATCTGATAAGGGCTGCAGCTGCCATGGTGGTGCGGGCAGCTGACCCCAACTGAGATGCAAATGTTAGGGAGAATTCTGCCAGTGTGCTAGATATTCAAAAGAAATGACAGAGGTTGGAAGGGGCCATAGAAATGTCTATGTCACAATTGGGTGAAATTGCCTTTAAGGTCTTTAATGGTAGAGATCACGAACAGGAGAAAAAGGAGCAATGCAAGATGAAACAAGGGACCTTGCTTGCTACTGCCCTCATGCAGGAAGGACTAAGAGGTGACAGACCCAAGGTAAGAACTTCTGGCAAACAGAATCAGAAGGGGCATGCTACAATAGGGCCTCGACAACGTGCCTACTGTAAACGAGAAAGCCACTGGAAAAAAGAATTGCCTCTAGATTAAATAAAGCTCCCGGGGAAAAGGGGGAGCAAGACATCCTTACTCTTGAAATGTCCCAGCCCACTGAGACCTATGAAGAATGATGAAGCCCTCCCTCTATTACAACCCACAGGCTCTGTTAACCTTTCTCACAAGGAGCCCTGGCACAACTGAAAGCAGGAAGATGGATGACTGAGTTTTGACTGACATGGGCACCACCTATTCTGTATTAAATACTTGCTTAATAAAATTATCCTCCATGAAAGTAACAGGAGTATCAGGAGAACCTTTGCAAAGATGGTTTTCCATCTTTGTCAAGTTTGAAAAACTTGTCGAGTTTGAAAAACTTGTTTGTCAAGTTGTCAAGTTTGAAAAACTTATTTGAAACGTGGTTTGTGTATATGCCCGAGTGCCCCACTCTGCTATTCAGAAGGGACTTGCTGAATAAACTCAATACTCAAGTCACTTTTTGTCTGGGTGAAGAGATATCAAAGTACTACCCGAGTGACTCGTGTGTTCCAGGCGATATTACCGTAAGGAGGGGAACAGCCAATGGACTTGTCAGAAGAGATTCTACAAAAGGTCAACCCCAAGGTGGGCAGGTGGGAGGACTGGGTGGGCAAAAACCGTAGCACGCATCCGGGTGAGGTTTTGCCCTAAGGCAAAGATTCCAAACCTAAAACAGTGTTCCCTAAGGGAATATCTTAAATGAAATTTGTAGACACTGGTGATTGCTTTTTTGGAACAGGACTAATTCAGTCCTGTCACTCACCTCCAACACTCCAACCTTGCCAGTTTAGAAGACTGCACAAAAGAATATCACTTTGTCCAAGACCTCAGAGCAATTAGACAAATAATGGAATCTGGTCACTGGTGGTACATGACCCTTACACCTTTCTCATCACCTTGTCTGGAGTTTTTCACTGGTCCAATGGATTCTTGAAGGATGTGTTTCCCTGTGTGCCTCTAAGTCCAGAATCTCAAGAACTATTTGCCTTTGAATGGGAAGACTCGAACACTAAGGTTAAGCAGTAGTATTGCTGGACTATACTCCAAGGATTTACGAATGCCCTATTGTCGATGAGGTTCTGGCTAAGAATCTTAGAGAACTTCAGCTCAGAGTGCTTCAATATGTGGATGACATTTTGATAGTCAGAGACTAAAGACTATTTTGACTCAGAACTTTCTAGCTGACTGGGGATGAGGTATCCAAAAAAGAGAGGCAAACTTCTCAACCTTCTGTGAAATATTTCCTGTTTGAATGGTCTTCTCAGAGGCAAAGAAGTTTCCTTTCTGATAGGGAAGAGGCATTGGCCAGGGTTGTGGTACCCACTATCTAGAGGCAACTGTGGAGGTTTTTAGATATGGTAGAATTCTCCCATAGCTAGATTCCCAACTTTGGATTCACAGCTAAGCTCTTCTATGAAGCCCTCAACTGAGGAAACAATGAACTCTGTAATTGGACAGGATAATGTCACCAGGCATTCCACATCATTAAAAATTTTTGTTAAAGGCACCAGGATTGGGAATTCCAGATTTAAGAAAGCCCTTTGACTTGTCCATTCATGAAAGACAGAGGGTGAGTCTTAGAGTGTTAACATAGACTCCTGGTAACATGAGAATCAGTTGCCTATGTTTCAAAAAATTGGATATAGTGACATGGGGATTCTGGGATTAGATTGGTTTTCAGGTTTATTTTCACGGATTCTCTGAGGCATTGATGTTACAGGGACTAATAAAAGTGAGTATGTCCGTATGCATCATACTAACTAGTAGATCTGGAATGACAAAAATGTGTGTATGGTGTTGTTTCAAGATGGTCAAACAAGGAACTAATATCCTAGTTATGCAAAATTTACATGCAGAACTAGGAACAAGAATATACTTCCAAATAAGTGCAAAATTATTTCATTCCTCCAGCCCCAAACTGTGCCCCTAAAATCAGCAGGAAGTAGCCAGAGTGGTCATCATCCCAATCCCTCAAGACTGGGGAATGATCAAATGACAGAGGGGACTAAAACCAATAATGCTGAGGTAAGGAATGCTTGGCTGTTCTACTCTAAGGAAGCTCTGGTTAACCTGATTGATTTATGAGCTTGTTTTGCAGAAGTTGACTGACCACCAGCAAGACTAGCTGAGACTGGAGCAAACCGGGAGGAATTCTTGCAGTTGCACAGACGGGTTCAAGAGCGAATGAAAGTAACTTCTGTGATGACACACTCTGAGATCTCCCCCAGTTGTCATACTTACCCTGACATTTAATGAACATGTGTCCCATGGAAAGACAGGATTTCTGAATTCTCATACCCAGGAAGGAGGATGCTTCCCTTTTCTCATATAACCAATCAGCATATTCCAATCAACCTACACACCCTGTCACATCCTGATCCCTTATCCTTAAATACACCCGATTTCCACCCTTTGGGGAGGCAGATTTGAGAAATTTTCTCTCATCTGCTTGCTTGGCACCTTGCAATAAAACTCTCTACCATGAAACCAGCATCCGTGTTTGGCTTGCTGTACATTGAGCAATGGGCCCTTGTCCAATAACAAAAGGATGGTGTAGTGAAGACAGTGTCTCTGGTCTCCCATGGAAATGGGAGAGGTCTCCAGTCTCAGACCCCCTAAGCTATTTCACGAGGCCGGTACTACTAGAA
This sequence comes from Nasua narica, assembly GCA_028533885.1. NCBI lineage: Eukaryota > Metazoa > Chordata > Mammalia > Carnivora > Procyonidae > Nasua > Nasua narica. The sequence goes on along the minus strand of CM052814.1, from coordinate 30,309,835 downwards.
TGGGACTTTTCCAGGGCTACGAAGCAACAAAGTTTAAGATGACAAAGGTCCCTTTGGGCGGCAGCCTCTTATGACAAACTCCCCTGGCCTTGCTGGACAGAGTGCTGCTTATAACCTTGTGTTTCAGAACCCCAGTCTATCCAACTGACCACCAAGGTATATCCAAGTGAGTGTACCCTCTGAATGGTGGAGACAAACAGAATATTCTTGTTGGTCCCAAAGTCAGGCTCTCGGGACATAGAACAAGATGAAAGGAAAAACTTCATCTGGTTTTTACAAAGGGAGCCCACAGCAAAGTTTGTCCAACAGACCCCAGTGGGAGAAGAACCGAACACACCGGTCTAGGAGCCCAACTTGAGCAGCAGGCTGCTAGGACCCGTGCCGGCATTGTTTCCCCTTAGTAGTTCCTGTTTATGACAGATGACACAACATAAAGGGAAACATTGACCACCTCAGGGAGGAAATGTTCAGTCAAACCAAGACTATTCTACCAAATTGACTAGACTGGCCAAGTCCAAGCAGCTGATTCCACAAATATTTTTTCCAGCTGTTCTAACTTTAGAAAGAGAGAAAAAGGACTTTCACCACTTGGAGGTACATTAGATACACCCACCCCCGCCAAGCACAGAGCCAGAGGCTTATGTGGCAAAAATTCCTACCTACTTCCAGCTTTTGTCAGGTGTTTCAGGATCTCTCGGCTCCTCAGCTGTGTTCAGCCAGGGAAGTTTATCCTGCCAATCACACCAATTTTTGCAGAGGAAAAATATTTCTGTACTCTTCAACGTTCTTCTAGCTGGCCTAAGAATTAAATTGACATAAGATAGATTAACAGGAGAAAGAAACAAAATTTTATGTGCACAGAGGCCAAATATTAAAATTGAGACTCAAGTGACTAAGGCAGGCAGCTGTTATATATTTAGATGAAGGAGCAATAAATCCGTGAGAAATTGACAGGACAAAGAAAACGTGTTTGGGAGCTTCAATTAGTAAGTGATTTAAAACAGAATTTGGACAGGGGTGGTAAATTGGTAAAAGTAAAACATTTATACAGCCTTCTTGGCTCTGAGTTCCCTATCTCTGGTGATATGGTATCTCTTTACCTCCTGCTGCAAGATGTCTCCTCTTTACGTGCAAGATTTATTTCCTGATTTCTGGAGACAAAGGGAGGCAATCTGGGTGTCTTTCTTGCACTGTTTCTTATGTAACTTTAATTCAAAATTATTAATATGCCAAAGTGGCACATTTTGGGTGGCCTGCCTTGGTCCTCACATGTGCCTTTGGGTTGGTTAGGGATTGGAATAAGAGGATGCCATGGAACCCCAAGAGACTGTTCTTGAGACCTGGATTCTCCATAAATTACAGGTTCTAGGTCTCTGGCTTTCCAAATCTACATGGCCGACAAAGGTGCAGTATGCACCCCAGTAGCTAAACTTGGCAGCCAGGAACCTCGAAGATATGGAGTTGGGCTGGTCCACAATTACTGGCAGGATAAAGGATAAAGCTCACCCCCAAAATCCTTCTCAGGTATCACCTTTAAACTCGAAGCAGTGCCCATTTGACTGCCTGCCTGCCTGCCTGATGGGGTCCTGGACTTCTCTAGCAATCAAGGCTCCTCGGTCTCTCTTATTAAAGGATACTCCAGACTGCCCAGCCTCAGCCCAACAAGGTATCTAGTTGCCTCCAGTCTTACCTTTGGAGGGAATATGTACATTTATGAAGGTTAGGGCTTAGAATTAGGGAGATGTCTTTGACCCACAAAAGGTCACCATCCCAGGTTCCTGTCTACCCTGACCTTCATGGCCAACACACAGGTTCCTGTCTACCCTGACCTTCACGGCCAACACACAGGTTCCTGTCTACCCTGACCTTCACAGCCAACACACATGCTCTATGCACCATGTCATGTGGCCATGGGCCCTCCAGCTCAGGATGGTCCCCAACCACCTACGTAGCCTCTTGGGTAGAGGGATCCCTTCCCTGAAAATCTTTCTGATACAACAGCTTTTAATGGGTGAGAGGCAGTCCTTACTTGTACTGGTTGCTTACTGAGGTCCCAGTCTCTTCCAGAAATCAAGGCTCTGAGGGGTCTCTTATTGCAAGATGCCCTGGCCATTCTGCCCAGCAATGCCCTGCCCAGTCTGATGTCTTCATGATCTGCCTTCAGGGGAAATAAGTGCGTTTGTTTAGGTTAGGGCTTGAAACAAGGCAGATGACTTGTAACCCCAAGAGCCTGATCCGGTACCAGAACATACCTGTCAGCTGGCCTTGGGCAGCCCTGGCTCTCCAAGCCTATGGAACTCCAGTCAGGCCAACCCCCACTTCCAGAGCCTCCGGCATGGAGGGAACCTACCTTCTGAGAAATGCTCTGAAGCGGCAGCTGCAAATGGGCCACAGTTACTCCCCATGTGGCCCAGCTGCCTGATGGGGTCCAGGGCTACTTTAGGAATCAAGATTCCCGGATGTCTTCTTATGGAAGATACCTTGTGCTGCATAGCCCACTCCTCCCTGGCAAAGCAGTTGGAAAACCTCCCGTTCTGTCTTCAGAGGGGAGTATTATATGATGGATGGGTAGGTCTTACGATTAAGCAAACACCTTGTGTCCCCAAGAGTCCACACCCAGGACATGGCCTCTCTGGACACTCGCCCTGTTCCAGGCTCCTGGCTAACCTGACCTCTCCTCTCGCCCGTGCGTTTGCAGTCAGCTCCACTTGAGCCCCTCGGGGTTGCTGGGGCCCTGCAGCTCCGTGGTCCACGGCCCACTCCCGGACACCAGCATGGGTTTAGTGGGGATGGGACAGGCCCCAAACATCACCCTGAGGTAGCGGCTACAATCTGGGGGGCCATCCACATTTGAACTTGCCGCCTGAGTGGGTGCAAGGCTTTTCCTTCCCACAAGGCTCTCGAGAGTCTCTCACTAGATGATACCGGGAAAGCACTCCTGGCCCTGTGGGACCACAGCAGTCCAGTGACCTCGAGCTCTGCCTCAGAGGGGACAGTGCCTGTGGGGAAGGACAGGGATTGCAAGTGCCCACATATCTGGTCCCTAAGAGCCACTCCTCGAGTCCAGCCCCCCAAGACCAGCGCTCTGTTGCAGGTCCCTGGCTCCACGTGCGGTTCATGACAGCTGGGGGCCTCCAAGGAATGGAGGTGGTTCCAGACACTGGTACCTGCATAGGCCACAGTGTGGGGTGTGCCCCCCACCAACCACCATGGGGCTGCAGTGGCAAATTGGCCACTGTCACTCTCTATTTGCATTCCTGCCTGCTGGGCGTCCGGGCTGCTTCAGTCACCAGGATCCCCAAGTGCCTCTTATTAACACGCCAGTGAGAAAGCGCGGCCAGGCAAGGCAGACCGGTGTCCTCCAGCTCTGTCTTCAAAGGAAGCCTGTGTGTTTGCACTGGCTACAGTCCGAGTTGAGTTGCCCACACCATCCTATCCCTCAACGTGGCCCACCTGGATCCATACCCCTTTCCAGCTTCCTTGGCCTGCTTTGACCTTGCACAGGCGTTCAGGCCCCTTCAGATGGCCTGAGGCAGCTGGGCGCCTCCAGGCTAATGGGGCAGGGCCCCGCCCCCAAATCATGTGGAGGCAGAAGCCGAAGATTGGCCACCATCAGTCTTGATTTGAGCTTGCTGACTGTAAGGGCTTCAGGGTTTGCCATCAACCAGGGGTCCCAGGTACCTCTTATTAGATGCTCGATACCCAAGCTGGCCTGCTGAGCCTTGCCCTAAGATGGAGGGCAGTGTCCCCCCCCCCACCCCCGGATACTGGCTTCTGAAGCTGGGGCCGGTATCCAACCACCTCCAGAGCCTCCAGGACATAGGAGCCCAACCCTGAAAATCTTTCTAAGGCGGCAGCTTTAAATTGCTCTGAATTGACCCCCAAATTTCTCTGAAGTAGCTATAGAAAGGGGCAACAGTCCATCCTTGTTGACTTGCTGCATGCTGAAGTTCTGGGCTTCTGCGTCCGTCAGGGTTCCCAGGAGTCTCTTGTCGCAGGACACCCCTGCCAGCCCACTGATCTAGCTCTGAGTCCAGACTCCTCAAAATCTGCCTTCACCGGGAATAAGCACACTTGTATCTCAATTACAATCATGTAGGTTGGGGCTTGGAGTTAGGCAGATGACTTGTAACCCTAAGGGCCTGTTCCCGTGAATCCTACCTCTTACAAGACTTGCCCTGGTCCCGGTCTCTGGGTACTTAGAGCTGCACGGCCCACACATACACAGCACATACCCTGTAAGCCGGCCTCTGACAGACCTGGTACTCCAAGCTTGTGAAAGTCCGGCCAGGCCCCAACCACCTGCATAGCCTCTGGCATGGATGGAGCCCACCTTTCAAAAAATCACACCGAGCCCATAGCTACAAAGGTTGACAGACACCCCTGTGTGGCCTTGCTGCCCGAGGGGTCCCAGGTTTCACCAGCAATTGTTGCCAGGTGTCTTTTATTGGAGGGGCCCCTGGCCCTGCTGCTGGGCCTGGCCCTGGCAAGGCATCCAGGCATGGCCTGTCCCTGTGACCCGGCCTCACGGGGCGCTTGCACTTTCCCAGATCCCGGACTGCCTGGCCCGAGCACGTGCAGCCCATACCCCATCAGCTGCCCTTTGGCCGCTGGGCCCTCCAGGCCCGTGGAGCGAAGGCCCAGACCCAGCCATTGGCACAGCCTCAAAAATGAAGGGAGCCAACTACCCGAAAATCGAAAACCACTCTGAGCTGCTGAAATGAGCGACGGTCAGTCCCTTGTGGCCTTACTGTCTCCTGAGGTCTGGGCTTCCGCATTCACCAGCGTTCCCAGGTGTCTCTTATTGAGGGGTACTCCAGATTTCTCAAGGACTGCCTTTGGTGAGAATATGCGCAATACCGTAGGGTCGGGCTACCCTACCCTAAATAGGCAGATGCTTTGTAACTTCAAGAGCCTGCTCCCCGACCTGGCATCTCCAGATGCTCGCCCTGTTCCAGGTCCCTGGCTCCCCTCACCTACTCCTGCATGCAGGTGCATACATAGCCTGTAAGCCAATCTTGGGCAGACCCAGCCCTCAGAGCCTGGGAAACACTGGCTAAGCCCCCACCACTTACATAGCAACCCGCGAGGAGGGAGCCTACCTTATGAAAATTGCTTCTAGTGGAGCCCTAGTAATGGGAGACGGTCTCTGTGTGGACGTGCTTCTGTAAGGGGTCTTGCGCTTCTTTAAGAATCAGTATCCCCAGTGTCTCCAAATGGAAGGTACCCCGTCCTGTGGGCCTGGTGCTTCCCACAAGAGGCTGTTGAAAAACCTCCAGCTCTTCCCTGTTCCAGATTCCAGGCCAATTTAACCTGGGAGACCTGCGCATGCGCTGTCAGCACACCGCAGTTGGCCTTGGGCGGTAGGGGGCCCTCCAGGCCTGTGGAACTCCGGCCTGAACCCAGGCTCCTGAATGACTTCAGGGTGGAGGGAGCCCCACCCCCTGAAAATCCTTCTGAGGCAGCAGTCTGCTTTGCTTCCATTTGCATTGGCTTCCTGATGGGGTATCAGGCTTCTCTGGCCATCAGGGCTCCTCAGGTGTTTGTGGAGGATCCCCTGGTCATCTAGCCTAGCCCTGCCCAGGCAAGGCCAATCTTACTTCTGCAGCTCCGCCTTTGGGGGAATATATGCATTGGTGGAGGTTAAGCCCTGGAATTAGGCAGATGCCAGGTTCCCTAGTGGCCTCCTCCTGTGACCCACCTCACCTGACATTGCCCAGGTCAAGGTCCCTGACTGCCCTGACCTGCATGGCCCACATCTATGTGGTCTACGCCATGTCAGCCGGCCCTCGGCTTTCGGGGCCCTCAGATGCCTGCAGAGCTCAAGCCAGTCCTCAAATACCTCCTAGCTGCCGGGGGGGTGGGGGGGGGAGAGCCTGAAATCCTTTCTGAGGCCTCAGCTTGACTCGTTGACTGTTCATTCCCATTGGAAGCCCAATGGCTTCTCCAGCAATCAAGGATCCCAGGTGTCTCTTATTAAGAGGTTTCTCAGCCACTCCTTCCTGCCCCACTGAGGCAAGGCAGGGGAGATTCTTCCAGCTCTGCCTTCAGGGAGAATATGTGCCATTTTTTCTGTTAAGCCTTGGTACACCAGATGCCCAGGATCCCAGCTGCCCCCTTCTGTGACCCAGCCTCAGCCAACATCGCCCAGTCCCAGGTCCCTGGCCACCCTGGCTACTCGAACTTGTGTGGCCTGTGATTGAGTGGTCCATATTCTGTCAGTTGGCTTCCAGATACTGGGGCCCTCTCTGCCTTGGAGGTCAAGTGGGGTCCCCAAACAGCTGATGGCCTGCAGGGTGGAGAAAGCCCACCCCCTACTAAAATCATGCCAGGGCTCCAGCTTCAACTAGAGACAGTGAGGCCCCATTTGGACTAGCTGCCTGATGGGGTGCTTGGCTTCTCCAGCAACCAGGGATCCTGGGGGGTGTCTCTTACTGGAGGAAGCATGGCCTCCGAACGACCCATGCAGGGCCACGCAATCTGGACTACTTTAGCTAGGCCTTCAGAGGGAATATTTCCATTTGCATAGGTTGGGGCTTAGAATTAGGCAGATTCTTTGTACCCTAAGAGCATGCTCCTGGGACCTGGTATCTCTGGACGCGTGCCCTCCCTTCCAGGTCCCTGGCTACCCTTACCTGGGAGGCTGCACATGCACACTCTGTGCCCCCAAAGCTGGCTTTGGGCAGACCTTGCCCTCTGAGCCTGTGAATCAGGCCTCCACTGCCAGCATCAGCCCTGGTGTGGAGCGAGCCCACCTTTTGAAAATCGCTCTGAGCCAATAGGTGCGAAAGGGTGACAGGCTGTCACCACGCAGACTTGCTGCCTGCTGGGCTCCAGGCCTTCTGGGGAAATCAGGACTCCCCTGGGCCTCCGTACGGCAGGCCACTTCCTAGTAAGGCAGTTAGAAAACCTCCAGCTCTGCTTTTGGGGGGCATATTCCATAATGTAGGTAGGCCTTGTCCATGAGGCCAATACCCTGTACCCCCACTAGCTCTCCTCTGTGATGCGCCTCATCTGCCCTTGCCCTCAACTGCCAGGCCCGCTCGTGTGGACTCTATCCTACCACACGGCCTTCGGCGGCTGGGGCACCCCAATGACCTCAGTGTCCTCAAGTAGAAGGAGCCCACCCCCGGGAAGTCTTTCTGAGGCCACTGCTTTCACCTGGCAACAAGGTCCCCATGTGGACTGGCTGTCTGATGGGGTCCTGATGTTTACCCACAACCGGGGGCCGCCCGGTATCTCTTATTCCAGAGTGCCCTGGTCAGCACTCCCAGCCCCCTCTGCCAACGCAGTCCAGATCCCCCCAGCTCTGCCCCTAACGGGAGTATGCACATTTGTGTGGATTAGCCCTTGGAATTAGGCAGATTCTTCCGCTCCCCCTCCCCCCGCCCTCGGTTTCTCTGGTTTCTCTGATTAGGCACAGCTTGTATATGTCCAGGGAATTCTGGACCACCAGAGGGAAGTATTATCTTAGTGGGGCTCTTTTGATCTTTTTCCTCCAAATTTCCCTGTTAAATTTCTGGAGTCCTAAAACAAACAAAATGCCATTTTGTTACTTGCCCCAACAGTATCATGTAGAGACGTTAGCCTTCCTGGATTGTTTCCCATTATAATCTCTATTGTATTCACCAGTGTCATTGGTTCCAGATGTTTTCCAAGATCTGCTATAAAGTCATTCTACTCAGCTGAGCTGCCAGTCACGGTGCCTGCCTCCCCACTTGAGTCAAACTTGTGAGCCACAGAATGGGGCAGGGGTCAGAGAAGGATGGGGAGCAGCTGCTCTTGTTTAGTGAGACTTATGGAGATTTCCTTTAATAAACATTTCTCGACAGTATGCTCTTTGGCCAATTTACAGACAGTATAAATGGTTTTGGTTTTTTAAAACAATTTTGTCCAGTATCATTTCTGCCTTTTGGAAAGAGAACATACCACACCCCTGTCCTAGCGATTCTTGCCAGTCCCACGTAAAGGAGTTTGAAATATACTTTGTTCAAAAATTTCAGGAAGCATTATTTGACAAAATTATTCTTGACTACATTTAAAAAAATATCTTCAAACATACAACAACTATTAAGAGAGAACCTAATTCTTAGTGCCAGTTTGAAGAGGAATTTATAATAACTAAAGACGGACATGGCATTAGAATGAGGACTTGGTTGCCTTCTAAAACAGCTGACCTCCTGGCCAGTGGTGGGAAGAGCGCCAAGAGCTTCATTTCTCCTCCTCAGGGGTTCATTTCTGAATGCTTCAAATTCAGAAACCTTGCAACTGCAGCAAGGAAGTTGCACACCTATTATCCTGCTCAAATAAATATCAAGTGGGGAATTTAGAGTCTTGATGAGAAAACACGAATAAGACACTATGTAGTTTTTTTCACACTGCCCTCTGTGAACTTTGATATTTACCGAAAGGTGGTCACTATACCAGCTTCCTGGCAGTGCCCTGAAATTCAAGAGTCACGCATGTCACCTCAAATAAAAGCAGGATTTGGAGTAACACCACTGTTGTTGGACAATTTCAAAATATATGTGCTTGGGATAATCTACGATGCTGCTTTTAATTAAGGCCATTCTAATCTGGATTTCTACTGCTGGAGTTCGAGGTAAGTTGAAAACAAGAAAGCAGACCTGAATATTTAGTTCCTCTCATACGTGTGTCTGTGTGCGTGCTGGGGGTGTGTGTGGGGGTGTGTGTGTGTGTAAGTATGTTTTAAAATGAATAGGTAAGAACATCTTGAATACAGGCTTATAATTTATTTTATCAAAATGTTTTCCAATATGAAATTAAGAGAAAATAGAATGAAGTGTCCTCTGTCCTATAAGTTCCCAAGTGTGAAAGCCAGCAAATAAAACATTTAGAGAGGAATTACAGGATGAAAAATCTGCATATAATGAGGTTGAAAGGGTCCAGTACCAGTGTATTTCTCCATAAATTCTGCGATTCTACTGGCCAGAAAAAGCATCCCAAGAAAATCTGGACACTTTCAAAATGTTTGCATTTTCATAGATTCGCTAATTTAACATTTAAGTATTATTAAACCAGGAACTTCCTTTTTCGATCTAATGATCATTTAACAAAGGGAACTCTCTTTTAGAAAAACAGCACAGTATCTTCTAATTTTTGTGTGTAATAAGCCAGTGAAATGTCAGTAAGTTGCGTTTTTTTGTTATTTGCTCTTTCTGAGCTCTTCAGCAAATGTTAAAAGTGAAAAGAAATTGTTGGGGTGCCTGCGTGGCTCAGTGGGTTGGGGCCTCTGCCTTTGGCTCGGGTCATGGTCTCAGGGTCCTGGGATCGAGCCCCACATCAGGCTCTCTGCTCGGTGGGGAGCCTGCTTCCCCCTCTCTCTCTGCCTGCTTGTAATCTCTCTCTCTCTGTCAAATAAATAAATAAATAAATAAAATCTTAGAAAAAGAAAAAAATAAATTGTCCATCCGTTCTTTATTAAAACTAGAAATCACGTCGTATATTTTAAAAACTGTCTCATCTTATTTCGTGTTGAAATAAAAATCATCATTTCCAAATAATGGCAAACGAAACCGGGACAGCTGATTAGACCACGTGTGGAAGTGGAGTTTCAGTCTCCCCTTTTATTGTTTCATTTCCAGAAGGGGTTTATTTTGCTATTTTGTTGCTTGTTATTTTTGCATCTAATGGACATTCTTTGGGGGAAGTTTCTCTTTAATCCTAACATAAGAGAAAAATAGCAACAATAAAAATGCTTTACTTTTAAGAGCCACCCTCATAAAAGTTATAAGACCTCATTTCTATGGACTTGAAACTCTTTTTGTTTGCTACATTTAGCATTGAGATAGACTCACAGGAGAGCAATTACCTGATGGGGGTAAAAGTACAACAATAGGCATTGCTTAGTCTCAATTAGAAATACCACGTTCTCTGGTTAGACTGTACAACAGTCTCCCTGAAGAACTGTATGGATAGGAGGATAGGAATATTTGATTTTTTAAAAATCCGTGTGTTCGGTATAGATTGTTTTAAACATCTGTTAGCGATGGCATTAAGAGAGGATTTCTAAATGGGAAAAAGCAGAGGAAAATAAGTGTAAAGGATGAGAATAATATGTAGACTTTTTTCAACCCATGACCCAGAAAAAGATACTCAAACTTCAAACTTGTCTCCTGGAGAACCTTCAGTGAAGATCTGTCCAGAAATTGTGCAGATGTTAAATGACCTCCAGGTCTGTGCTGCACTTAGGCTTAGAGGCCTGTCGAGAAAGTGGCCCCAGAGCAAAAGCAGCGAGTTAAAGTCACACTTACATAAAGCCCCTGCATGCTCTCCATGGTGAAATATTGATCGAGCCCTGCATGAGGCTGTCTCCTGCAGCAAGGAAGCTCAAAAAAAAAAAAAAAAAAAAATGGAAACTGTGCCTCACCACAGCTTCGAGTGTCCTTGGAGGAAAGCAAAACGTGTCAATAAGTAAACAGATTGCAAGACTACATGTGTCTCTGTATGTGTGTGTGATAGGTGCGTGTGTGTATATAGAAGGGGGGGCCCTATTTCATAGGAAAAGTAGTCATGAGATTTGATCAGAATGCAGAGACAGGAGGGGGTGACCCCTACTTTTGGAGGGGGTGACTGGCTAAATGAGGTCTGCCAAGAGAAGTGAAGTTTCAAAGCCAGCCCATCGCTGTGAGCACAATGAATATTTTTGCTAAATGTGGCAGAACGAGTGTGGAAGGGTAGGTAGAAGAGGGACGATGGGAGAATGGGAGGGACATCACTCCGGATAGCAAAGTGTATGTTGGTAGAAATGGATGGAGATCAAATGCTGTAATTTGAGGGGAGAACAAAGCATATCTGGACAAAGAATTACGGGAGGTGTGACTGTCAATGTCAGAAGGGTCTTTTTCCCCCCGCATGTTCTCCAAAACTACTGCGGGTCAAGTTGTAAACAGATAAGTTAGCTCAGGTTTCTCAGGTTACGTGTTCCAGGGATCACTAGGGTGAAACATCGTGCCACATAGAAAGTCACCTCTAGACCAAATGCAAAAGAGAATTTCCCGAGGTAATTGGTTTGGTGAGCTGAATTTTTGGAAGTTGTTTTCTTTATTCACATAAGGAGAAAAACAAAACTGCTTCATCCACACCGGCACCAGGAAAACCAGACCCCATAGAGACTGAGTCAGAAGAGAGAAGGGAAAGGCCCCAGGGAGGCCACAGGACGCTGTCCCCACCTGGCAGCCCGTGGTGTGGACCCCAGCCGGCCGCTCGCTGCTCCCCTCTGCCGCCACTCTTAGATCGTTGTGTGGGATTTTCTTCTTGAAGTTACTGTGGAAAAGATTTTATTCCACATGACTCCAAACGTAAATTTCATGTTCACTGACAATGGGCTTTTCAAGTACTCTTGTACCTTAATTCGAGATCGTTTTTTTTTTTCTCGACTGACGAGTACGCTGGAAGGCACGTAGAGTAGAGGACCTTGAGCTGGATGAAAGGAAAAAGAAACTCAAAGAGATAATTAAAATATGACTCAATGATTCACTAATGTAGGTTAATTCTTCAGTTCTGTTTCATTTTTCCCAGCATCTTCCTATTGTAGTTTTCCAAAAATAAACCACGGAATTATATACGGTAAAGAGCACTTTGAGGAACTTTCCCCGATTACTGTTGGGGAAATTTATTATTATTCTTGTGAATATAATTTTGCGTCTCCTTCACGAACCTTTTGGACTCGCATCATCTGCACGGAGGAAGGATGGTCACCAACACCCAAGTGTCTCAGTGAGTAAATGCCCTGCTCAGTAGCTGCGCGTGCATCATTGGGTAAATAGACGTGGACCAGATGGGAGTTCAGGCTCTTGGCGCACTATCCCAGGGATCAGAACGAGCCAGCAAAGATGAGAAACGTAGTCCTTTCTTGAGAGGCCTTTTCTGAAAACCAAACGAAGAATAAATATGTGAACTTTTCTTGTGTTACCTAGAAGTGCTTTACACATTTTAATTTGAAAAACTGATGATTTATACATTTGACTATTAATATGTATTTCCTAATATTTGTTTGGCATCAGCCTGGGCATATTTTTCCTTTAAAACAAATCTTTTTACATACACATTCTGTTTTGAAACTTACCATTCTCTTGAATATTGCAAAGATCATGTAAGTGTAAATATTTTCACTTTCATGTTTTCCATAAAACATGTCTTTTGTTCTTACAGTGATATCTATATTAATCCCTCAATGAAGGTGAAGAGCAGACTCAGGAGAGAATAGGTATATTAAGCAAAAAGCAGTGGGAGGGGGGCGCCTGGATGGCTCAGTCTGTTAAGCATCTGATGCTTAAAAAAAAAACAACAAAGCATCTGATGCTTGATTTTGGCTCAGGTCAGGAACTCAGGTCATGAGATGGAGCCCCATGCTGGGCTCTGTGCTCACGGGGGAGTCTGCCGGTCCCTCCCCACTCTGTCTCTGTCTCTATCTCTCTTCAATAGATAAATAAAATCTAAAAAAAAATAAAGAAAAAAATGGGAGGCAGAAAATATGAGCCAACAAAGGAGACAGTAATGGTCTTTCTCCTTCTGTAAGACACATTTATGAGAACTAAGAGAGAAACGGATATATTAAAATGTTAATTTACATTTCATACATGGAAGTAATATATCTATAGTAGCATGATCAGAATTCTATAAAAATTTTTTCAAACCTGATTTCAGTTTTGAAATTTTGCCATTCTTCTTAAAATATTGTAAAAAGGAAACTTTGTTGTTGTTGTTGTTGTTTTAAATCACTTCCATCTTGTACATTAAACAATTTTTGGTTCTTAGGGCAGTGTTTCTTTCCTTCTGTGGAAAACGGTCATTCTCCATCTTCAGGACAAACACACCTGGAAGGTGACGTTGTACAAATTCTCTGTGATGTTGGCTACAGCCTTCCTGATAATAATGACACCATTTCATGTTTGGAAAACGGCTGGTCTTCTCCTCCCAAATGCAGCACCACCAGTAAGTAAAATGCTCTCCTGTCACATCCTGACAAGTGATGTGATTTTTAAAAAAAAAAATCTCGTCAGGGGCTATGTTTAGGTTTCGTCCCTGGCTTTTATCGTCATGCATTTTTCAGTTCCAGCTGAGTCTGATAGATACACAAAAAACATAGTTTGCCTGCCTACACAAATCTTGTGCATGTAATAAATAGAAATATTAGCCAATACAAATGCTTTGAAGGCAGTCCCTTTTTGTTAAAGGAACACCCATTTCTTGCTTACAGGAAAATTATCACGTTAGTTGGAAATAAACTTTATTTAAAGCTGGAGTGTGAGACTGAAAACAGACTTTTTAAGTGAACATAAGCCCAATCCTAGTTAAAATGCCTTATGACTAAGACAGTTTTGTATAGTTATTTTATGGATGCATATTAAATTCATAGGCTTAATTCAATAAAGACTCAGTTTCTATGTTTAAAGTATTTTGTACCTGTGAGCATTATGTTTATTTGTCTGTGGCTTAGAGTTTGGAAAACAACTCCTAAAGAAACTATAATACGATGGCATCTCCCAGACCTGTGTGAACGCTTGCGATTCCTCATCTCTACAACTCCCTGGCAATCATTCTTAAGCCAGTTCATGGAATTCCAGCCTAGGCTTGCACAGTTTAGTCCTCAACCGAAGATGCAAGAACATCCCTAAGAAAACTTCTCTAGCTCTACCTCCTCCTGATACCCTCTGTTACTCTGCCCTGTAAATTCTAGCCATTCTAACCGCCATGGTCTCTAATACTGTGATCTTGCTCTTCTCAATTCAGGAAGACCCCTGGACTTTGCAAGGCTTCTCCCCTACAACCCCCCTCCCCCACCAAACACAGTCTGGAAAGTGCTCTCCTATGAAACAGTCATAGACTGTGATTTGGGTTTTGGGTGTTTCCCCTGCCCCCCCCCCTTTTTTTTTAATCACAGACTTGCACTGAGCAGTGTCCAGTTTCTTAGAGATGTTTTGTACAGTTTTCTAACATTTTTTTCTGATAGAAGTGTATGTTAATACAGCTTCTCTATCTTATCAGGAAACGAAGACTTCTGAGATACTTTTTTTTAAAAATGTTATTCCAGAACTCATTATTTAAGTTCAAACTTCTAGAAAATAGAGTCTTTTAAAAGCAGCTTGAATTAAAATACTTAGTTCCCAGTTAGGCCACAATCTCTTTCAATTACAAGGGGCTTACACAAGACTAATACTTGCAGAAAAATAATAAAAGAACACATTTAGTGACTTTTGAACAGGTCTCGTGATTTATAAGGCTTTAGTTATGGAATAAATATTTCCTTGTCATCTCCATCTCGAGAACCATCTCTCTTCATTTTGTGGGATAATGGCAGTGTCAGGCCAACAATTGTATTTTAGAGGCCTGACAAGTCAGTTTGACCAGTGGTAACCCACACAAGCTGGCTCCTGTGTATATTTTGGGAGACTCTATTAGCCTTTGAAAAATTCTGTGTATCCAAGGTTGGGTGTTGGATCAAGAACACCACAGAAAGTCAATGACATTTCAGGGCAATTGGATTCCAGCATGAGTTCTGAGAAAAGTCACCTCTGCACCCATGAGTAAATGATCACCCATTTGAGCTAAGGTTACTGACCCACAAAATGAGTATGTTAAACTCTCTAGGTAACAATGATTAAATCCTAGCCATTTTTCTTTAAATTCTTAAATTGTTTCTCCCTGCGGTGGAAGCTCTTATTTTCTACCAACTGTGTTAACTTTATGGATGAATATATAGTGAGAAATGGCTTTTATTTATTTTTTTTTCCCCAAATTTATTTTAATTTTTCAGTGTTACAAGATTGATTGTTCATGCACCACACCCAGGAGAAATGGCTTTTAACAAGAATTAGAGTGGCAAGGAAAGAGATAAAGACTGGATAACGAAATGGTGGAGAGAGATTCAGAAAGATGAAAAAATAGGAAAACAGAAAAAGAATACATAAAAAAATAATTAGAACAAGAGTTCTGAACTTTTTCTGAAGCTTGCACATCTTTTGTTCCCCAGAATAAGCTGTGGGAATACTGATGAAATCATTAATCACTTCGTTAAATCAATCATGATATACATACACATTTAAATTTTGTGGCGATGGTAACAACATTGTAAATCACACATCTTAAAAAAATGTATTGGCTTTATTTTTAAGGCTATGGTCTTAAAAAGAAAGTCATCCATATTATTCATTTAAGTAGCTTCATGTCTTTAGGAAAGTAATACACAAGTAAATTAAATTTTAAATTTTAGTAATTCTATCAGAAGGATGTTACCACTGATTAGTCCTTTTAGATGATTTTAAAATGCGTACTTAACCTTTAAAATTTTGATCTATTTAAATAATGAAATAACGTGATAAACTACAGCTAATCACAAAAACAATGCTGATATTCACCAGCATGAAAATGAGGTTTAAAAAATTCCATCAATTTTACAATAGGCAAAATTATTCTGTGCATGTGCAGAAAAGAGAGTGTTAGTGGTTAGAGGGGTCATGAGGCACTTCGATCATGTGAGTGATTCTGTTGTTTCAGCTGGATGGCAGTTATAGAGATGTGCTTATTTTATAAAAACTTGACGAACTTCTGATTTTTTCTCCCCAAATATGTTTATTTTAATTTTTCAGTGTTACAAGATTGATTGTTCATGCACCACACCCAGTGCTCCATGCAATACGTGCCCT
>CM052814.1:30268319-30293667 GCA_028533885.1 Nasua narica | reverse complement strand
CTTAAGCATATTTAAAAATAGTATAATTTATTTAGGAGTTAATATAAAAGGAAAATGTACATAAAATCAATTTTTACTCAATTATTCATAACAACATTTCCTAAAAGATAATTTATCCATTGGTACATACCGATTAAAGGTTTTTGTCCGCTTGTTGTATGGATGCTTGGGATAATATTAGGAATAAGACCCTGATTTTCAATATGCCTTTGAGTCTTATGACGTGTCAGTATTAGCGAATGCCAGAAATGAAGGTAAGAGCATATGGTTTAGTCTTAGTGATGAGCTGGACTACAAATGCCATGATGGATGGTTCATAGATGGGGTGAAGATGGCTGGTCCTATTTTGCCCACAGGCTATCGTAAGTACTTTTTCTTCTAGAAAATAAAAGCAATTCTGAGTGTATTTCTTTTCAGTAGACTCTACTGAAACATGTTTCCTGATGAACAATAATCAAAATTTAAGGTGTCCCTACATAGCTTTAAGGGACCAATGTTAAGTATTGATTTAATAACAGATCTTTGAAAAGCAACTTAGCTCATCCAAAATCATGTTGTTTATATGCCACATGCATTGTAATATTTACGAACAAGATGAACGCTGTTTTAAAGGTACCTTGAATTCATACTGCCAAATAATTCAAAACTAAGCGAACTCACCAAAGTTATAGATTGCTATGCATGCTACACCAACTCTAGATATTTTACTCCTGGATTTTCATCCTTTTCCTTGTCATTTGAATATAAATTCACAATTTATGGTCAGAGACTTGGGGCGCCTGGATGGCTCAGTCGATTAAGCATCTGCCTTCGGCTCAGGTCATGATCTCAGGGTCCTGGGATTGAGTCCCATGTCGGGCTCCCTGCTCCGCAGGGAGTCTGCTTCTCCCTTTCCCTCCGTGCATGTGCTCTCTCTCTTTCTCAAATAACTAAAACTTAGAAAGAAATTTATAGTCAGAAACTTGTTTGTTTATTTTAGAGCAGTTTTGGGTTTCATGACACAATTGAGGGGGAGGTACAGAGATATACCCCTTGCCCCACACATGCCATATAGTCTGTCCTATTATCAACTTGACTGACCAGTGTGCTCTATGTGTACAATTGATGAAGAGCTTGACACGTCATAATCACCCAGTCTCTGGTGTATATTACAGTCCCTTCTTGGTGTTGCACAGTCTTTGACTTAAATGCAGCATGCAGAAGGCCTTCAAGTTATGCCCAATCATACCCTTCCTTAAATATGACTGTACATCTCCCCCCATATATTTTACTTTTTTCCTCCTGCTGTAACAAATTACCACAAACCTAATTACTTAAAACAGTGCAAACTTATTATCTTACAGTTCCGGAGGTCAAAGATCCTAAAATCGAGATGTGGAATCACAGTTCCTTCTGGAGATCCTAGGAAAGAATCTGTCTCTGCCTTTTATAGCTTCCCAAAGCCCTTTGTGTTTCTTGACTCACCGCCCTTCCTCACATCCCTTCAACCTCTGCTTCTGTTGTCACAGCTCCTACTTTGGTTCTGACACCTCTGCTCCCTTTTGTCAGAACCCTTATGATTACACTGGGTCCACTCCCATACAAATAATTCAAAATAATCTCTCCATATTAAGGTCTTTAACTTAATTGTATCTACAAAGTCTGTTTTCCCAAGGAAGGTAACCTATTTGCAGGTTTCAGGGATTAGGGCGTGGACATTTTGGGGAGGCCACTGTTCTGTCTCTAATACCGTGTAATAACCACCTTTGAATAAATCGGCTGGAAAATCCTACACCAGCCAAGATCAATTTTTTCTTTTTTCTTTTCAATATCAATTATTTTCAATATTTTTTTTTTTTGGTAATTGGATTAGAAAGGGAATATAAACAACAAATAAAGAATTGGTCATACAAAATTACTGGAATAAAATACAGAGATACAGGGGTGCAACTTTTCCTAAAGCTGAGTGAGTCACGTTCCAAAGGGATATGTAAAAGCTATTATTAAACTATTAAATTGCCAGTAACAATGCATAAAACTGGCTAGTTTAATAATATTTCTGAGATTTAGTTAGAAATATTTCATCATATTTTTGTGATATATGCTCGATTTATTTAGAGTATTTGTCTTGCATGTCATTTATATTTATTTATTTGAGAGAGAGAGAGAATGAGCGGGGGGAGGGCCAGAGAGAGAGGGAGGAGCAGACTCCTCACTGAGGGGGGAGATTGATGTGGGGCTCCATCCCAGGATCTGAGATCATGACCTGAGCTGAAGGTAGATGCTTTACTGATTGAGCCACCAAGGTGCCCCTGTCATTTATATTTTCACATGTAAATTTCAACATCAAATTTTACAAATGAACCATGAATAACAGATTAAATGAGAAAAATACACATATATATTCACATATATATATCCATCTTTATTTGAATCAGAAGGTATTCATAATGTGTTGGTTTTTAGAAAGATATTAGAGATATGGTTGGGTATAATGGAAAGATTCTGAACACCTAGAAGTAACTTGGCCATGTTTTTCTGAAAAAGTCCACATACTAAATACAGTTCCTCTTGTAAAGTTAGGGATTATTTGGTTTTTAATTTCCCTCCTACTTAAAATGTACTAGACATAATTCTTGTTTGGGCCATTCCAGTTACTAACCTTTTAAACATACCTATCATTTAATTAAATATGTTGCATTTTAATTGTTATTACTTGAAAAACTGATTTTCATGTGATCTGTGAAAACCGTTCATATGCTGTTTTATAGGCAAATAAAAGTTATTAAACTTATATTGTTAAATAAATAAATGAAATAATTTACTTTATAAGTGATTGCTCAGGACTTATTTATTACAGTCCTGAGAAGATTGTCATACAAAATTTTACCTTTCTTTTCAACCCTAATTTCTCTAAAGGGGCTTACACATATTTGTTGGGTGTAAATAATTAGGGGTTTTTTGAAGGTGAGAATATAAGTGCCCCTGTGTATGAAGTCAATTTATTAATGGCTTATATTAAACTTAATGTTGCAATGATTATTTCACATATACTTATTTACTTTTATTTTGTTTTAGATATAGAATGTTTTCTTCCAGTTTTAAAAGCAAATGTAGTTGTTTATCCAGAACAAGTAAAATACAAAGCTGGAGATGTCTTGGAATTTTCCTGTGGACAAGAACTTAAAAGAGTTGGACCAGATTCAGTTCAATGCTATCATTTTGGATGGTCACCTAATTTTCCAACATGCAAAGGTGAATATTTATTTTAGAACTAATGAAATAACTTATATCAATTTATATCAGTGTCTATGTATTTTATTGGTCTTATATATATAATCTCTGACAAACTGTAAAAAATGAGAAGGAAAGGAGGTGCTGGGCTATAGATTATTTATGTTTCCTTTATCAAGGGGGTAATTCTGCCTCTGTTTTGAAATATATAATGGAATTTTATAGTTGCCAGAATGGGGAAGTGTTAGGGATTTTCCCCCAAATGCAATAAAAAAATTATACTTTAAAAAATATTGCATGGGCCTTCTTATATTTTATTAAGTAATCAAGTAGTAATCAAATAAACATATGAATTTTTCAGTATAAACCAATGACTTACTTGCTTCAGATGACATTACTTTTAAAAAATATTTGATAAAATTATTTTATATATTTATAGATATTAATAAAAACATAGGCATGAATATAATTTCGTATTTATATCATACCATATATTTGATAACTACTTACTTTTATATGATATCCAGATTATTGAACTACTTCAAAATCTTCAGGGCACAATTAATATCCTGGTTATAATAACCTGTGAAATATTGGGGGTTGGGGCAATCAGGATATTTAATATAGAAAAAAATGTAAGATGGCATTAAAAATTATCGTTAATTTAAGAAATGCAGTAAGGTGTTTCGTATATGCAGGTCAACGTCCCTATTTCTTAGATAGGCATTCTGAAGAATTTAGAAGTAAAATCTTATTATGTCTATCATTTACTTTAAATTCCTTTGGTGGCACCTGGGTGGCTCAGTTGGGTAAGTGTGTGTCTTCCATTCGGGTCATGATCCTAGTGGGATCAAGCCCCGCATCAGGCTCCTTACTCACTGGGGAGTCTGTTTCCCTCTGCCCCTCCCCCTGCTTATGCCCTCTCTCTCTCTCTCTTTCTCGCTTCGTGCTCTCTCTCTCAAATAAATAAGTACAATCTTAAATAAATAAACAAAGCACTTCACAAAAAAATTAATTTGGGCAAAATGTAACACTCATATATATCTAGGTGATCAGTATATGTATTCATTTTTCTCTAATTTGTTCAGAACTGTTTATCATAAAAAGCCAATATTTAAAAAAAAAAAGCCAATGTTTGAGAAAAAGAATACTCAGTACACTATATACACTATAAAAAGCAAAACTGAAAAAAAAAATAGGAAAGTAGCATAAATGCAATTTAGCCCTAGGTCAACCAAAACAGTAATTCCATATTTTGCCAGATTCCTGAGACTCTTTAAGCCTTATTTAAATAGTCTCTTTACGATAGGGCAAGTACAGTCATGTGGTCAACCTCCTCAACTCCCCAATGGTAAAATAAAGGACATAAGGAAAGAAGAATACGGACATGGTGAGACGGTGGAATATGAATGCCCTCCCTATTTTCTAATGACGGGGCCTGCGAAAATACAGTGCAACGATGGAAAATGGACAAACCTGCCTACTTGCGTTGGTAAATAGAAGCTAATGTTTAAACAGAACGGTTTAAACTTCGCGCTTATATATAAATACATATATAAAAAGATTTAAAATATTTTAAAAGTAAGCAGATCTTTTATCACATTTTCTTAGGAGAAGTTAAAGCCTGTGGCTCTGTACCTCACCTTGAGAACGGCTACGCCCCTTTCTCTATTCTTCCCTTCCAACATGGTGTTTCTGTGGAGCTGAATTGCAGAGATACATACACAATGATTGGAAATAATATAATTACCTGTATTGATGGAATGTGGACTGAACTTCCTAAGTGTGTTGGTGAGAATACATTTCCTACTTTTGTATTTGATTGTTTATAATTTTTTAAATCAATAGATATATTTAGACCAGCACATGCCAGTGCCTATCATCTATTAAATAATCAGGATATAAGATGCTAATTCTTTGCTCCTAATTACTTAAGAAACTGAATTGTTAAAGATTTTCTTTGACCCATGTACACTATGCAAAATTGCCGAGATGCTAAGGGCTCTGTGAGCCAAGAGAGTTTGGGACTTCTGCTTCAGAGTGATACCAGATACTGTTCTTTGTCCCATGTCCAGCAATCCCAATATATTCAAGACTTTAATTTTAAGCTTTAAGGACTAGCTGACTCTTTGCTGCTATTCTTCAAGATTCTAAAGTAAAAAACCCAGAATCACTCTCTTCCCCCATCTCTTAGATTTTTAGATCATCAACTGGCTTCCCCACTCCTGGGGATGACAACTGCAGCTGTGGCAGGTAACGTGGTCATTGCCACTCATGATGACCTGCTGGGAAGGAATGTGTTCCAGCCCCAAGAGCTTGGTCTCCGTTACAAAAAGTTGTAAATTACCTATGTTCATGATCAAAAACTTTTCTATAAGGGGAATATAGACATCCAATCACTAGCATCACATAGGGTAAATTTAAAAATAGGGATTATTGGAGAAAAACACACAAAGGGAGAGAAGTAGCAGAGCAATTTATGTCTCATTATCCCATCCTTTGACCCCCTCAGGAAAGGTTCCATAATGATCTATATAATTATGGACAACAGGGAAGAATTATAACAGTAAAATCTACCTAGACAAGCAAGTGGCCCATTGTAAATTCTTGTCTGAGTGTTGTCACCAGGGTCTTTGAGCTTACTCTGACTTATTGAGTCAGGGTCTTTACTAAGCTTCTGAAATGTGAGAGTAATTGAACCTCAAGAGACATCCAGATTTATCTCTCCTAAGGCTGTACTTCCCATAGACTTACTCATGCCTCACCTCTTTTTATTATTTAAATGCTTTGACAACATGTATTTGACATAAGTTAGTGGAAAACAATCACACATGCATGCCTTTTCATGGCCTTTAAAAATTAGGCAGAATGACGTTTCATATGGACTGTCCTCTAGTCAAGACCTTGGACCAGATTAACCCATCTTGCACTCCCATTTCCCAAAAGACTTCAACATATTTTTCTGTCATTCAAAGATGGAATACAGATTTTTGTTTCCTTTTCCCTTTTTCAACAGTATAGTCTGTGAACGAAATTAAGAATAGTTTTATGTGATATTGCTTGAAGGCATCAAACATAATTTAATTATACCATTAATATTTCAGAAGTTTATTGAAATAATTGCTAGTCTCTGCTCAATATTCTTATCATACATGAATATTTTTCTTTTTTATAGAAACAAGCCAACTTCAAAGTTGCAGAAGACCAGTGCTTCATGGAGGAATACTGATGAGACCACATGTGGCTCAATATAATCATAATGCCAAAATAAATTACAGATGTTTTTGGAAGGCCAGAAACACGCAATCAGTCTGCATAAACGGGAAATGGTATCCTGAAGCAACCTGCATAGGTAAGATTTGTTTTAAAGATTTTTAGCCCTTGTTACATCTTTATCAGAAAATTTCTCTTGTAATTAGTATGTTTTAAAATTATTTATTATGATGTGTTATTTTTTTGAAAGAATTTATTTATTTATTTGAGAGAGAGAGAGAGCACAAGTAGGAGAGAGAGGTAGAGGGAGAAGGAGAAGCAGACTCCCTGCCAAGCAGGTTGATGTGGGGCTTTATCCCAGGACCCCGAGATCATGACCTGAGCTAAAGGCAGATGCTCAAACTGCTGAGCTATCCACGTGCCCCAACATGTAATTTTAAAGTTGATGGTGAAGTTCGAAACTCATAACACTATTTTCAGACAAATATTATCACTTAAAATCCCTTGCCTTGATGGAGTAAGTCCATTTTTACTCTATAATGATCTCTTGAAATCATAAAAGAAAAAAGAGAACTGTAAAAATAGAACAAAAACTCAGTCTTCAATGAGACATTGTGAAAGATAACTAACAGATATTATAAGTTCTGGACCAAAAGTAGAAAGTAGGGAAGAAAAATAATCCAATTAAGAAAATATTTTCCTAAGGTTAAATCTCACATTCCTCAAAGGCTTATTTTCAAATTATTTGAGCAACAGGATTATAAATTACAAACAATTATAAAATGGGCACCATGTTAAATTAAAATAAACCAGATATTGAGAGGATATAGTGCTTACAGAAAAATCGCAATAAAATAGAGAAAATAGAGTAGACTTACTTCAGACTTTGCACTAGCAATATAAGAAGTCAGAATAAACACAGTAATATCTCCAAAGTGCTTAAAGAAAATAATTGGCAACCAATTATTCTCTATACCAAAATTATTTATGATTACATGTGGTTATGATGATTACAAAATAAAGAAATTTTTAAACATAGAAAAGACCAAGATAATTTACCACTCAAAATCATCCTCTGGAAGGAGTCATTTAAAATATATACCAATCAGCAAGATGAAGTATTATTTCTTAACAAAAGTGTGTGATATCATTAGAAATTGTGAGTAAAAAGTAGAAAATGTTAAATTTAAGTAAGCAATAATTTCAAGAAAGTAAAGTAATTAATTTGTTCAAAACAAGTAAAATGTTTTTATTTTTATTAAATTTCTTTCTTTTGTTTTAAATTTCTTTACTTAATATAATTTTATTTTTATATTAAGGAAGAAATATTATTCTGAGAGTTTCAAGAGTTATAAAGCCTTTTCTATGCCCATGGAATGTTTACTTAAATTAAGCACTTCTGTGCATTAAATAATTCTCACAAGCTTCAAATATTAATACCTATAGATCACTTTCTATAACCACAAAGAAATAATATTTAAAATAATAACATTTATCTACTCCCCTGCCCTTCATTTTGTGAAATAATTTACTTCCAAATGACTTGATAATATAGTGTTTACAATACTAAGAACTACATGATAATTGTAAGAACATATAGTAAAACCTATGAGATGCAACCTCATCAAAATTTGGAGTGACATTCATAGTCTTAAAAAAATAAGCTTGGAGATATCTATCTATCTATCTATCTATCTATCTATCTCCCCAAAAGCTAGGAAAAGCCAACTTCAGATAGTAGGAGGCAAGTAATAAAAGTAAAAGCAGTGTGAATGAAATAGAATATTTTACTTACAGCTGATCCATGAAATAATACTAATTTTGGAAAAGATTAATAAGCAGACCTTCTAATCAATTCTATTCTAGTCAAGAAGAATAGTGGGTAGGTCCAAATAGGCATTTCTATAACCAAAAAGCAGACAAAAATACAAATATAGGAAAAATAATATAAGAATACAGTTTTGAACATAAAGAAATTAAAAACATAATTGAAGAGGAAAACACCATGAAAAGGGCATTTACAGATCTTGGCAGAATGCTA
The DNA here is from genome assembly GCA_028533885.1 of Nasua narica. Taxonomy (NCBI): domain Eukaryota; kingdom Metazoa; phylum Chordata; class Mammalia; order Carnivora; family Procyonidae; genus Nasua; species Nasua narica. The sequence continues at coordinate 30,285,200 of CM052814.1, read as the reverse complement.
TTTCTTGGAGATCTCCCTTATCCAGGGATTGGCCTTGACAAGGATGTTGCCTTGACAAAACTTTACCACCCCTCAATTTTTAGTCCATTTCTCCATTGGAGTTATGTCACTCCCCACAGTTGACTTTTCAGGGAGAGCCCTTTTAAGACAACCCACAGCTAGCCTTTTCCCATGGATTCAATTCTGCCACTGAGATTTGGAAATGGAGAGTATCACCAGAGCAGCTATGTCTTTAGGAGTTTTATCAGACAGACCCCTTCAGTTAATCTTAAATTTTAAGTGGGTCAGAGAGTATATTCCCTGTACCATTAATTCCATGGGAAAAGCAGATGTTTAGAACCTTCCTATTTTCACTTGGCTTAAGTTGAATGGGAGTTTCCCCTTCTCTCTCCCATGATGTAACATACAGACAGCACTTTTTCCTTCACTATTGGCTCTTTAAAACTCATTTCTTTAGTTTCTCAAGAATTTCTGTAATACTATTTTAAAGGTGACTGAATATATTTTATAATCTCTTGGCATGTGTTATAAAAGTTATCATCTCACTTTTAAAATTTATATTATATTATATTATAGGGGAAAGGGAGAGAGAGAATCCCATGCAGACTCCATGCTGAGCAAGGAGCCTGTCATGGGGCTGCATTTCAGGACCCTGATCAAGATCATGACCTGAGCTGGAATCAAGTCAGACACCCACCTGACTGAGCCACCCAGGTGCCCCATCATCTCACTTTACATCTTGGTATAATTGAATTTGGAAGACCAGGCAAAGGAAATAATAATATTCTTTTAATGCTCTGTGTTGTATATACAAACATATGTGGGTCTCAAAACATCATAGTTCATGAAAAAAGAAAGTTGCCATCCAATATGTTATAGCATAGCCCTTAGAAATGCTAAAAAAATAAAATCACAGACACTAATAATATATTAAATGTGGATTCATATGTATATGTTAGAGTAGAAAATAAAAACTGGAAATTACACACATGCGGTAGGGTAAAAGGAAAAATGATGAAACGAGCTGGGCCACAAGAGTAAATTTACTATAGCTGTAGAATTTAGTTTCTTTTTTTTTTAAGGATTTTAAAAATTTATTTGACAGAGAGAGAGAGAGAGAGAGATCACAAGTAGGCAGAGAGGCAGGCAGAAGGAGAGAGGGAAGCAGGCTCCCCGCTGAGCAGAGAGCCTGACATGGGGCTTGATCCCAGGACCCTGAGATCATGACCTGAGCCGAAGGCAGAGGCTTTAACCCACTGAGTCACCCAGGTGCCCCTACCTCCCAAAATTCTTATTAAACTCTTCTCTCAACTTTCAGGAAGGCCTCCTGTTTATTTTTCTATCTCACGCTGGAAAGATAATTTTATTATCGATAAGTACAACCTTTAAGAAAATCAAGCTGATGCAATAAATCAATTTTTTTAATGATTTTTATCTAACTCATATTGAGTAATTGGGGGATTCTAAGTACCACTGTTAATGTGTTCTATAAATTCTATATAGAATTTTTAGTATTAAAAACTACCAGTGGGGCACCTGGGTGGCTCAGTTGGTTGAGCGACTGCCTTCAGCTCAGGTCATGATCCAGGAGTCCCAGGATCGAGTCCCATATCGGGCTCCCAGCTCTGTGGGGAGTCTGTTTCTCCCTCTGACCTTCTCTCTCTCTCTCTTTCTCTCAAATAAATAAATAAATAAAATCTTTAAAAAAAAAACCTACCAGTAATCTTGCAATGAGCAATGGAGGAATGGAACATTATGTACTGCCTTATCTAATACACAAACATATTTAGGTTCTAATGTTAAATCAACCCTACAGAATATTCATTAATGTAAAAGATATGATAATAGGGTTAATAATGAAGTACCATTGAGGTATAATTTAAAAAGCTGCTGCTTCTCCATATAGGCAGGTATGTTTTATTCTAAAGTCACTTAAGTAGTTTTCAGACAGACATAAAGCATCATGGGGAATGAGAGTGGCAGGATATCTTTTGTCATTTGGAATTTCCTTAGAATAAACCAACCAACAAAATGAAGTTCATTCCTACTCAAACAGAGGCATTCTAATTACATAGATTGCTAGTCATTGTCATGTTTAGAACAAAAGGCAAATCATGAAAATCTTTTCTTGAGGTCAAGAGTTAGGTTATTAAGGGAAGTCTTAGTTGGTTCTATTATTTACTCTTGCCATTTTAATTTTTTTGCTTTAACTTGTTTGAATCACATGTTTGAATCACACTGAACTTTTGAATCATATGAGTTAGCTAGAAAAAATGTAAAAGGGTTAATTTGAAAATTATGTAAGAGTACCGATGGAATAATTGATAAGAAATAGAAGGAAACACCAGAGAAATTTTAATCCAGTGGGTATAAAACAAAACTGCTTTACAAACCATAAACTATGTTAAGATAAAGTATATTTGTTCCTATAGCATCATATATATACATATACATACACACAGACACACACACACACAGAGGGAGTTACTAGTTATTGGATGTTCCACTATATTGAAATATTATCTTGTTGTGCTGTTTTTCCTTAGCTTTTATTAATGAAATAATTTAATTACAATTTTTTTTTTAGGAAAACGGAGATTATTCTGCCCACCTCCACCTCAGATACCTAATGCTCAGAAAATGCTAACCACAGTGAATTATCGGAATAAAGCAAAAGTAGCTGTTCTCTGCAAAGAAAATTATCTAGTTCATGGACAAAGAGAAATTGTGTGTAAAGATGGACAGTGGCAGTCATTACCACAGTGTATTGGTTAGTAGTTTATTTCTAAATAATGCTACTTAAAAAGTATTTATTAATCTTCATTATTTTATCTAAAGTACAGGAAAAGAACTTATGATTTATTTATTGCACTGTATTCTAAAGCATTAAATTGTCATCTAGTTACCCAACTTTGTGACTTTTAAAAACTGTTCCTCTATGAAGTATTTCCAACAGTGGCCACAGAAGAAATAAGTTTGAGATCTCTACTGGATACCCACTTCTACTAAGTATATTTACTTGATATGCAGCTTAAGATGTATAATGGACAATCTGGAAATGGTCAGGGCTAGGAAATAAATTTGGCAACCGCTAGTATACAGATATATCTAAAGCCATAGGACTGGATGGGAACACACGGAGAATTCCAATGGCTAAATAAGAGAGGAAGTCAAAGGGACAGCCTTGGAGACTCTCCATTATTAGAGATCTGGGAAATGAGGAGCAGCCAGAGAGTCATGGAAGAAAAACTAGGGAAGGCTGATAAAATGATTCTTGGACACAATTACATATGTGTGTGTGTGTGTGTGTGTGCGCGCGCGCGCACGCGTAGAAGGATTTCTCCACATCCAACAAGCAAGACTTGGACATCTGCTGGGTGTCCTACAATCGCCTAAGTTCTGACACTACCTTATCCACCCAGAGATAGCTTCAGGCTTCAGCGGCTCGGAACACCATCACAGAAGACTACTCCTTGTACTCCCACTTCAGACGCCAGTCACATGTCCAGGTTGTCAGCTGTGTTTTTGACTGACTGGCTATACGTTGGAGGTTCCCACAACCCACCTCCTTGGGTTTAATTAATTTGCAAAAGCAGCTCACAGAACTCAGAGCAACATTTTACTTACTAGATTATGGGTTTATTATAAAAGGATTTAATCAGGAACAGCCAGATGGAAGAGACATATAAGGCAAGGTAAGGGGAAAGAGCAAGAGTTTCCATGCTCTCTCCAGCCCACACTTTTCCCACGTCTCCACAAGTTCACCAACCCAGAAACTCTCAGAACTTTGTCCTTTTGGAGTTTTATGGAGGCTTCATTACATAGACATGATTGATTAAAACTTTAGCCATTGGTGATTGATTCAAACCTCCAGTCCCTCTCCCTTCACGGTAGGTCAGGATGGGACTGAAAGTGCCACCTTCAAATCACGTGGTTAGTTCTCCTAGCAACCAGCCTATCCTCAGGTTACCTTTGGGTTTTCCAAAATTCATCTCATTGACATAACAAAAGACACAGGTACTGCTCTCATCACTTGGGAAATCCTGAGGGTTTTAGGACCTCTGTGCCAGCAATGGGGAGAAAAACCAAATATTTATCATAAATCACATTACCAGAGCGGGTGTCCCAGAAGCAATGCCAAGGACATATTGCAAAATGTCATTCAACAGGACAGCGAACATGTCAAAGGCTGGCTAGGTGTGGTACATGAACAATGAAGCTTGTAACACTGAAAAAATAAAAGTATTTGGGGGGAAAAAAAGGCTGCCTAGAACGAGACAAGTTGACTGATGGTTGAACAATGAGTTTAGCCACCTAAAGTAATTGGTAGCCTTGCTTAGAGGTATTTCAGTAGGGGGGAATACTTATTTGTAGTGTGTTCAAGAGACAATGTGGGGTGATTAAGGCAGATCAGGGAGGATAGGAAACAAGAAGTTTTGCTCTAATGGGCATAGGGAAATGAGGCAGTAACTGGATAGGGGGTATGGATAAAGGGAAATTGTACCTTACTCAGTTGTGACATTTTCAGCATGTTTGTATGTTGGTGAATGATTTGGCAGGTAAGGAGAAGTTGATAATACAGACAAAAGGGGACAATTCATGGAGTAGGGTCTTTGTTGAATTTAAAGGGAAAGGAATCTAATGTTCACATGAAAGAGTTAGTCTAAGAAAAATGCAGGAATAGTAACTCAGTGAACCAACGGTAGAAGAAGTTATTTGAGATAAGAGTATTTATTTGGCCATTTCTTATCTATATCTTTGGTGATGTATGGGAAGACATATCAGTACAATGGAATGTATCCCAGCCATTCCATTTTTTAGATTTATTTATTTATTTGAGAGAGGGAGAGAGAGAGAGCAGAGGAAGGGGCAGAGGGAGAGGGAGAGAGTGTTCAGCAGACTCGTCACGGAGCATGGAGCCCAATGTGGGGCTATCGCACAACCCTGAAATCATGACCTGAGCAGATATTAAGAGTCGGATGCTTAACCAACTGAACCACCCAGGTACCTCTGTATCCCAGCCATTCTTTTTTTTTAAGATTTTATTTTCTTGAAAGCAAGAGAGAGTGAGAGAGAGCATGAGAGTGAGGTGAGGGGCAGAAGGAGAAGCAGACTCCCCACTTAGCAGGGAACCTGATGTGGGACCTGATCCCTGGACTCTGGCATCATGACCTGGGCTGAAAGCACACACTTAACTGACTCAGCCACCCAGGTTCCCCATCCCAGATATTCTTAAAATGAAGTTGAAACATTTATTGACAGAGAAAGATGCTGTGCTATTATTTGGAATCAGAAAAATAAATGGAAAGTAGTATGCCAATAATTCATTTCAGTAAAACTAAGAGTTTATGATCATGTACCAATAAGCCTATGCTATTTGCATAAAATAACAGTAGTCCTAGAGAATAGAAATGGAAAAGGAGTTTTTTTATTTTTACCTTTCCTGTTTAAATAAAATTTTTTATGAAGACGGTGGACAGTAGACCAGATAAGATTTACTTATCTGTTCCTCATGCTTTAAATAAAAACTATTCTTAATACTTATACTTGTATGTACTTATAATACATATATACTTAATACTTAAGTGTATTTTACTTTAGGGTAAAAGAACCACTATAATATTTTTTTGGTCATCAGGTTGTATTATCGAAATTATATAATATGTTACTTGAGCTCTCAGACATCATATAAGATATCGAAGATATAAGGAGATTTATTTATATTATTTCACTTAAACTACATGTTAGTTTTCTCTTGACACAGAAATGTTATTTATTTTCCAGAGTCTACACAATATTGTGGTCCCCCTCCGCCTATTAGCAATGGAGATATCACCTCATTCCCATTATCAGTATATCCTCCAGGATCAACAGTCCGGTACCGTTGCCAGTCTTTCTATGAGCTTCGGGGCTCCATAGAGGTAATATGCAGAAATGGACAGTGGTCAGAACCACCAAAATGCATAGGTGAGTTCTTCATGTTCTCCTGGAATCTGATATTTGTTACTCAGAGTAAACTTTTCATGGACTAATTTCATAGGATGACTTCTACTTGAATTGAGCCGAAAACCTGTCTGACACTGATCGAGCCACCAGGCAAGTATTTGGTGGAGTTAGGATTCAGATACAGCTATTTGGTTCCAAATTTCATGTAGTTAAGCCTAATTCTCTGGTGGCCTCTCATGTCTACAGAAAAGTAAGGGAGAAAAAAAGGTCAACCTTTCCTTAACATTACAAGGACTAGTCTATCATATGTCATCAGGAAAATACTTGGTAATGTATCTTACAATCCCCTGGGCTTGGACAAATCCAGGTACTAAAAGAAGTTCCTTATGGTTGCCACTGCCTAAGATGGCTCCTCAAATTTAACCCTGGGCTTATTTCAGCAACTCTGAACAATTCCTGTATCAGAGATTATGGGTTATAGAGAACATGCTGCTTAGGCGTGCCAGGGTGTACTGTTTCGTCAGGGGAATGCTACCTCTCAGAATGCTGAATTTAAAAAAGAAGGAGTGGACTCTGATCATGGGGGAAAGTAACACTGCTTTTCTACAGAAATCAAGGTTTCACAAAAGTTATGAACCAACAATAATTAGTTTGTGGAGAAGGAGCTCTAAACAAGCAATCTAATAGCTAGTCGAATATTTGGTCTCATTGATCATTGCCTTCAAGAATATGCTAAGTGACGAATAAGTCAGAGAAAGACAATTATTAAATGATCACTCTGATATGAAGAATTTGAGAGGCAGGGCGGGAGATCATGGGGAGGCAGGGGAGGGAAATGAAACAAGATGGGATGGGGAAGGAGACAAACCATAAGAGACTCCTAAACTCACGAAACAAACTAAGGGTGGCTGGGAGGTGGGGGGGGTAGAGTTATGGACATTGGGGAGGGTATGTGCTATGGCAAATGCTGTGAAATGTGTAAGCCTGATGATTCACAGACATGTATCCTGGGGCAAATAATGCATTATATGTTAACAAAAAATTTAAAAAAAATTTTAAAAAAGTAAAAAAAAAAAAAGAATATGCTAAGTGAATACTTAAGAGATTGTTGGTTTTCATATATATTGTTGTATTCTTCAGCCCATTTTCTGTACTGCATATCTGATAGATGGAACTACGCTTATTTTTACTATAATATTTAGTAAGATGTTAATATATTCATGTGCTCACACTGTGCACATTTTGGAAACAATGTAAAAGAGAATACTGAGTTGGGAAAGGAGGGTGAATGAATACCATTGACCCTAACAGAACATTTTAATTTAATCCTATTTGGTATGTGGTTTTTAGGTATATAATGCATAGTAATTAAGAGCATAGGGTCTGAAGTCAAACTGCCACGGTCCATATTCTGGCTCAAAATCCTCACTCAATTACATGACTTTGGAAAAAATTACTCTCTGAACCCCCATCTCCTCTTATGTAGCCCAGGGAAATGATGTGCGGTATTTAAAGAAAATGCATACAAAATACTAAGAACAGGATCTGGTAAACTCAATAAATTTTAGCTTTTAATATTCATTCATAATTTTATTAATTCCAAAATATTCTTAAATGAAATTTCACTATTCTTGGAAAGGAAAAGTTATATTATTAATAATTTATTTTTTATTATTTCTTCTTTCAGATGCTTGTATAATTTCTGAAGGCAACATGAACAAAAATAAGATACAGTTAAGGAAAGACATCGAAAAAATTTATGTGAAAACGGGGGATTTTATTGAATTTGACTGTAAACAGCCATATAAAGCGAAGACACCAAGGGAATCATTTCGGGTACTCTGTCAGGAAGGGAAATTTGAATATCCTATCTGTGAATGAAATCAGCATCGTTTCTTTGAGTATAATTTTAAAAGCAATCGTACATGGGGCTCCTGGATGACTCAGTGGGTTAAACCTCTGCCTTGGGCTCAGGTCATAAGCCGGGAGTCCTGGGATGGAGTCCCACATCAGGCTCTCTGCTCAGTGAGGCGTCTGCTTCTCCCTCTGCCCTTCATCCTGCTTGTGCTCTTTCTCTCTCTGTCTCTCTCAAATAAACAAATAAAATCTAAAAAAAAAAAAGTAACCCTACATGTATAAGCATGCATTATACAGTCAATTCTATACTTACTTTATTCTTTCAAGGGTTGTTTATCTCAGTCTTATTTTGAACTTGGATTCTCAGAGGTTCACAAGTTTAGACGCTGAGAACAGTGCTTTGTGTATTAGGGGGACTACATTATATCTGGGCAAATCTAAGCACTGGGTCTCCTACACATACAGAACCCACAGAAAGTGAGCATGTGCCTCAATTCGGTTAGTTCCATCTAACCTTTTCTAATTGTCTAAAATTTATAACTTCAAGGCTTTCTGAGTCTCATTCTTCTGAAATAAAATTGTTAATAAAATATCTATCTTCCTATCACATCATAAAAATACAAAAACTATCACCTCTTATGCTTGTAGCAAGCATTAGTAAGTCTTAATAAGCCCTCTAATGGGAGCCTAATTATTCATCAAATACTAAATAATCCTTAAAGGCAGAAATATACCATCTTCCACAAATGAGTAGAAGACTAAATTATTTGCAAATCCTGGTACAGCACTTCTAATATAGTCGAGGTGATCTAAACATACACAAAGGTAACTATAGTTATAGAAGATTATGAGGTTACAATATTACACTTATAAGATTATCTAGATATGTATAAATACTTAGAAGTGATAGGGAAGAAATACAAAGTATGGCTGTAAAAATTCTATGTGGTTTGAGGTTAATAGATTAAGAAATTGGAATATCTGCAAATTTTTATATTTCCTGTATTTTATAATTTTTCATTTTTAATTATATTACTATTACAGTTAGATGAGAGTTCTCAATAACTGTGGTTAGAGACCAAGAAAGTAGAAGATGAGAATGTAAAGACCCTGTAGGTCATGAAGCTGATTTCAGGAAAAAACTCCATTATTTTTTGATGTACTATAGTTCAGGGAAATACTGAATAGAAACTTTTAAAAATATACTTTGCATGTTCCTGTATTTTAGGTAGCATTTCTTGGTTAAAATATTTTTTGGTCAGCAGATTTCTTTTTTTTTTTTAAAGAATCTATGATTATGCTGACAATGAATACAGGTAAAAATTAAGGCTTAAAATCTTCAGGACTATGGATATAGCAATAGATTCTTCAATATGACATCAAAACATAAGCAAGGAAGAGAAAATAGACAAATTGAACTTCAACAAGATTAAAAACCTTTATGCTTCAAATGATACTGATAAGAAAATGAAAGCACAACAGATATAATAGAAGAAAATAGTTGCAAATTATATATCTGATAAGGGACTCATATCTAGAATTAAAGAACTCTTACAACTCAAAATAGAATGACAACCCAATTTTAAAATGAGCAAAAGATCTAAATAGACATTTCTCCAAAATATATGTATGATTGGCCAATAACCACATGAAAAGATAGTTAACTTCATGAATCATTAAGCAAATGTAAATCAAAATCACCATGTGATACTACTTCCCACCCAATAGAATGGCTATAATCAGTCAGATAGTCACAATTATTATTAAGAATATGGACAAATTAAAAAAAAGAATATGGACAAATTGGAACTCATATACACTGCTGATGGGAATGTAAAGAGGTACACCCAATTTGGAAAACAATCTGGAAGTTGTTTGAAAGGTTAAACATAGAGTTGCTATAGACTCAGTAATCTATTTCTAGATATATACCAAAAGAAATAAAAACATATGTTCACACAAGCATTGTACCTGAATGTTCATAGCACAATTATTCATAATAATCAAAAGTAGAAACAACCCAGATGCTTATCAACATACACAACACATATATTTTATATAATATTATTTGGTTACAACAAAGGAATAAAATTACACACCACAATACGAATGAACCTCAGAAACTTTATTTTAACTGAGAAAAGCCAGTCAAAAAAGACTACATATTATGTGATTCCATTTCTAGGGCATGTCCAGAATACATAAATATATAGGGACAGAAGGTAAATCAGTGGTTGCTTTGGGCTGGAGGAGGGAGGCAGGGCTGATAGCTAACAGTGGTAAATGTTCTAAATGTTCTAAAATTGATTGTGGTGATGATTATGTAACCCTGTGATTATACCAAAAAACACTGAATGCACAATACATTTTAAATGAGTGAATTGTATGATGTGTGAATTATATCTCAATAAAGTGATTCAAAAAATAGTGGCCGACATTTTAAGATCATGACAAACACTGGGAATTAAAAAATAAAATGAAAAATTAAGACAGTTTCAGAATTTACAGTGAATTTGTACTAATTCAAAGACTGATGGGGTTGAATAAAAAAGTAAAAACTTATAACTCACACTGGCTATCTATTAAAACAGCTGATAGAAGGAGGACAGGTAGAAATTTCATTTTTCCTCCTCAATTCTGAGGGGAAATCTTGAATGGGAACTATTAACGTAAAAGTTTTAGAATGATAAATACCAAAATGTTTTAGTTCAAGAACAATAGGAAACAGTATTTTTTAAAAATATATATTTTATTTATTTATTTGACAGAGAGAGCAAGGGAGGGAATGCAAGCAAGGAGAGTGGGAGAGGAAGAAGCAGGCTTCCCGCTGAGCAGGGAGCCCACGTGGGCCTCATTCCAGGACCCTGGGATCAGGGCCCAAGCTGAAGGCAGACGCTTAATGACTGAGCCACCAGGAGCCCTAGAAACAGTATTTTATTTAAAGATTTTGTTTATTTATTTGAGAGAAAGAGAGAGCAAGAGCAGGGGGGAGGGGCAGAGGAAGAGGGAGAGAGAGAATCTCAAGCAGACTCTCCGCTGAGTGCAGAGACTGGCACAGGTCTCGGTCTCATGAGTCAAAATCAAAAGCCAGAGGCTCAGCTGACTGAGCCACCCAAATGCCCCTGTAACAGTATTTTGAAATTGGATATTCTTGCTCAGCTTCCAAGAATTTCTTTCATTCTCAAACTATTTTGTGGCACATATTTCTAAACAAGTTGCTTGAGCCACAGTGTAGTACTGGAGAAGCTTTGCTATCCTTAGCTTACTACTCTCATCCAAGATATAAAGAAAGTTAAAAAAAAAAAAAAGAGAGAGAAGTAGGATTGGAAATTCCAGAAAGCATTTCTTATAGATAGTTGTCAGGTGAGCAAATTATGTGATATATTAATAACTAGAAGGACGTGATCCAGATCCATTCTCAAGAGAAAGACAATCAAGGGGCGTCTGGGTGGTTCAGTCGTTAAGCGTCTGCCTTCAGCTTAGGTCATGATCCCAGGATCCTGGGATCGAGCCCCACATCGGGCTTCCTGCCTGGCAGGAATCCTGCTTCTCCCTCTCCCACTCTCCCTGCTTGTGTTCCCTCTCTAGCTGTCTCTCTCTCTCTCTCTCCATCTGTGTCAAATAAATGAATAAATAAATAAATAAATAAATAAATAAATAAATAAAATCTTAAAAAAAAAAAAGAGAGAGAAAGATAATCAACTGTTACTGAGTGTGAGATGATCCAGATATTGGAATAGACAAGTATTTTAAACAAGATTTATAGCTATTCTAAATGACATAATAAAAAAATGTTCTCAATGAATAAAAATATAAGACATTAATAGAAAAATAGAAACTATAAAAGAGAAAGACATTTTAGAACATATAGTCCAATATCTGAAAAAAAATCTTCACTGGGGAGACTTAAGACAGATGGGATTGACAAAAGACAGTAAGCATAAAAATAAAAAGTAATGGAAGTAAATAATGGAAATAATCCAATTTAAATAAAAAAGAAAAATAATTATAAACTGAGTTTGTGGGAACGGCTGGACAATAGAAAAAGGAAATGTGTACATGGAGTCTGAGAAGGAAAGGAGAAAGACAGAATATGGAAAAAAAATTACTTGAAGAAGCAAGGCCATCAATTGCTCAAATTTGGTGACTGACATAACTATATAGGATCTAGAAAATTAATAAAGTCCACGCCAGACAAATACAAATAAAATAAAATATATACAAACTACCAAAAACTAAAGACAATGAGACTCTTGAAAACAGCCATTAAAAAAAAAAAATGATGCATTACATGCAATGGAACAATAATTTCAATGAAGGCTGACTTCTTATTAGCAGATATGGAAGCTGGAATTGAATGGAAAACAGTTTTTAAGTATGAAAATAAAACATTCTGAACTCAAAATAATATCTAGTGAAAAAAATCGTTAAGGAAAAAAAAGCAAACTAAGCACATTTTCAGAAATAAGAAAAGTAAAATAATTAGCTAGAGCAAATCCTTGCCAGGAGACTTGCACTATCAGAAACACGTGTGCCTTGGGAGTTAAGAGGGCAGAGAAGTTAGGGGACCCTAAGTTTCTCTTGGTCTCAGAATACAACTAGACAGTTACCAAATCATTGTGAACCCCCCAGGAATCAATCAGAGATCTGAGAAAACAAATACTGCAATTCTACAAGTAGAAAAGGACCACTGTTGGGAAGGTAGCAGGTGCAGAGACTTGAAGGTAGGTGACAGCGCTGAAGATGGGTGGAGTGGAGGGAGCCTGCTTAGGGGGCTCCCCTAAAGTATCATAGCAGCAAAATGCAAAATCCGAACGTTTAAAAGTCTGCTACAGTGGGACATGTGCACGTGTCTGGCTTAAATGTGCTCAGATGGCAAAGTGGGGTGGAATCCCAGGCGTGACAGGGTGGTCTGAGGATCCCTGTGGTCACCAGAAGATCAGGTGGTGCCCTAGTGGGGCAGAGTTCCCAGGCATCAGAGCTGGGAAACCAGCTGAGAAGAGCGAATGTAGGTGCGGGCTTTCCTCTCTCTGCGGCCATAAACTGCGAACCATTGCCTGCCCAGGAGACCGCTTTCCTGGGAGGGGCCCAGCAGAAGGCAGAAGGGGGGGCTAGACCCTCCCCAGGAGGAACAGCAGGAGTCCTTAAAATTTGGAGTTTTGAAACTCAGTTGCATGCCTGAGATAAAAACATTCAAACTCTGAGTCAACCCAGAGTTCTTACAGAAACTGGGGAGACAGAGAGATTGATTGCTTTTCTGTGAAGGCTCAGTGAAGAATGGCGGGTGCATATTTTCAGTTTGGGGCCTAGAGAGAGGGGCACAGCCATGTTCATACCCATCAGTACTGAAAACCTTCAGGGAGCAAAACAGCACCGCCTAGTGGACTCCAGAGCTACTAACACTGAGCCCTGCCTCCCTGCACCCCGGAGGCACTTGTCCACTAGGGCAAGCACTGCAACAGGCCCCTCCCTCAGAAGACCAGCACAAAGAACTCCTTCACACCAAGTTTACTGATCATGGAGGGCTCCAGAGCTTCAGCTCTTGGGGAAAACAGTATATAGCATTCTTTGTATTTTTATTCTTTAGACTTTTAGTGTTATTTTTTCAATTATTTTATTTTTTCAATTCTTTATTCTTTTTGAATTTTATTTTTACATATATTTTGTATATTTTTTATTTTTTGTTTCCTTTCATTGCATTTTATGTATATATAATTTATAGAAATATATGTAATTATAATATATAATAACATATTACACATATAATATACATAATATATACATATATAATACATAATATGTATATTGTATGTATGTATAATATATAAAATATAATATAATATATAATATAATACATAATATGTAGTACATATATAATACATAATTACATGCATATAATATACATAATAATATTATATATTTTATTTATGTAGTATATATATATATATATCTTTCTTGTTTTGGGATCTAGTTTCTTTTTTTTTTTCATAATTAACTTAATTTTATTTTTTCAGTATTCCAAAATTCATTGTTCATGTATCACACCCAGTGCTCCATGCAATACATACCCTCCTCAATACCCACCACCAGGTTCACCCAGCCCCCCAACCCCCTCCCCTCCAAAACCCTCAGTTTGTTTCTCAGAATCCACAGTCTCTCATGGTTCATCTCCCCCTCCAATTTCTCCCAATTCATCCCTCCTTTTCTTCTCCCAATGTCCTCCATGTTTTTCCTATGCTCCACACGTAAGTGAAACAAGCAGACCAAAATACAACCCAGATCTCTTTGTTGTTGTTGCTTTTATTGTCGTTATAGTTTTTTTTCTTTCTTCTTTTGAATAGAAAGAGAGACCAAAACTAACAAAGACCAGAAAGGAACAGAAACAATCTATAAGAACAGTGACTCTTCAGATAATACAATGAAACTAAATTCATATCTTTCAATAATTACTCTGAATATAAAAGGACTAAATGCTCCAATCAAAATACATAGGGTGTCAGAATGGATAAAAAAAAAAAAAAAAGACCCATCTATATGGTGCTTATAAGAGATACATTTTAGACTCAAAGACACCTCCAGGTTGAAAGTGAGGGGGTGGAAAATGATGTATCATGCTAACAGACATCAAAAGAAAGCTGGAGTAGCCATCTTTATATCAGACAAACTAGATTTAAAACCAAAGACTGTAATAAGAGATAAGTAAGAATACTATATCATAATAAAGGGGTCTATTCAACAAGAAGATCTAACAATTGTAAATATTTACACTCCTAACTTGGGAGTGCCAAATGTACAAATCAATTAATAACTAACTTAAAGAAATCCATTGATAAAAATCTAATAATAGTAGGGGACTTTAACACTCATTCACAGCAATGGACAGATCATCCATGCAGAAGATCAACAAGGAAAGAAGGCATGCTGGACCAGATGGACTTAACAGATATATTCAGAACATTTAATCCTAAAGCAGCAGAATACACATTCTTTTCAAGTGCACTTGGGACATTCTCTAGGATAGATCACATAGTGGGTCACAAATCTTGACTGATACCAAAAGATTGAGATTATACCATGCATATTTTCTGACCACAATGCTATGAAATTTGAAGTCAACCATAAGAAAAAAATTTGAAAGGACTACAAATACAGAGAAGTTAAAGAACATCTTACTAATGAATGAATGGCTCAACCAAGAAATTAAAGAAGAAATTAAAAAATACATAGAAGCAAATGAAAATGAAAATATGACAGTTCAAAACCTTTAGAATGCAGCAAAAGCAGTTCTAAGAGGGGAGTATATAGCAATACAGGCATACCAAAAGAAGCAAGAAAAGTCTCAAATATACAACCTAACCTTACACCTAAGAAGCTGGAAAAAGAACAGCAAATAAAGCCTAAATCCAGCAGAAGATAAATTAATAGACTAGAGCAGAAATCAATGGCATAGAAATAAAAAAAATAGTAGAACAGATCAATGAAACTAGGAGCTGGTTCTTTGAAAGAATTAACTACATTGATAAACCCCTGCCCAGACTTATTGAAAAGAAAAGAGAAAAGATCCAAATAAATAAAATCATGAATGAAAGAGGAAAGATCACAACCAACACTGAAGAAATACAATTATAAGAGAATATTATGAGCAATTATATGCCAACAAATTATGCAATCTGGAAGAAATGAATAAATTCCTAGAGACATAAAAACTACCAAAACTGAAGCAAGAAGAAATAGAAAACCTGATCAGACCCATAACCAGCAAAGAAATTGAATCACTAATCAAAAATCTCCCAACAAACAAGACTCCAGGGTCAGATTGTTTCCCAGAGGAATTCTACCAAACATTCAAAGAATTAATATCTATTCTTCTGAAACTCTTCCAAAAAATAAGAATAGAAGGAAAACTTCCAAACTCATTCAACAAGGCCAGCATTACTTTGATCCCAAAACCAAAGACCCCACCAAAAAGGAGACCCACAGACCAATATCCTTGGTGAACATGGATGCAAAAATTCTCACCAAGATACTAGCTAATAGAACCCAATAGTACTATACATATATATATATATTTGGTGGAATATTACTCAGCCATTAAAAGAAGGGAATCTTGCCAATTACAATGACATGGATAATGAGAGGGTATTATGCTAAGTGAAATCAATCAGTCAGAGAAAGAAAAATACCATATGATTTCACTCATATGTGGAATTTAAGAAACAAAACAGATGAACAGAGAGGAAAGGAAGGAAAAATAAAATAAGATAAAAATAAGGAGGGAGGCAAACCATAAGGGATGCTAAACTCTTGGAAACAAACTGAGGGGTGTTGGGGGGGTGGTGAGATAGGGTAGTTGAGTGATGGACATGAAGGAGGGCCTTGACATAATGAGCACTGGCTGTCATATGCAACTAATGAGTCACTAAATTCTACTTCTGAAACTAATAATACACCATATGTTAACTAAATTCTTAATTTTAAATAAAAATTCTTTTAAAAAAGAAATATATGTGCACCTAACATGAAATTTTAGCTATACTCTTCCTTCTTAGGGTTTTTTTCCTGGTAACCAACCTTCGGTCACCTAGTTTGATAAGGAAAATGTAAGCCATTCTTGCAAACCAGTAGCTCTTCTCAGGTGTTCCAAAACCTTTCGGTCCTATTACTTACTGTTGGTTCTTCTCACTTGAAATACATTTAAGAAGATGAAAATCATATCATGAATCTTTTCTGACCACAGCAGTATCATACTCAACAAAATATTATTAGTAACCACATTGAACAATACATTAAAAGATCATTCACCACAATCAGGTGGGATTTATTCTAGGGAATGCAAGGATGGTTAAATATTGGCAAATCAATGTGATACACTATATCGATAAAACTAGAAATCAATCAAAAGAAAAAAGCCTTGAAAAAACACAAACATGTGGAGGCTAAACAAAATGCAACTAAACAGCCAATAAGTCAATGAAGAAATCAAAGAGGAAATTAAAAAATACATGGAGACCAATGAAAATGAAAACACAACAGTCCAAAATCTTTGGGATGCAGCAAAAGCAGTTCTAAAAGGGAAGT
>CM052814.1:30230043-30267819 GCA_028533885.1 Nasua narica | reverse complement strand
TACTGCAGTACCTTAGGTTCCCTTCTGTGGGCCTATAACTACTATAGTTAAACTAAAGTAAACTATACTTTAGTTTAAAGACTAAAGTATACAAAATACAACGCAATGCTCATTTAAAGACTAAAGTAATTCCTGTGAAAGAAAGTATATAAAAACAAATTAAAATCCTTGTCAGTTGAAACCTTGCCTACTGCACGATGATTAGTCTTAAACTACATTTGAGAAGAAGTGTATTAGGTAATGTATTTCCCAGCTTGGGTTAGACTTTTTTATACTTCCCATGCTCTCCATTTATCCTCCAAAAGAATCATGTTGAGTTTCCCTGAACTCACTTTTATTGCGTAATGTTCTCTAGGGTTTCAATCTTTCGCTATGAAGAAACAAACAGATATCTATCAGCTTATTCTCTTTGAAAAAGGTAGTTTCTCTCTGCAGAACCAAGCAGCACCCTTTTAGACTCTGGAATACCCTAAGTCAGTCACCATGGTAGGAATTCTTTGGTTGTTGACTTAGCTGCTCTATTCTGCAGGGGTGGCAAATCACCTAAACACAGTTTGCTTTCATGTTCATCATGCTAAAGATAATCTTATGACATAATATTCTCTAAAAACCAAAATGGCCATCATTTTTTTAAAACCAGATTTTTTTTTTTAGATTAAAAATTTTTTTTTTATTTGACAGAAATCACAAGTAGGCAGAGAGGCAGGCAGAGGGAGAGGGGGAAGCAGGCTCCCCATTGAGCAGAGAGCTCAATGTGGGGCTCAATCCCAGGACCCTGAGATCATGACCTAAGCCAAAGGCAGAGGCTTAACCCACTGAGCCACCCAGGCGCCCCCATTATTGTAACATTATTTTCAACACTTCACACATTCTAACGGAAGTGATAACTCGTTGAAACCGTTAGTTTGCCAAACCACCTTGTTGGATTGTGCTTATCTCCTCAATGTCCGACTGTTTCAGTGTCTCTGGTCTCCTCCATCCTTCAGCTCCCCTGCCCACATATCCTGCCACATTCCCAGTGTAACTTTCCTTCCTCCACAGAGAAGACAGAAACTACCTGACGTGAATCACCTCCCAGCCAAGAGCCACCCTTGGGTCCCATCTCTTCTCCGTTTTTCAAGAATCCTCTGCAATCTGTTGTGCAATATTTTTTCAGTCCTTCTTTACTAACCCATTCCCATCCAATTAGAACATGCTCAAATTTTTTCCATTCCATTAGAAAAATCCCTGCTTTATCCCTATTTCCCCCCATGCCACCCTACGTCTCTCCCCTTCACCGTTACGCTTACAACCAAGCTCACTATAGTCATGTCTCTGTTTTTCTGTACTTTGTGTTTGTCCCTCAACCTGTTCCTCTCTCAATTTCACCTTGATGATGATGTTCCTTTCAAGTTAATCAATAACATTGAAACAACATTTTCGATCCTCATCTCTTCTGGTTTTCGTTGGAGCAATCCAGGCATTCCTTATCAATTTCTTTCATCATACCTTTTCCTATGACAATCACTACACTTTAGATACCCTCAAAACCCCGAACTAGGACTGCAGCTAACCCTGAAAAACTCATCTATTACCTTAGTTTTATGGCCATCTGTTAACTGATAACTGCAAATTTTGCTCAGAGCTCTGTTATAATACTCAGGCTTGTATAGTTTTCATAAATTGGGTTCCCAGACTGTGGGAGGGAAATTAGCAGCCAAGAACGTTTTAGGGAATACCCTTAGGATTCACATCTGTGGAAGGGAATGGAAGGGAGCAGTGACGTCTGCCAACTGTGGGTGCCTCTGAAGCTGGGATGTCCCTGCAGAAGTGTCCTAAGTTGGAATGAAGGGTCTTTTCTTAATAATTCCTATTGGCCAGTGACTGGTTAATGGCAGGCCACCCTTGGAAGGATTCATGACCTTGGGAGGAAAGATTTTCTTCAGCTGAATCAACTGCCTTAGGAAGCTGATAATTGAGAACTTCAGCAGCTGAGAGAGTAAGTCTTTTGCTTCTGAAAGGAATCTGGTCGGTCATCACAGCATCACTGCAAGAATCAACTGGTTACTTAATATTTTTTTCTTGGCTACCCAACAGATACTTCAAAAACAACATTTTTGACACTAAATGCTTCACGATAAACTCCACTCCCTCACACTGTCTCGTCCCCTGAGTCCTCCTACCACACTTACATGGTTATCATCCCCTTAGTCAAGCCAGAAACCAAAGTGTCCTCCTGAACCTTTTGTCTGCCTCACCCCCACTCACATCTGATCAGTCTAAATGTCATGACATCACACCCTAACTCTCTCTTGCTGCAATCTGGTCTGCACCCTCCCTGCTGCTGCCTCTATTGATTCGCAACCCTCCTGGGAATTTCCCAGGTAGAATCTGAAACTGGCCCCTGCACTCAGGGGGTAGGGAGAGACCAAGGAGAGGCAGCCCACTCCAGGCTGGTAGGTGGGAGGTATAATAAGCAAAGGGAACTTACATATGAAGCTTGCCTTGCCTTGGGCAGCAGCAAGATGACAAGATCCCAGTACCTGCTCATCAGATCTTGAAGTTTATATAGAGGTCTTGACTAGGTTCAGACATGCGTACCGTGCTGGTATTCTCAATACCACATGACTATCTATCTCTGTCTTTGGAGTAACCTCTGTGAGTGGGAAAGGCAAATGGAATCCACATTCCAAGGAAAGGGAAGGGAGTGAGGAGCTGGGGTCCACCTCACAGGTCAACCAGTGGCCATATATTTTTCGTGACTCTCCCCAAAAGCCTCCAGTGTAAAATCCCATCATCGTTTCCTTGGATGATGGCATTCTTTTCTTAAAAGTGGTTTCTCTATGAGACAAAACCAGAGAGGGATACAAACCATAAGAGATTCTTAATCTCAGGAAAAAAACTGAGGGTTCCTGGAGTGGAGATGGGTGGGAAGGATGGAGTGGCTGGGTGATGGACACTGGGGAGGGTATGTGCTATGGTGAGCACTGTGAATTGTGTTAGACTGATGAATCACAGACCTGTACCCCTGGGGCAAATAATACAGTATATGTTAATTTAAAAAAAAGTGGTTTCTCTATGCCTACATTCCCCCTCCTCCCTTTAGCCCAGTCTTTTGCCCAGGCACTTAGTGGTGTCTTTTCTTTTCTTTTCTTTTCTTTTCTTTTCTTTTCTTTTCTTTTTTTTTTTTTTTTTTTAGGATTTTTATTTATTTATTTGACACAGAGAGATCACAAGTAGGCAGAGAGGCAGGCAGAGGGAGAGGGGAAAGCAGGCTCCCCGCCAAGCAAAGAGCCCGATGCGGAACTTGATCTCAGGACCCCGAGATCATGTCCCAAGCCGAAGGCAGAGGCTTTAACCCACTGAGCCACCCAGGCGCCCCTAGTGGTGTCTTTTTAGCAATCGCTATAAACATCTCATTTCAATCAGTGACTTCCAGTATCTTTAGTTTGGCCTACAAAGGCCTTCACCATGGGACCCCAATCTCTCCAGGTTTAACTTGCTCCACTCTCTCCTCCACTCCTTTCCACTCGACCCATGCTGGCTATTTACTAGCTTCTTAGAAACATCATGTACCCTGCACATGCTTTCCACATGATCCTCCCTCACCCTAAATATTTTCATTTCTCCCTCAAGGCTCAGCTTATATTTCACTTCCTCAAGGAAGCCTTTCTTGAGCATCTGGGACTAGGCTGCACCCCCTGGTGTTCACTAACAAAGAGATTGTCTTTCCTGATAGAAGCCATCTTGTGAGGATTTGATTAACATCTTCCTCTCCCATCAGGGCACATGCTCCACAACAGCAGAAACAATGTGTCTTATTGCTGTTTTATCTCCAGCGCTCAGCATATGGTATGTGCTTAATATTTGACTTTGGATGTGCCATTCTCTCTCTGCAGAATGTCTTCTCTAGGCTTGTGGACCCCAGGCTTTTCCTGGAAAACTTCCACTACACCCTCTAAAAAGTTAATTTCTCCCTCCTCCATGCCACCACTTCATTTTGTACACTCTTCCTGTGTTGCATTTTTCACACATTCATTTATTTAGCATTTGGAGTTTACAATTGACGGCTCATGAGCCACATGGCTCACAAAATATTTTTAGGTTCCCCCCTCCACATATAAAAATCCGTAGATCTCACAATTAAAAAATCAGAAGATATGACAATACTAAATACTTAGTCTAAGACAGTTACTCGCCTTGAGCAAATCTGCTTTCTGGGATAGAGCAGGTACTCAATATTGTTTATTAATGGATTGATTGATAAATTGAAAATGATTAACCCTTTTCTGTTGATATTTAATTTCAATCAAATTTCAGTTTTATGGGATCCACTGTGGACAATAACTATAGGATAGTGAAAGAATGATTATGAACTCAAGGGCCATTCTGAAGTATACATGTTTAACACTGAATGAATTCATAGTTAATCCACAGTTGGGTCCAGTTGTCCTTCATTAGAAAATTGTAACTTGAAGGTTTAAAGAATGTCATCATATTGAGAAAGTCTTGAGTTAGGTGAACTGAATAGCTCCCAGATAAGAAAATGTGCTGTTCTAGTAACAAAAATCTGTCCTATCAGGGGTCCTAGTACCCTGGCAGTGCTATTATACATGCTTATGAAGGAACCCTAATAACAAATGGAAGTCTAACTGTTGCTTCAAACTAAAAAGTGACAGTGTAGCTCTTTAAAGTCTTCAACAGACCTTGGTAATACTGACACTCTCAGGCTTCGTTGCTTGCAAGACTGATTCTTGATGTTATAATCTGCATCATTCCAGTAATTCCTTAACTTAAAAATACTACTTAAAAGAGTAAAATAGAAAAATGGGAAGGGTTATTCTTTTTTTAGTTATGTTCCTTGGGCAACATTTTAACATGTGGGTAGTTAATCATTATTATTAGTATTAATACTACAGTTAATTTTTAAAGTTCTTTACATTTAAAAAGTGTAAAGGGCAGTCTTTTCTGTATTTATACAGTAAATCCTCTAATATGTTGTATAGTTTCTTATCTCTAGTGTGTTTGGTTCTTTAATATTGACATAAAGATTGAATTAAAAGTACCAGAAAACCCTAATATTAATGAATATGATAAAAGCAAATATCCTGAGGGCAACAATATAGCACAATGAATGGATATTAGGAAACAGAACTATTTTGACATGTAGATCAATCTTTTTAAAAGAGGGAAAGCATGCATTAAAGGTTAGGTTACCTGTCAGATCAGTCAAATTAGAAAGGAAACAACATGTTCTGGCTTTATTTATAAATAAAAAATATTCAACATAGGCAATTTAGATTCAAATCTTCAAGCAAGTTCAAACTTAGAGATTTATAATTTTTCTTCTAAAAATTATGTTTTATAAAGGATTTTATGATGTGTTGATATACTATTCTTCTTTTCGGTCATACATTTTTATGTCCTGAAGGATTGTTGATAAGACAGCATCCTTGATAAGAAAAAGAGAAGAAGGAAGAGAGATTTTTGAAATAACCACCATTTTTGGTCAAGTATTTATTATAACTTAGCTCTTCAACCTTTCATATAATTAGTCATTGTTTTAGTTAGCTATTGATAAAAGCAAGTAGACAGACTTGGTAAATTTACCACCAATTCCTTTTTCTTTCTTTTTTTTTTTTTTTAAAGATTTTATTTATTCATTTAACAGAGAGAGAACACAAGTAGGCAGAGAGGCAGGAAGAGGCAGAGAGAGGAGCAGGCTCCCTGCGGAGCAAGGAGCCCAATGTGGGACTCGATCCAAGGACCTTGGGATCATGGCCTGAGCTGAAGGCAGACACTTAACTGACTGAGCCACCCAGGGGTCATATTTTTATAATATTCTTAATCAGACAAAAAGTATAATTTCTATTTTTTTAAGATGTTATTTATTTATTTGACAGAGAGAGAGAGATCACAAGTAGGCAGAGAGGCAGGCAGAGAGAGAGGGGAAAGCAGGCTCCCCACTGAGCAGAGAGCCTGATGCGGGGCTCGATCCCAGGACCCTGAGATCATGACCTGAGCCAAAGGCAGAGGCTTTAACTCACTGAGCCACCCAGGCGCCCCCCCGCCCACCAATTTACATTCTCTTCAAAGGGCATGAAGGTTTGTTCTTCATATCCTTGCCAACACTTGTTATTTCTTGTCTTTTTCATTCTAACCATTCTGACAAGTGGAAGGTAATATCTCATGGTTCTGATTTGCATTTCCCTGATAATTAGTGATGTTGAGTGTCTTTTTGTCTGTTCCTGTGTCTGTTGGCCATCTATATGTCGTCTTCTGCCCCTTTTAATTGGATTATTGGGTATTTATTTATTTATTTAGAGAGTGCACACAAGCAGGGGGTACGGGGCAGAGGGAGAAGGAAAGAATCTTAGGCAGACTCTGCACTGAGCATGGAGCCTGACGTGGGACTCAATATTATGACCCTGAGATCATGGCCTGAGACAAAATCAAGGGTCAGACACTTAACTGATTTAGCCACCCATGCAGCCCATTTGGGGGGAAGGGTTAAAATTCTTCATATATGGGGGCACCTAGGCAGCATAGTCAGTTGAGGGTTCAACATTTGGTTTTGGCTCAGGGTCATAGGATAAGCCTACATCAGGTTCTATGCTCAGCATTGAGTCCGCTTGGGATTCACCTCCCTCTCTCTCTACCCCTCCCTCCTGCGCTCACTCTCTCTCTCTCAAATAAATAAATAAATAAATAAACCTTTTAAAATGTAAAATAAAATTCTTCATATATTTTGGATATTAACCCATTATGAGATATTTCCTTTGAAAATATCTTTTCCCATTCATTGGGTTGTCTTTTGTTTTGTTGGTTGTTTCCTTTGCTATGCAGAAATTTTCATTTTGATGTAGTCCTAATAGTTTATTTTTGCTTTTGTTTTTCTTCCTCAGGAGACATATCTATAAAAATGTTGCTAAGGCCAAAGACAAGGAGATTACTACCTATTTTCTTCTAGGAGTTTTATGGTTTCAGGTCTCCCATTTAGGTCTTTTATCCATTTTGAGGTTTTGTGTGTGTGTGTGTGTGTGTGTGTGTGTGTGTGTATCATGTAAGAAAGTGGTACAGTTTCATTCTTTTGCATGTGGTTGTCCAGGTTTCCTCACACCATTTATTGAAAGACTTCTTTTCCTCATTGTATATCCTTGCTCCCTTTGTCATAGATTAATTGAGCATATGAAAGTACGTGTTTATTTCTGGGCTCTTTATTCTGTTCCATTTATCTACGTGTCTATTTTTATTCCAGTACCATACTATTTTGATTACTACAGCTTTGTAGTGTATTTTGAAATCTACAATTGCAATACCTCCATTTTTGTTCTTCTTTCTCAAGATTGCTTTGGCTATTTAGGGTCTTTAAATAAGTCAGACAGAGAAAAACAATACCATATGATCTCACTTATATGTGGAATCTAAAAAAGAAAACAAAGAAACAAAAAGCAAACGTAGATCCATAAATATGGAGAACAAACTGATGGTTGCCAGAGAGGAGGGGGATAGAAGGATGGACAAAGTGGGAAAAGGGGATCAAGTGAGAGATTCAGGCTTCCAGTTATGGGATAAGTATGTCATGGGAATAAAAGGTACAGCATAGGGAATATAGCGAATGGTATTATAATAGCATTGGATGGTGACAGATCATGGCTACACTTGTGGTGAGCATAGCATAACAATAGAATTGTTAAATCCTATGTTGTATACCTGAAACTAATGTAATGTTGTATGTCAACTTTACTCAAATAAAAACCAAAGAAGAAGGAGAAAAAAAAACAAATATAAAAGGATAAAATATATATTTTAAAATTATCATATGAGGAAACACTTTAGTTTCCAAATTCTTACACAGACATATGTTCCTGAAAATAACTTAACTTTAATCATTGTTATTAATATGCTCTTCTATAAATAGAAAGATTTGTACAACTTTGTTTCTCATCTTTATAACTCATACCTGGGAAGTGGAAAAAATGCAATCTTCTATCTCAACATATAGGTTAACTTTTCCACATTATTTGCCAAATTGCCAAAGTGTCACAAATATGAAATAGCAAGCAATACTTTGACTTCAGACAACTCAGAAAGTTTGTTGAATTAATTAATCCTTCTAGGAGTTTGCTTGGCTTCAAAAAATTAAATTGTTTTTCCTATATAATGACCGTGAAGTTGGAGTTTTTTAGAGCCTAATATTTCTGACATTTATAATATAAAGAATCTCTTGAATAACAATCTGAGGAAAATAATTAGTTGTAGGCAGAAACTTCTTCTTACCTTTCTCTGTGAATACATCTTGGATATTTTAACTGCCCTCTATCACATTGCACTCTGAGTTCAGATCCAAAAGTTAAGAACTCAGCTATATATGTATTTCTCTTACAAAGAAACTCAATATACTCGCCATGGAAAATATATGGTCTATCGTCAAAATCCCACTTCAGGAGTAAATTATTATTTTCCATTTCAACAAAAGATAATGTGCAAGGCTCTGAAAAAATAAAAAGAAGAAAATTATCATGACACATCTTGGCACTAACAGGAAGCATTGCATTTTCTATTCATGATGACCTTAAAATTCCCAAACATCAGAGTGGCAACTAAGTTGGAAATAATATTTGAGTCAGAAAATATGTTCAAGGCTCATAGGAAACAGTCTGCCATTTTCTGTGTGGTCCTGGATTTGGAAAAGTTGTATGTCCTGTCCTATTATGGTTTTCAAAGATAGTAAACAAAAAAGATGTTTTTATAAAGAGCATTGATAGCTACCAATAATTATTGAAATAATGTTCTTTTTCTTATTTTTTCTTCAGTTCAAATAAAATCCCCATGAGGCAAAGTATTTGATTATTACATAGATAAAACATTATGGAAATGCAGAAAGAAGCTGGATTGTCAACAATGACTCAAGCTCTATAACCTGATGGAATCCAGAGTAGTTGACAGTTTCCTCTTTTTTAAATTTCCAATCATTAAGGAATATCAATTTTAGATTAAGATAATTATTAGGATACTCAATAAATTTCTTATATTTTTTTCATAATAAAAATATTGATATTTTCAAAATGTCAAGTTATTTCAGAAAATGGAGTTGTGTCCTTATTTACCTCCTGAGTGCCATAGCACTAAACAGTAGGTTCTGAGATAGGCTAAAGGTCCAGAGTTATTAATACAGCACCTGAGTCATACAACTGTAATACATTTATAAACTTCTTTATTCAATATTTTTGGTAAGTATTTATTGAATCCCTAGGTATCAGATGTTATGCTAGAAGTGTTATAGACAGAATAAAAGTGAAGAATAATCAGAAAGTCTCTAAGATAATATAGTCACTGCAAAATATGTTTGAAAATGGGGTCAAATAGCACTACAATTTAAAATATTATGGTTCTATAGAACATGAACTTTTAATTAAAACAAGTTAAAAATTAATTCATGGACCTTCTGTTCTCAGCTATGACAGAATAGTCTATATCAGACTAGCACTTCTACTGCAAACTAGAAAATTTAAAAACAGACATGACGCCAGTATTTCAAGGAATTAGAGAACTTCCAAGGCACTCGAGATGGTGAGGTTCTGGGAAATTGCCTTCAGATGAGCCCAACATTCTATGTGGCATCTTCCTCTTGGGGCATTTGTTGATTCTCAGCATGAGCTGAGAAATTGTAGAGAATGGTCAATAGCAAACATTGAGCTGCAGAACCTTTGGAAATTTCATGCTGGGGATAGAAAAATGGAGGTTTAGGTCAGCCATGACAGCTGGGACTTGAATGGTCAAGAACCCAGAGGAATGAGAGGTGCAGAGAATGAATTTGATACTGGCTTTTCCCTTGAAGCATTTGCCTATTTTTCACTTGTGCAAAGAGAGAGGATAAAGAGCCAAGCAGAAAGTGAATGAAAAGCTACATTAAGCTTTTTTTGGAAGTCTCTAGTAATATGAAAGCCAGTCAAGAAGGAGGAACCTTGGTCTAAACACCAAACTCTTAGTGAAGAACCCTGCAGGGTTATGTTTTATTAGTAAGAGGAAACAAATGTCTGAAAATAAGCTTGGAAAAAGCTGCATTTCTAATTAGATTGAGACCAACTTCCCCTACACTATCAGCCAGAAGAGATGAATATTCTCTGGAACAAGATGACATCATCGTTTCAGGTTTCTAAAATTTTCCATACATAATATGATATTCAATCAACAGTTAACAGAAATAGCAAAAGATTAGGCTAGAAATCAAAATAGGTCTACAGATGATCCAGATAATGGAGTTTGCAGGCAAGGACTTAAAGCTAAGTGCCAGTAACATGGTGAAGAAATAGATGTTAAGATAAAGTCTTTCTTCAGACAACAGAAATCTACAAATAAAAAAAAAAAGGATAAAGTGGACATTCTAGAAATACAAGGATATTGAGAACTCAGTAGAGGAGTTTAAGGAAGTTTGGATACATCTAAAGAAAGGATTAATGAATTGTAAGCTGTATCAGTAGAAAACTACCAAATGGGAACAAAGAAGATTAAAGGATTAAAGGTATGTTCCAGACCTATAAAAAACACCAAGCCACAGTTTCAAGAAGTGCTACCAACTTGAAGAATGAAATGCTAACGGGCGCCTGGGGGCTCAGTCAGTTAAACATCTGCCTTTGGCTCAGGTCTTGATCCCAGGGTCCTGGGATCGAGTCTTGCATCAGGATCCTCGCTTGGTGGGGAGTCTGCTTTTCCCTCTGCCCCTCCCCCCATTCATGCATATGCTCTCTCTCTCTCTCTCTCTCTTGCAAAAATAAAGAAATAAAAAAGAAAAAAGAAAAGAATGACATGCTCCGAGAAACACACATCAAGGCCCTGCATAAATACCCTACTGAAAATAAAGGGAAAAAGAATATCAAAACTAGCAGAGTACAAAAAGAAACTTAGTTTCAAAAAAGTACCAGTAAGAATGGCATTGACTGGGATGCCTGGGTGGCTCAGTCAGTTAAGCATCTGCCTTCAGCTCAGGTCATGATCTCAGGGTCCTTGGACTGAGCCACACATGGGGACCCTTACTAGGCGGGTAGCCTGCTTCTCCCTCTACCTGCCACTACCCATGCTTCTGTCTCTTTCTTCTTCTCTCCCTCTCTCTCTCTCTGACAAAAATAAACAAATTAAATCTTAAAAAAAAAAAAAAAAGAATGGCATTGACTAACAAAAACTAAAATGCAGAAAACGATAAAATGACATCTTCTAAAGCATGGAAAGAAAAAGAAGGCCAAACTAGAATTCTGTGTCTGATAAAATCACTCTTCAAAAGTGAAGGAAATAAAGAAAATTTCAAGCAAATAAAAACAGAAAATAATTCCATTTCTTGACCAATTCCTACTTTCAGCTCAGGCCATGCATGATCTCTGGGTCCTGAAATGGAGCCCTAGGTTGAGTGGGTCCTAGGCTGAGCCCTGGGCTCATTGGGGAGTCTGCTTCCTCTGTCCTTCTCTCTCTGATCCCCCCCCCAAAAAACAAACAAATAAGTAAATAAATCTTTTAAAAAAACAACCTAAACTTCTAAAAAAAAAAAAAAAGTAATAGACCCTTAGCAAGAAATGTCAAGAAAGAAAGAGATACAACTTAATATCAGTAAAAACAAATAACACAGGGGAGCCTGGGTGGCTCAGTGGGTAAAGCCTCTGCCTTCAGCTCAGGTCATGATCTCAGGGTCCTGGGATCGCCCCGAATTGGTCTCTCTGCTCAGCGGGGAGCCTGTTTCCCCCTCTCTCTCTGCCTGCCTCTCTGCCTACTTGTGATCTCTCTCTGTCAAATAAATAAATAAATCTTTAAAAAAAATGACACATCACTAAAGGCATTAAAAAGAATGTAAAAGGATGTTGTGAACAACATTATGTCAACAAAATTGACAATTTAGATATTATGGACAAATTTCTATAAATCAGTTGAAAACTGACAGCTGTCAGGATCTTTCCTCAAAGAGAACTTGATGCTCAAATGGCATGTTTGGTGGATTATTATAATTATTAAGGAAGAAATGGTACCAATCTTACACAAATTCTAGAGAATTGAAAAAGAGGGAACTTACCAATTCACTATTGAGGAAAGTAGAAACCATACCAAACTTGAAAGGAAAATAACAGACTGCTCTCTCTCATGAAAATAGGTACAAAACTTCTAAGTAAAATATAAGCAAATAAAATCCAACAACATGTAAAAAGCATACTTCATCACAACCAAGTGTGATTTATTATCTGAATGTAATCATACTTTAACATTCAAGAAGAAGCAATATAATTCCAGGGGGAAAATGTTTGATTATGATTGATTATGGTTATTTCAATAGATAGTGCTAAAATTAAACATTCACTGAAGATTTTTTAAAAACTCTTAGAAAAATAGATATTAAAGCTTTCTACATTTTAATTTGATTTTAAAGTATTTATAGCATTGTAATTAAAGATGAATTATTGAAAGTTTTACTTATGAGATTGGGAAACAAGATACCCACTACCTCTTCTACTCAGTATTGTACTCAAGTCCAAGTTGGTGAAATAAGATAGGAAATAAGTCAGATAAGGAAACAAAAAATATTTTCTTTTTATTTAAAGAAATGCTTTTTTATGCCTCCTGAGAATCTTGGTAGATACTGTTACTTCTATTCAAATGCTTCACTAATAAGGCATAACTTGCCTTAGAACAACTTTCTATCTTTGCTTCCCCATTGCACTCATGATTTCTATTATAGTACCAATCACACTGAATAATAATTGTTAATATATGTACCTACACCACCATGACTTATTCATCTCATAGCCCCATAAAACAACAATATCTGGTGTGTAGCTCATATTTAATAAATATTTGTTAGGGCAAGATAGACTATTGTTATTTATGATCTACAGGAAAGAACAGAAACGAGTGATGAGATAGGTACACTAATACACAAATATTGCAAGTTAAGCATTATAAAAGCATTATACCAACTAACAGAGAAGATAAAGTGAAAAAATATGGTTTTATTTTATTAAATAGTAGAATATTTCATAGTACATACCTAAACACAATGGTGGCATAGTCCATTCTCCCTCTAAACAATAGGACTCCCTAGACCCCTGAAGAAAATGGTGATCAAAACATTTGTATTCTACTGAGGAACCATTTTCATAGATTTCTAATCTTGAACTAATTATGGCTCCATTTTTAATAAGTGGAGGAGACGCACACACTCCTTTAGATTCTGAAAAAAAAAGATTTTAAAAGCATACAATGAATTACTATAATAAGCATCCAATACTTCAATAATTGCTATAGAAATAAAATAAGATAGGGATGACTGGGTGGCTCAGTTGATTAAGAACTGACTCTTGATTTTGGCTCAGTTCATGATCTCAGGGGTGTGGGACTGAGCTCCACCTCGGGTTTCATGCTCAGCATGGAGTCTACTTGAGGATTTCTCTCCCTCTGCCCCTCTTACCCCCAACCCCCACTCATGCTCTCTCTCTCTCTAAAATAAATAAATAAATCTTTAAAAAATAAATAAAATGAGATATTTCACATAAAAGCATTTTTAAGATGGCTATCAAATTTTAAATATTGAGAGCATAGTTCTAGAATAACTTTATACTATAATGACTTTTGCAAGTAGAATCTCATATTATAAAATTAAAAAACATATTTAAAACTGGCAAAATATTAATAATTATCATTTTATTTTTCCCTTTTTATTGACTCAAAAGTGAAAATGTATGAAATGCCTTTGAAGCCATGCTTTCTGTATGTATCCTCTACCATTTTTTTCTTATTAAAAGTAATAGTGCCATATCCAAGGGCACACAGTCCTTCAATCTGCATCAAGCCTTCTTTTGAAACAATACTCTCCAGCAAACTCCCAGAAAAGCAATGTTTTCCAGAGCTGTTGATTGTTCACATTAGGGGGATCAGTCTTCTGATAGTCTGGTGATTATCTATAAGGCCTATTAATTTCTCCCTTTATAAAACTGACTTATTGGAATTAAAAGATGTCAGCATAGTCATCCTATTTAGGTGTATGTGCTTACTGTACATGATCAGATCGTTCCCAATTTCTAGATTAGAAGATGATGGTGGTGAGTTGGGTGGGGTCTTTCTTATACTTTGAACCCAAGTGGTGATATTAATCACCTGAGAAATTATCAGAAAGCACTGTTTTACCTTTTCTAATACATAAAGGATATCTCACTTCTCCTCTATTGCAGTGTACAGAAAATTCAGACAACGAGGTTGATGGAGATAATTCATATCCTTGTTTACATACAAAATCTATTAAATCTCCATGTAAGACCTTTCCTTCATACCTCCACTTCATCTCTATGTTATTTCTGTACATATAATCCATATTAATAGTACATGGCTCTGTAAAACAAAATATTATTTTAAATTATTTATTCATTTGACAAATATGAAGTTTAATGCATTTTTAAAAGAAAAATTTTGACAAGAATCAAAAGCAATGTTTTATATTTAACATTTACATTATTAAAATTCCTCACACATAAAGTATACACTTTATTGCTATCAAAGTAACTTATACATTTCTTCTTATTATTATATTATGAATTATAATCACTTAATTTGAACATTAAGAAATATTGTTTGAGCTACAAGAGACCCACTTTAGACCTAAAGTGAGGTGATATACCATGCAAATAGAAGCAAAAAAAAAAAAAAAAAGAGCCAGGGTAGCAATACTTATATTAGAAAAAAGAGACTTTAAAACAAAAACTTTAACAAGAGATAAAGAAGCATTATGTAATCATAATGATAAAGAAATCATTCCAATAAGAGCATATAACAATTATAAATATATATGCACCCAAAGAAACAGTCTAAACTTATACCTACAGGAACCAATCAACCAACCAACCAACCAACCAAACAAACAAAATCCTAAGATTAGTAGAAGGAGGAAATAATAAAGATCAGAGGAGAAATAAATGATGTAGAGACAAAAAAAAATAGAAAAGGTCAGTGAAACCAGGAACTCTTTTTTTGAAAAGAAAAACAAAATTGATAAACCTTTAGCCAGATTCATTAGGAAAAAAAGAGAGGACAGAAATAAATAAAATTAGAAACAAAAGAGAAGTAAAAACTTCTCTTTTGCACCACAGAAATACAAAGGATTATAAGAGAATACTACAAAAATTATGTGCCAGCAAACTGGACAACCTAGAAGAAATAGATAAATTCCTAGAAACCTATAATCTTCCAAAACTAAATTAGGAAGAAATAGAAAATCTGAACAGAACAATTACCAGTAACAGTATTGAATTGGCAATTAAAAAAAAAAAAAAACTCCCAACAAACAAAAGTCCAGGACCAAATGGCTTCATAGGCAAATTCTACCAAACATTTAAAGAAGAGTTAATATCTATTCTCCTCAAATTATTCCAAAATGTAAAAGAAGAAGGAAAGCTTCCAAATACATTCTACAAGGCCAGGATCACCATGATACCAGAACCAGACAGACACTACAAACAAAGATAACTACAGGACAATATTCTTGATGAACATAGATGCAAAAATTCTCAACAAATTATTAGCAAACTGTATTCAACAACACATTAAAAAAATCACCATGATAAGTGAAATTTATGCTAGAGATGCAAGGATGTTCCAACAGTCATAAATTATTCAATGTGATATACTACATCAACAAAACAAATAATCATCACAGTAGATGCAGAAAAAGCATTTGACATTATAAAAACAATAAAGTGGTTTAGAGGAAACTACCTCAACATGATAAAGGCCATTTATGATAAACTTACAGCTAACATACTCAGTGGTTAAAAATGAAGAGATTTGGGGCTCCTGGGTGGCTCAGTGGGTTAAAGCCTCTGCCTTCAGCTCAGGTCATGATCTCGGGGTCCTGGGATCGAGCCCCGCATCGGGCTCTCTGCTCAGCCGGGAGCCTGCTTCCCCCCTCTATCTCTGCCTGCCTCTCTGACTATTTCTGATCTCTCTCTCCCTCTCTCTCTCTCTCTGTCAAATAAGTAAATAAAAAAATCTTTTTTTAAAAAAAGATTTTATTTATTTATTTGGCAGAGAGAGAGAGAGATCACAGGCAGGCAGAGAGAGAGAGAGAGAGAGAGGAAGCAGGATCCCCACTGAGCAGAGAGCCCGATGTGGGGCTCGATCCCAGGACCCCGAGATCATGACCTGAGCTGAAGGCAGAGGCTTTAACCCACTGAGCCACCCAGGCGCCCCTAAATAAATAAAATCTTAAAAAAAAAATGAAGAGCTTTTCCTCTATGATCAGGAGCAAGACAAGGATGTCCATTCTTGCCACTTTTATTTAACATAGCACTGGAAGTTCTAGCCACAGTGATCAGGGGAAAAAAAAAGACATCCAAACTGATAAGGAAAAAGTTAAACTGTCACTATTTGCAGATTACATAATACTATACACAAAAAACCCTAAAGACTCCATCAAAAAACTCTTAAAAGTAAAAAATGAACTCAGTAAAATTGCAGGGTACAAAATTAATACACAGAAATCAACTGCATTTCTATGTGCTACTAACAGAGTAGCAAAAAACGAAATTAAGAAAATAATTCTATTTATAAATATGCCAAAAAGAATAAAATACTAGGGATAAACTTAACCAAGGAGGTTAAGACCTATACTCTGAAAACTATAAAACATATTGATGAAGCTGACACAAGGAAATGGAAAAACATTCCATGCTCATGGATTGGAAGAATTAATATTGTTAAAATGTCCGTACTAACCAAAGCAATCTATAGATCAATGCAATTCCTATCAAAATACCAATAGCATTTTTCACAGAATGAGAACAAGTAATCCTAAAATTTGTGTGGAACCACAAAAGATTCCAAATAACAAAAGCAATCTTTAGGAAAAAGAATGAAACTGGAGGTATCACAATCCCTGATTTCAAGATATATGACAAAGCTGAAGTAATCAGAACAGTATGATACTAGCATAAAAATGGACACATAGATTTATGGAACAGAATAGAAAGCCCAGAAATAAATCCATGCTTATGTGGTCAGTTAATCTATGACAAAGGAGGCAAGAATATTACAATGGGAAAAAGAGTCTCTTCAATAAATGATGCTGGGAAAATTGGATGGTGACTTGCAAAAGAATAAAACTAGACCCCTTTCTTAAACCCATACACGAAAATTAACTCAAAATGGTTGAAAGACCTAAATGTGAGACCTGAAATCACAATATTCCTAGAAGAACACATAGACAGTAATCTTCATGGTTTTGGCCTTACCAATATTTTTCTAGATATGTCTCCTGAGGTAAAGGAAACAAAAGCAAATATAAACTATTGG
This sequence comes from Nasua narica, assembly GCA_028533885.1. Classification (NCBI taxonomy): domain Eukaryota; kingdom Metazoa; phylum Chordata; class Mammalia; order Carnivora; family Procyonidae; genus Nasua; species Nasua narica. The sequence goes on along the minus strand of CM052814.1, from coordinate 30,250,521 downwards.
GACTATATAAAAATAAAAAGTTTTTGCACATCAAAGGAAACCATCAACAAAACAAAATGGCAACTCACTGAATGGGAGGAGGTATTTGCAAACGATACATCTGATAATGGGTTAATATTCAAAATATATAAAGAAGTTATAAAACTCAACACACAAAAAAACAAGTAATCCAATTAAAAATGGGCAGAGGACCTGAATAGACATTTTTCCAAAGAAGACATATAAATGGCTAACAGACACATGAAAAGATGCTCAACATCACTCATCATCAGGGAAATGTAAATCGAAACAACAATGAGACATCACCTCACACCTGTGAGAATAGCTAGAATCAAAAAGAGAAGTCACAAATGTTGGTGAGGTTGTTGAGGGAGAAAAAATCCTCATGCTGTGTTGGTGGGAATGTAAACTGGTGCCGCCACTGTGATGAACATTATGGAGGTTCCTCAAAAAATTAAAAATAGAAATACTATATGATCCAATAATTTCACTTCAGGGTATTTACCCAAAGAAAATGAAAATGACAATTCAAAAAACTGTATGCACCCCTATGTTTATTGCAGCATTGTTTACAATAGCTAAGATATGGTAGCAACACAAGTGTCCATACAATGGAATATTACTCAGCCATTAAAAAGGATCAGATTTTGCCATTTGCAACAACATGGATGTATCTAGAGGGTATTATCCAAGAGAAATAAGTCACAGAAAGACAGATATCATATGATTTACTTTTATGTGGAATCTAAAACATAAAACAAATGCATAGACCAAAAAAACCCCACAGAAATTAAGTCATATATAAGAAAACAAATGGCTGCCAGAGGGGAGGGAGGTATAGGAATGAGCAAAATGGGTGAAGGGGAGCAGAAGATATGGGCTTCTGAATATATAATGAATAAATCATGAGGATAAAAGATACAGCAGAGGGAATTTAGTCAATAGTACTGTAATAACATTGTATGGTGACTGATGGTATCTACATCGGTGGTATGCATAGCATAACATTTAGACTTGTTGGATCTATATGTTGTACCCCCCAAAATAATGTAACATTGTGTGCCAACTATACTTCATTAAAAATATAAATATACATATATGTGTGTGTGTATATATACATACATTATACATGTGTGGGGGTGTATATATATATATATTACAGACACTTAAGTTAAGCATGATCTCCTCCTTATAAAATAAAAATCATGAAGGGTGTCTGGATGACTCAGTTAAGTGTCTGACTCTTGGTTTTGGCTCAGGTCGTGATCTCATGGGTCTTGAGATCAAGCCCCAGGTGGGGCTCCATATCCAGTAGAGAGTCTGCTTGAAGATTCTCTCCCTCTGCCCTTTTCCTCACTCATGGGTGTATCTCTCTTTTTCTCTCTCTCTAAAATAAATAAATGAATCTTAAAAAAATAAAATAAAAAATCATAAAATAGAAAATATTATTATACAATATTTGTGAAGGACCTACCACTTGAGGTACATCGAAGAACAAAACAAAGATCCCCACCCTCATGGAACATACCTTCTAAATGGGAGAAACACTCATGGACAAGCAATCACTATAATAAATATGTGGGTTTATAATCTATGGCTATATTTAAACCACATGCAATAAATTAGATGGGAAATGAGTAGTGGAGGGAGAGGAGGGGCTATCAAAAGGGATGGGGTAAGAGAAGTTACACTTTGAAGCCAAGTGGTTGGGATAGGCCCAAGTGAAAAATAGTATTTGTACAAATGAGCGAACCATGGCATTTTCTGAGGCAAGGGTGTTCCAGGAAAAGGAAACAGCCCTGAGATGAGAGCGTACTTAGCTTATGTGAGGAAGGGCAAGGAGACCAGAGTGGCTGGAGTAGAATGAGATAGGGAAGATCAGCAGTGGGAGGTTAAAAAGGTTTGTAACATCTGGAACAATAATTCACAGATGGAAGATTCCGCTTGTTATTACACCATTTTTCCCATTTGTAGTGAGAATATTTGCAATTCCTAAGGATAAATAAGATGTACCAAACTCTGCCTGTTGGCCTGATGACAATAAATGATCTTCATTCAGTATTTGCTTTGATTTATTATCACCAAGTCTATGTGTCTAGAGGCAATTTTTCCAGAAACAGCATGATAGATTTCCTTAAACTTTCCAGTCTTTATCCTCAGAGATGACTGTACTTCCATTCAATGCGTTATCAGTCACATCATCAAAAACTTAATATCAAAAACCTTTATGAAAATATGAGAGCAATAGAAAAGTTACAGATAGACATATCTGAATTTGAATGAGAACAGCAGCTTAAGAATGACTTGGAATAGAGAAACCACAAAGGAGATGTTGAATGAGCTAAAGACTTAAAATTTAAACATACATATATATACATATGCATATATATATATAAACACACATACATATATAATATACATAAAATAAAAGGAAAACAAAAATGGTTGCAATATACATTGTTGTATTTTGCATCATTGCCAAAAAATAATATAATTTATATAAATGAAACTTTTATTACAAGTATGAAAAATCAAAGTCATTGAAAAAAACAACCTGTGGCCATAAGAAAATTGAAAAATGTTCAATTGAGTAATGCTTAAATAAGCCAAATCAAATATAACATAAATCAACCAAATCAAATAAAAATAAAGTCAGTTGATTAGTACTTAAATAAACCAAATTAAAATAATTTTAATTGTTAACAATATATGAAGATCAAAATATTCAAGTTGACAAGGATTAACAAAACTACTACTTTAATCCACTGATGGTAGAGTTGTAAATCAGATTAACTTTCTGAAGGACAATTTAACAATTAACAGGAAAATAATTAAAATTCCAGATCTTTTTGATCCAGAAATTCTTCTTCAGAAAATCTGAAAAAAATATCCCAAACAAAATAAAATAATACCCAACAACAAAATAAATATACTTAATTTCAAAAATTAAAAAATAAAATGTTTTTTATATGTGCAGACATTTAGTACAGAATGTATTTTTGGAATATAAAAATGTTGAAAACACACTGAACTTCCATTAAAAAGTCATTAATTTAATTATGACATATCTACATTATAATACTAGGTAGTCATTAAAATTTATACTGTAGAAGTATATCAAACCATGTTTATAATATAGTCTGTGGGGAAAAAATGAGTTACATAGCCTCTTATGACAGCATATACTTTTTTAAATATGTGTTGTGTGTGTGTGTGTGTGTGTAAAAAGGTTTAAAAACTGTTATCTAAGTCATTAATAGTATTTGTTTCAGCCGAAGTTACTGATATTTTCTGTTTTCTTCTAGTTGCTTCTCTATATTCATCAATTTTTGGTAAATAATAATGATTTGCTTTTATAGCTTAAAATGCTAATATTTGTAATTAAGTGACTATTTTATTTTAACTTAGGGAAAGTTTATGATACCATTACCTATTTGTAAAAGTCACAATGTAACAAGTTCATTGCAACTGTATTGACTAATTACATTGTGATTACATGTAATTCTGACTAAGAAAGTTAAAAAATGAAGCAAATCTCAGTTTGTTCCTTGGAGTCCATAGTCTCTCATGTTTCATTTCCCCCTCTGATTCCCCCCTTCATTTTTCCCTTCCTTCTCCTAATGTCCTCCATGTTATTCCTTGTGTTCCACAAGTAAGTGAAACCATATGATAATTTTCTTTCTCTGCTTGACTTATTTCACTCAGCATAATCTCCAGTCCCATCCATCTTGATGTGAAAGTTGGGTATTCATAATTTCTGATGGCTGAGTAATATTCCAGTGTATGTATGGACTACATCTTCTTTATCCATTTGTCTGTTGAAGGGCATCTCAACTCTTTCCAGTTTGGCTATTGTGGACGTTGCTGCTATGAACATTGGGGTGCACATGGCCCTTCTTTTCACTATGTCTGTATTTTTGGGATAAATACCCAGTAGTGCAATTGCTGGGTCTCATGATGGGTATTAAGGAGGGCATGTATTGCATGAAGCATTGGGTGTTATACATAAACAATGAATCTTGGAACACTACCTCAAAAACTAATGATGGTGACTAACATATGGTGACTAACATAACATAATAAAAAATAAAAATAAAAAATGAGGCAAATCTACAGGCTTGAAACAAAAGGTGAATATTATGTTCTGAAAGTTATCTCCACTTGGATAATTATTTAGATAGCTCCCTTAATTCTCCACTTGAATCATTAATTGCACCATGTTTTAATCTAAAATATATTTAAAGTAATCACAAACACGTTTTTATTTGCTTAACAAAATAGAGCAAAGGTGACAATTTAAGTTAGGTAGTGACACCCAAGCTCTTAACAATATGCTCTATGAAGGAAAGATTTGGATTTATTATTCTCCCCAAATGACATTCTGGGGACAATATAGGGAGAGACACTGAGGCTATCAGTTAGGAGAAAAGTAATCAGTCACAAAAATGTGAATCTACTTAGTGCTACTGAAAGGCAGACTTAAAAATGGCTAACATGGTAAAGCTTTGTTGTTCATATTTTACCACAATTAAAAAAAATAGTAGGTAAGAACTAATGTAGTTTTAGACCCTCTGATACTAGATTTTCTGCTTACAAAAATGAGAAGGAAAAACACTTGGGAAAAAAAGATTTATACAAAAATCATCATTTCCATGCTATAAAATGTACAAAAATCACATAAAAATACAAACATAATGGTATAAGAAATTCAATGGGTTGTTATAAAAGGAATAAGTTCTAGGGAGCTAATGTACATAATGGTGACTATAGTTAACAAATTTGTTTTGAATACTTGAATGTTGCCAAGAGAGTAGATCTTAAATGCACTCCTCATAATGACAAGAACAACAGAAGTATGACTATGTGAAATGAAAGGAATGTTAATTCACCTTATTGTAAAACAGATATGTGTATCAACTCACTGCGTTGTACACCTTAAGTTCATATATGTCAATTGTATCTCAATAAAGCCAGGAAATTTAAAAAAAAAAAAACAATATGTTCTCTTACCTAAGCAAATAGGTGGAGATGACCATCTTCCTTGTTCACAATGAGATACTTTTGCTCCACTCAGTAAGTAATATTCATTGCATCTATATTCTACTGAGGATCCTGTTGTGTAGCTTGCTAATAATCCACCAACAACAGACCCATTTACTACATCAGGTGGAGGCTTACAATTCTCATTATTTTCTAAGAAAAGAGATTATTTTAAAATTAATATAAATTTATAACAACATAACGATATCATATAGTTACTCATAGTATTGTACCTCATTATTTTTATTATATAGTTTAGGACAATTGATTTCTAAATTTTCCAGAAATGAGAAAAATGCTATTCGAACCAAATATTTTAAAATTTTACTTAGAATAAACAGCAAATGTTTTGCCTAAAAACACATATGCATATCTGTTACTTGTCTTGCTTCTCAAGGAATCATGATACAGATATTCTTAAGATGTATAGAAAGGTAAACAATAACCTGAAGATTATGGTCAGTTCTAAAACTATCCTTTGTCATTATCTATTTTTATTTTTTAATTCTCATTCCTTTCATTCCAGATCTCAGTCAATCCATGAATGACATTGTCTACTTTTTCCCCCTTTTTTCTCTTACTCTTCTCATTGCTTAAGCATCCTTAATAGCTTTTCTCTTATGCAACAAATATCTTAAGTAAACATGTTTGTGGAGATATTTCTAGGAGAGATCAAGAAATGGGAAGGGTAACAGGAAGGGTAGCACCCAGGAGCGGCAATGTAGCCTAGTTGTGTGTGTTAGTGAAACAAAAGACCAAATGATGGTGACTAACATATGGTGACTAACATAACATAATAAAAAATAAAAATAAAAAATGAGGCAAATCTACAGGCTTGAAACAAAAGGTGAATATTATGTTCTAAAAGTTATCTCCACTTGGATAATTATTTAGATAGCGCCCTTAATTCTCCACTTGAATCATTAATTGCACCATGTGCAATTAATGTGCAAGACCAGGGACAGGTCTCAGAAGGGTATAGGGCTCAGACTGGCCAGATGCATAAATAATACCAGAAGAACTGACCCAAAGGCAGGAGCAGAGTGCTCTAACAGGACTTTGTAGGACAAGAAGGGAGAGGAAGTAGATCATGATTATGGGCAGTCATCCAATCCACCGTTACTTATGTGCTTTCACTTAAAGCCCAGGAGTCATGGTGTCAACAGATCAGTGTTTAGTGCTAACGTATATTCAAAAAATATTTTTTAGTTTCCCAATTCTTTATATTGGGTTAAATTCTACAGATAGCTGCATATCCACAAAAACAGTAGCAGAGTAGGTGCTAAATCAGGGTGTTTTCTAACTTTTCTAAGCAGTAGTCTCTTGCTAGAAATATATGGATTAAATAAGGAAAATAAAAAATTTTTACGCAACAGGCTTAGCTATTGCTGTTAAGTGTAGCACACATACCAACACACTCAGGAGGACGTGTCCACTTTCCACGTTTACAAGTTATTTCTGTTGATCCCTGGAGATGATACCCACTTTTACATTCATATGCCACTTTATCCCCATTGTAATAAATCTTGGAGTCCAGGTTTGCTGTACCATTCTCAATGATGGGTGGGTCTCCACAGGCTCTCTTCTTTTCTTCTGAAAAGAGACAAATTAAAGAGAAGAGACTGTTTAGCTGCACATGCAGACTTCATTTTAGGGAAAGCTTATTAAGGAGTTGCTAACCAATGCATTTTGGAGGTTCTGTCCATTTTCCATTTTCGCAACGTATTTCTTCTGATCCCTGTATCTCAAAATTAAGTTCACATTCTATATGAACTGTTTCTCCATGACGATAAGTTGTTGAATATGTTTGAATTTTGGAGTTTAGAGGCAGAGGTGGAGGAGGACATCGATTTCTTCTTCCTTATAAAAAAATCACTATAGTTAGTCATTTAATTACAAAAAAATAATATGTAGATTTAATAAGGACATTCCTAGATCCAAGTACCATAGAAAGTACAAAAGACCAATCCCAGGGTCAGTTGTTGATCTCCACTTTTGATGTTTTTAATACTCACTTCCTTGCATGATAACCTTCCCCATAAGCAGGAATTGTGATTTGCTTCTAACCAATGAGTGCAGCAAAGATGATGGGAGTATGTGATTATGTAGGCATGATATGCAACATAGTATGGTAAGGCCATTCTTACTGAAAGACTCTCTCTTTGCTGATTTTGCTAAAAAGCAAGCCCCCACATTGTAAGCTTCCAAATGGGGCAGGCAACAAGACAAGGGGCAGGCAGGGGGCTGCCTCCAGCTGTAAGCCAAGAAGAAATTGAGACTCTCAGTTTAGCTGTCTGCAAAGCACTCAATGCTACCAATAACTACGAGTTTGAAAGCAGATTCTTCCCCAGTCAAGCCTCAGATGAGACCGAGACCCCAGCTGACACTTTAATTGCAGTTTTGTTCAACGGGAGTCCAGAGGAGCCAGAAAAAGCCTAGCTTATCTCCTACAGAAATTGTGAAGCAATACAAGTGTGCTGTTTTAAGTTGCTAAATTTGTAATGGCATTGTTATGCACCAATAGAAAACTAAAAAAAGCAAGCAAATTAAAACAGCATTAATTATCTCCTCTAATCCTAAAATAACTTTATTAATCAGGGACAATTACTTCTCTCATATTATAGATAAACTGAAACTTCTTTTTTTCAAAGATTTTGTTGATTTATTTGACCAAGTTATTGATTTATTTGACAGAGAGAGAGAGAGTAAGAGCACAAGCAGAGGGAATGGCAAGGGGAGAGGGAGAAGCAGCCACACCCTCTGAGCAGGGAGCCAGATGTGGGGCTTGATCCCAGGACCCCGGGATCATGACCAGAGCTGAATGCAGATGCTTAATGAACTGAGCCACTCCGGTGCCCCTAAACTGAAACTTCTGAAGTAAGTAAATTAGCTATTAAGTGGTGGATCTGTTCTTGTACCTATGTCTATATGAATCAAATAAAATCTGTTCTTCGGTATTCTAAAACAAGACTGTATTAATTTCCTATTGCTGTTGTGACAAATTATTACAATTAAGTGGATTAAAATAGCACAAATTTATTCTCTTACAGTTCTGGGGGCCAAATGTCCAGAATTCACTGGGCTAAAATTAAGTTGTCAAGAGAGCTGCATTCCTTCTGCAAGCTTTATGAATCAGCTTCTTTGCCTTTTCAAGCTTCTGGAGGCTCCATGCATTCCTAGGCACATGACCTTTCCTCCTATTGCTCTAACCTCTTGCTTCCATTCTACTGTAATGTCTCTATTCCTCTTTTGTAGTCAAATTTTCCTCTGCCTCCCTCTTTTTTTTCCCCCCAAACATATAATGTATTATTTGTTTCAGGGGTACAGGTCTGTGATTCATCAGTCTTACACAATTCACATACCCTCCCCAATATCCATCACTCAGCCACCCCATCCCTCTCACACACACACCCCCCCGCCGCCTCCCTCTTATAAAGAGGCTTGTCCTCTTTGTCCTCTTGAGGGTCCACATGGGCAATCCCAGAAATTATTCCTACCTCAAGATCCTCAACTTTATCACATGTGCAAAATCCCTTTTGCTGTATAAGTAAGGTAACATTCACTGGTTCCAGGGATTAGGATATAATTTATTATTATTCAGCCAACTGCACTGCCTACTCTTCATCTAATGATTATTTACTAGAGAAAATAATAGGCACGTTGGCATGCTAATTTGGATGGGGGTGGAGTAGATATTAAGTAGGTTTGCAATTTATTTCTGTAATAGCATGCTACAATTTGCTAACTATCTTCTTCTCTACTGTTAGACCAAGTCTCTTGGGCAGGACTGGAAAATTAAAAACAAAAATAACATTGATGCTATTGTTTGGTGCATTTGAAGAATTAGGATCATTCTGGGGAATCTCATCTCATACGCCTTGTCATCTCTCTCTTTCACCCCTCCCAGTAGTTGCTTCAAATCTTCACCCCCTCCTCCAAGTTCCACTTTGCTGTCTTTCTCTTGCCGATCGATAATGACATTATTTTCTATACTACAGAGAAAATAGAGGCTATCAAGACCTTTACCTCTCCCCATTCCCTCCAATCCTCAAACTCCTATTTATTGTTCAGTTCAAATGTTATCCATCACCTCCAAAAATGCTATCCCACACCATACCAATCAAACTCTTCAGTGTTTGTTCAAATACTTTATATCTAACTTTATTATATTTGTCACATTGTGTCAATTACTTTTTCAAATTTGTTCCTTCTGCTAGGCTGGGACTTCCTTCATACATCATTGTACGTATGTTTAAATGACGTGTGAATTGTCTCCCAACACGTGATCATACTGCCTGCTTGAACATATCCAGTGACAGAAAGTTGCCATAGCCATTACATTTTAGGATCACTCTTACTCACGGACCATATTTTTCATTTTTACTCTGGGTAATATTCTGTTGATTTTTCTGTTCTTTACCCCCACCATTTTGAAGACTGTATTTTCACATCAGGAAATATGTGGCCAAATAAGAAAGAAACCCCACAAAACTGCCAGCTTGGGATAATTGAATCTAGTAACTCCCAATAAATAAAATGTATTCATTATAATAAGAGAGTTTAAAAGTTATATCCACTCTATAAACTAATGCAAAATTTAAGATTTCTTAAATTTTTCTTAAATTCCTTAAGATTAAATATTACTGAAAATATCTAGCAATGACTTAAAAGACCATATTTATTTTTAAAAATAGCATTCAGCATAATACCCTCCACATCATTCCACATCATTGCAAATGGCAAGATTTCATTCTTTTTGATGGTTGAGTTCTCGTAAGTCAGTCAGAGAAAGACAAATACTGTATGATTTTACTCATACGTGGAATTAAGAAAACAGATAGACACAGGGGAAGGGAAGGAAAAATAAAATAAGACAAAAACAGAGAGGGAGGCAAACCATAAAAGACGCTGAATTCTAGGAAATAAACTGAGGGTTGCTGGAGGGGAGCTTGGGGTGGGGTGGGGTAACTGGGTGATGGGCATTTTAAGGAAAGCAGTTGAAGTCATGAGCACTTGTATGTATGTAATGGTGTTGTATGTAACTGACGAATCACTAAACTCTACCTCTGAAACTGAAAAAAAATAGCATTCAAGACAACAATTAGATATCATCAGAAACATTTTTTTTTTCATAGAATTTAAAGCTAATGAAGACATGATCTTTTATTTGTACGAGTGTGAAATTTTAAAAATTACCTTCACATACAGGAGATTCTGGGTACCAACCAAAGTTATAGCACTGAATTAAGTCAGATCCACTTAGATAATAATTTGTATGACAGAAAAACTGAACTACATCTCCTTCTTCGTATGTTTGCTTTATAGGGTGAAAATAACCATTTTCTATTAATCTTAAAGAAGAGCACTTTAATTCTAAAAATGAAAGCACAAATAAAATACAAAAAACATGTTATTTTTTCTGTTGCACAAAATTCACCTACTACTTAATATACCATGTCTAGAATACAAAGAGTAATTTTGCCATATTTTGTCATACATAACAAAAGCTTGTCAATTCCTATATTTATTAAATATCATTAGGCTTATTTTAATTTGATTATCTGAGCAAAGAGAAATTCTTTTTCTACTAGAGAGCTTTAAATGATCAAAGCCTATGATCAACATAATTAAGACCAGAAGCAAAAAAAAAAAACCCAAAAAAGTATGAAAAATGAAACATGAGTGTGACAATTTAGATACACTGCTGGGTGAGAAAAAGTTTTTTAAATGAGAGTGGATTGTCTTTAAAATGAGAACCTACTGGTACATTTTGGTGTGAGAGACCATCCATATGTGTGGCATTCTACCTCCTCTGTCTTCTTGCCCCCGGCCGTGTAGTAGCCAGTAGCACACTCGTATTGTACTTTGTCCTTCACTTTGAATGTTTTCTGTGTTGTGGAATAATTTCCATGATCTAATTCAGGGACCAAACATGTTTCTAAAAAAAAAAAAAAAAAAAAAGAATCAACTTTATTTATTTTATGAACTTTATCACGAAAACTATAATATTAAAAATAAATCTCAAAATGTATTTTCACAAAATCTTAAGCATATTTGGCCGAATCAAACTTCAGCAAAATTGAAAAATAGCCAATTTGCTTTTGCATCTCTAGTTCCTTTTTTTATACACCTCGTGTCTTAATGCCACCAGTCTTCCATTCTTAAAATTCTGGTCTAGTATACTTGGCAGAAGGCCACAATTCAACTGAAGGCTTGTACAGTAACAATTTTTTGAGTCTGTGTCATTTGAGGATTTATACAATTTAAACAACAACACACTAACAAAGTATACATATTCAAATTATTGAATTATTTTAAGTATATCTGATATTGATTTACCAATAAAGCTAATGGGCATTATTTCAAATTCTTCTCTAATAAAGGAAACAGTAATTTATATATGTTGTGAGAAATAGGTTTAAGGTTTTATTTCATCCTATTCCAGTCCAGTCTTTTTTTTTTTAAGATTTCATTTACACACTTGAGAGAGAGACACCACAAGTGGGAGGGAGAAGCAGACTCCTGACATGGGGCTCAATCCCAGGACCCCAGGATCATGACCTAAGCCTAAGGTAGATGCTCTACCAACCGAGCCACCCAGGCACCCCTATTCCATTCCATTTTCTTCATAGCATGAAGTAGGAACTACTTCCACCTTTTAGCTATTGTGAAAAATGTTGCTAGGAACACTGTTGTACAAGAGGCTGTCTGAGTCCCTGCTTTCAATTCCTCTGGTTATATACCTAGAAGTAGAATTACTGGATCCTATGGTAATTCTATGTTTAATTTTTAGAGGAGCTTCCCCCAACCCAAGTGTTCATCAATGATAAATGGATAAACAAAATGTGTATATATGATCTATCTATATTTATAAATATACACACAATAGAATATTATTTAGCCATAAAAAGAATTTAAATTCTGATACATGCTACAACATAGAGGAACCTTGAATACATTATGCTAAGTGAAATAAGTCAGACACAAAAGGATAATACTATGTGACTCTTATACAAAGTACCGAAAGTAAGAAAATTGATAGGGACAGAAAATAGAAGTTACCAGATACTGGGATAGGGTGGGGTATAGAGGGGTTTATTGTTTAATGGATACAGGGTTCCTATTTGGGTTGATGAAAAAGTTTTGGAAATAATGGTGATGGTTATACAACACTGTGCCTTAAGGCTACTGAATTATATACTTAAAAATAGTTAAAATTTCAAAAAAATAGTTAAAATTTCATGTTATATATAGTTTACTGCAATTAAAAAAAAAGATCAGGGGTTGCCAAAGGTTGGCAGAAGGAAAAATGGATGAACAGGTGGAATACAAAGGATTCTTAGGGCACTGAAACTATTCTGTATGATATCTTAATGGTGGATACATGGCATTTACATTGGACAAAGTCTACAGCATATATAACACAAAGAACAAACCCTACAGTATGAACTCTGGTTAATGCCACAAATATACCACACTAAATGCAAAATGTTAATAGGGGAAATCGTATGTGGCCAAGGGCAGGAAATGGTATATGGGAACTCTCTGTACTAGCTGCCCAATATTTCTGCAAATCTAAGATTGCTCTAAAAATAAGAGCAATTAGTATTTAAAAAATTAAATAGGAACTAGTGGGGTAGGTGAGTTGTGGGAGTTGGGAACTTGTGGGTTAAGGAAATAGCTAACATTTAAGAAAAACAATATAATATCAACTTCTGGAATTTACAGACATACGAAAAATCAATTATGTTAAATAAAGAAGACTATCAATATAAGAAAGTACTAGCCTCACAGTCTTTTATCTTCAGTTTTAGGAAATGATTCTTAAACACATACCATGTTCCTTCCTACAGGCAGGTTGAGAAGACCATCCATCAGGAAGACATTGAACCACTTCTTCATCCTTCCCTCCAGTGGTTTTATATCCTGAATTACAACCATAACTCATGTTCTCTTGAATTTTGTACATCAGTTTTACATCAGAGATGTAACCATTTCTCAGCTCAGGCTTAGTGCATTTTTCTATGGGAAGAAAAATCTCTGCTTAACTTAACTTGGTGAAATTAAGCTTGTCCTTTACTTAGTTGTAAAACTAAGGCAAAAGTTTAATATTTTTTTTGGAATTTAGAGGACAGAGAAAAATTTCACTCCACAATTCTTTGATTTGATTTAAATTATCCTGCATGTTCTGAATCAAATTTCTTCAAAAACTGATTAAACTTGACAATGACATTCTTCGTATTTTTTAACTTCAGTTCTTGTAGTGACTCCCACCCCTATCACATCTACTTTCAGAAAGCATAACAGAACTCTTCCACTAACTGTCATTAATGGCAAATAGAAGGAATTTCATTTGAATTGACTTCCTGATATTTTTAAATCTACTGTGTTTGACCATTTTTAACACCATGTAACAAAATCACATACCTAACTTATGGGCTCTTAAATAGTCTGCAGATACCTTAACATGAAAACTTTGTTCTTTCATTTTTTTTTAACTCAGCAAATGATCACCTAGCCACACAGTAAGTCTGTAAGTCTGTGTAGCCAGTCCCTAGTCAGTCTGTGTAGACCATGACTGAATCACAGACACGTTACTCAAAACTTTTGAGTTTGCAGTTATTTTTTAGCAAATACTTGCAACAGCATTGTTTTAGATAATACATTTACCTCAGCACTGAATGAGCTCAGTAATTTTTTAAGCCTTACTTTATAACAAGCCAAGCACTTTATATGGATTTTCTCAGTGGAGCAGGTTTATGCCCATTTTATAGATGAGAAGCTTAGGCTCATAATGCTCACTTCCCAGTGAAGGAGCAGAATTCAAATGCAGGCAGATTAACTGCAGAGGCTATACCTTAACCACTAGACTACATGTTAATTAAACCTGAGTTCTTCCTTCTGGCTCCTATTTCAAAACTTTTGCTAATGTTTCATTTATTTTTAAGCTCTGTATATGAATCAATCTTTCTGTCTTTCTTTCTATCTGTGGTCTATGTAAATACTAAAAGTGTAATGCTTAAATTATGGTCTGTTCTCCAGTCATGGAAAGGATAATTATCCTAAATGGATACACTCACTATATGTATCAAGCACTCTAACCATCATACTCATTTCCTCTTCTAAATGAAACACGCCCAACTAGCCTCTACTCTGCAAAACAGAACTTAAGAAGAGTGCTTTGTTCAAGAGAGCTCAGCTGATCTAATGGAAGGCCATCAATAGTTTGACTATAGGGTAGCCTGGCATGAAATAGTGAGATGAATTAATCAGATTTCCTTTTTCTAAATTTGAACTTAAAATTAGAAAACACATTTTTCTGAATCTATGGGAGAAGTTGGCACAAAGGAGAGATAAATCTTTCTAAGGATAAAACACTGGAGTAACGGTCTTACTCTTCCTAAGCGCAGTGTCAAGCATCTTTCTGGCTTCCTATGCACTATTAGTTGTATAAGTTCCTCATTCCTTAAGGTAACTCATTTGCATCTGTTTCTTGCAATATGATAATACCATTTTCAGTAATTATCCTTATTCTCTTTACAGGGTACTATTAAGAACAAAGACAACATTTCAATAAGAAGTTTACAGAATTTTAGAATATGCCTTCATTTTGTAAAAAGAGAGAGTGGGCCAGTAATTTGTTGTCATCTACCAAAAGGTTTCACCACCCACCAGGTTTTCCTGGAGCTTTATGGACTGATCTCCTTAAATATTATAAATATTTTGTGGGCACAGCCCACAGACTCACTGAGGCAGCGTGGCTCTGGAGACCAGCCCTCTCGGGTACATGTGATTCGCTCCTCTTGTTTCCCGGTTTCAGTTGTATAACCAGCCAAGCAGGAAAACGATAGTTTTTCATTTATTCTCATTGGAAAGTAATAGCTTTTAAAAGAATAGTAATATTGGGCAATCCTTCCATTTTCCACACTAGGAAAACCGCAGGGTTTCTCTGAAATGAGTAAATATCAAGCTGAAAACTGAAAGATATATCTAAAACCATGGGATGTGTGATCAAATGGTAGTAAATTTTTATTTTATTTTATTTTATTTTTTTAAGGTTTTATTTATTGACAGAGGTATCACAACTAGGCAGAGAGGCAGGCAGAGAGAGAGGGGGAAGCAGGCTCCCTGCTGAGCAGAGAGCCTGATACAGGGCTCGATCCCAGAACCCTGAGATCACAACCTGAGCTGAAGGCAGAGGCTTTAACCCACTGAGCCACCCAGGCGCCCTTGGTAGTAAATTTTTAAATTCAAACTGTTTGCAGCCACTTTACCTAGTACTTATTTTTATTACCTCACTTTTTAAGGGACTTCTGTGGCAATCTTTTTCAATCAGAATTAAGCTGCTAGCAACCCCAATAACCAACAGTGAGAAAAAAACTGGTCAGCCACTTCCTTGGGGAAGTTTTCCCTGACTTCGTAAAATAGCACTTTCTAATAGAAATATAACACAAGCCACATATGTAATTTAAAAATTTCTAGTAGTCACATTAATAAAAGGAACAGTTGGTTTGTTTTAATAATACATTTTATTTAACCCATTAAAATATTAAAAATGTTTTTCATTATTTTTTTTCTTACTAGTCTGAATTCCAGAGTATATTTATACTTACAGCACTCACAATTTGAACTAACCACATTTTAATAGCTGTATGTAGCCAGTGGCCACCATATTAGACAGCAGAGTTCTAGAATAGATGAAGCTCCACTTAAGATATGCAAACCCATAAAATTTTGAAATGAATGGCTTTTCTTTTTAAAGAAAAAGAGAGACAACTAATTAAAAAATAAATAAAAAACTTGAGCAAGAGCTTTACAAAACAGGAAATGTAAATGGTCACAGATCTTGTAAAAAGTACTCAGCTTTTTTTTGGCAATATTAAGGCAGAATATACACACGCTATTTTTTAAAAAACCACTCATCCCTTATGAACACTGAGGCAAAGATTCTCAACAAAATACTAGCAAACAAAATTCAGTGGCATATTAAAAGGACCAATGAGCAAGTGGGTCTTATCCCTTGGAATGCAAAGATGGTTCAACATATGAAAATTAGTCAATGTTATACACCACCTCAACAAAATGAAAGAAGGAATAAAGTATTCATCGTGCACCCAACAACATATAAAAGAATATTCATAGCAATGCTATTCATGTAGTCCCAAACTGGAAACAAGCCAAATGCCCATTCATGGAAGAAAAGATAAACACATTTTAGACATGCATTCAATGGAATATTAGACAGTAATACAATGCTGAATATCATGCAGCAGTGGTGAATGCTGGATACTGAATCTCACTAACATTATTCAGTGAACGAAGCCTGTCACACATAAATAAATATTCTATGTACTGACATAATTTTTTATTGAGGTATAATTGATGTATAACATTATATTAGTTATGGGTGTACAGCATAATGATTCCACATATATATTTGCACATATTGCAAAATGATCTCACAATAAATCTAGTGAACATCTGTCGCCACACACAATTTTTTTTACTTGTGATGAACAGTTTTAAGATCTGCTCTCTTAGCAACTTTTAAGTAGACAATACAGTATTGTTAACACACATGTGAACACATGCAGGGCAAATTGTAACAAAGAAATAAGGTGATTATATGATACATTCATTAAGAGTTACTTGTGGTTAAAAGGAAATTAGAGGTGATGATTATGTCCATCACAAGGGAGATGGATAAGCAAAATATATGAAACACTATGCACAGTTAAAAGCAACAGAATAGATTCAGCAACATGGAAATATATTTAAATGATAGCAAGTAAAACAAAACAATAAGGATATCAAATCGATGGCAAGCTTTCATTTATGTGCATATACAAAACACGACATAGTTCAGAAAGATAGTTACATTTATATCAAACACACAATAGTGGCTCCCAGTTTGATGCTAGGGGAAGTGGAATTCAGGGTCAGGGATAGGGAGAAAATGTATAAATAAAGCATAAACGAAACCTTTCATAGGCAATGATGATTGCATGATCTAAAATGAGAAGTACCATTAATTCAATTCTTGTCCCTAATATTCCTGAGAGGGTGAGGGAAAGCATGGAAATATGAGATTATGGTTAGTTTTTTTGTTTGTTTGTTTGAGTAAAAGAAGATTATAACCATATAATAATTAGTATATTATTTGGAAAGTGCAATGTCTTCTTTTTTAAAGATTTTGTTTATTTATTTGTCACAGAGAGAAAGAGCACAAGTAGGAGGAGTGGCAGGCAGAGGGAGAAGCAGGCTCCCTTCTGAGTGAGGAGCCCGATGTAGAATTCAATCCCAGGACCCTGGGACCATGACTGAGCTGAAGGTAAATGCTTAACCAACTGAGCCACCCAGTATCCTGAGGAAAATGCAATGTCTTCATGATATATAGGTGATAGAAAATTATATCAGCTGGTTTTTCCCTATTTAGACAGAAAAATAAAACCAAAGGAAACTATTCATGCAAAAATTATCTTCTTGTAGAATTGAATGTATCAAATAAGATGAATTCTATTTATTTCACTTTCATAATTTTAATTGCAGATACTTTTTTGGTAGGAAATTTGTAGTAAACTATTATCTAAAAGGCAATTATAATTCATAGAATATTTTATTTCAACAAATTTCCAAAGGTGTTTATTTCAGAAAAGTCTTATTGCTGTGGTTTCCTCTTTTGTATATTCACTCTTGCTGACACCTAATTATACTTTTTTGTTTCTTATCCCTACAGCCTAATAACACTATTAACTATTACTAAATAATCCACACTTGTACATTGCCTGCCTCACTCACACTTATTCACACACCAGGTGATCTGGCTATAAAGATTTCGAGGAGTAAGGGAGTCCACGGATACCGGTTTGTCTCTTCACAGTACTAACTTACACTGTTGTCTCACATAACTATTAATAGAGTTCCATTTCACTCTCAAAAGTGTCCTTATCTGCATAATCAGTTATAAATTCTCTTCCCAATCACTAAAAAATTTCAACCAATGAATAAATTAGGCTAAAAATCAGAGAGTAAAGATTCAAAAATCTTGATGATTCCTGGATATTTCTTTTTCAAATTTCCCACTCTAAGCTCTCGCTTTATGAACAGAGAATTAAAATTATACAATGTGTGCATTAGGAATAAATTCTAGTATGAAATTAGAATTAATCGGTGGTACTGTTAGACTGGAAACCCTTTCAAGTTTTTAGATCCTCATCTCCTATGCCACAATACCTAGAGATACAAAGCTGTTTTTTTCTTTTTTGTCTTATGTTGCTTTTCTAAGTTTGTCACTATAAGAATAGTTTACTAGTTATGCCCAAAGGAAAAAAATCTGCCTACATTTTTATAATTATAAGAAGTATGCTTTTTATAAAGTTGATACACAAAAATGAGACTATAATAAAAGTTCAAGTTAAATGAATGTTAGAATTTCCCTTTATAATTTTTAGAGAATAATGAATATGAAAGATTAATTTTACCTTCTGCGTAGAGTTCTCCTGAGATGATTAATATGGTGATAAAAGCCAGCTCTTTCGACCTCATCTTCAATGGTGTGCCCAACAAAGATTTTAACAACTCTAAAGCACTAGGGACTCCTGATTAAGTACACAATACTTTGCCTGAAGAAAAAGTTAATTATTTACAACATCTGTCCAAGCGTCTATGTAACAAAGCTTACATTTCATTTAAAATATTTTCAAATAATACTAAAATAATATGACTGTTAATTGACAATACTTTTCACATCGAAGTCCAATAAGAATGTGATAACTTACAAGGGCAACAACAGCAGCAGCACAAATCATTAACTCAGACTGCATAAAATCAAGGTAAATTTTCAACTTCAATTCCCTATTGTAAGTCCATGGAGTTAAAGTTCACCTGTGGCCATTGATTTCTTTGCCACCATTGATCAAATGGAGAGATGAACTTAGAAACATGAGATAATGGATACCTCATGTTAAAACACAGTGTTGTCTAAGTTACACTACTTAAAGAGAAAAATGACCTACTTGTCTCAAGCAATGATAAAACTATATTATTGATAGTAATGTCTAATGTTTAGAGTGTTTGTATTCTATGGCAGGTGATGAAATCAGCACTGTGCTATATTATCATTCATGTACGAAAAATGTCTGGAATGATCACTATAGACCAGGTCATGCTCTAATCTTGGGTATACATCAGTTACTGTCCTCATGGAGTTTACATTCTAGTGGGTTTTAATTTAAACTATAAAGTAACCTGGTGAAGTGAGAGCTGTTATTATTTTCATTTTGTAAGTTTTTTATTAAAATAAAATACATTCCGAGAAAAGTATACATGCCATAATAGCACAGAACAATGAATTCTCACCAGCTGAACACATTTCACAATAAGAAACAGAATAGACCAACATCTCATAGGTTGTGGGACCGAGTCCTGCATCAGGTCTCCTTGTTTCACGGGGAGTCGGCTGTAATGATTCTCTTCCTCTCCTCCCCCCCAGTGCGCACGCGTGAGGGCGTGCGTATGTGTGTGTGTGCTCTCTCTCTCTCTTTCTCCTCTCTCTGTAGCCGTGGTATCTTATAGCACTCCTTTTGTTTAATTTTTAATCAATGAATATAAAATAAATCTTTGTGAACAGTGTCAGATAAGTACACGACCTCATTTTTTAGAAAAGATTTTATTTGAGAGAGAGGGCCCACATGCACACTCATGGTTGTGGGGGAGGGGCAGAGAGAAAGAGACAAGCAGACCCCCCTCCCCCCACTGAGCGGGGAGCAGGATTCAGGCTCAATCCCAGGACCCTCGGATCCTGACCTCAGCTGAAGGCAGGAGCTTAACTGACTGAGCCACCAAGGCGCCCTACAACCTCATTTTTTCCCAGAGAGTTGCCATGTTATTCCAATTACTTATCAAATAATTCATGTTTTTTGCCACTGATCTGAATTCCCACCTTTCTTATATGCTAAACTCTTGTATGTTTCAGCATCTACTCATGTTTTTTAGTACTATACTTTTAGCTACCCTAGCTATATAATATATGCAAGCATTTAATAAACGTAGTCCTTACACAGTAGTCTCCATTTGCAGAAATTTCCTGTCTGGTGTTGCTCGCTTATTTACTGTTGATATACTACAGGTTTGGAGGAAGATTTTGGAGTAACTCAGCTTTGACTTATAATCTCAAAATCCAGATTATGGCTTTGGAAAATGAGAACTCATTTGTACCTACATTTCTACATTTCTAAAATAATGGTAAAAATAGTAGCTACCTCAAGCATATTATGGAAATTCTATTGAGGATAATTTAGTACTCCACATTTTGCTGATCTCTAAAAAAGTTGCTAATAAAAATGGTTTTAGAAACAAAATCCTAAGCCAAATTTCATATATACATTCCAGAGAAGTACATCGCAATTCAGGGGAAAAGAGGGGTAATAATTTATTTAG
>CM052814.1:30173859-30220855 GCA_028533885.1 Nasua narica | reverse complement strand
GCAAAAAATTTGAGAACGTCAACAAAAATCATGTTTGAAAAATACTGAGTACTGAGAATTCCTAAAACACATTATTCGAAGAAAAAAAAATGGCAAAGAAATATCAAAAATTCTACAGTTAATCTCAATATATTCTAATATATAAAATAAAGACCAAAAATGGTCTTTGAGCTATTCTAACAAAATCCAGCCAATTTCAGACTAATTAGGTTTAATCCTTACTCTAACGAACTAGTAAACTAAATAGTTAAATGATCTCTGCATTTTTAGCTACTATTGATTCATTTAAAACAGTTAAAAACTTTTTTTTTTTTAACAGTTAAAAACTTTTATAGCAACATATATGAACAGACTTTGGGATGCTATCCAATTTCAAACAGCCACTGGAATCACTTCTGTAGTCCTGAAACCACACTGGTTTAGTACTGGTAATAGTGACCCAAAGCTGTTGAAAGGTTTCAACACCTAATCATTATCAGGTTTACGTATGTGACTAGACGACAAGTTTCTCATAAGCAACAGCATGCTCTTTTCAGGTCAAATTATAACTCTAATCAGTTCAAAGTTAAGGGTTTTAGTATATATAATGGGCAGGTTGAATTTAATTTTCTAGAGGAGCTCACTTGCATATCTGAATGGTCCAGTCAGTCAGGGAGTTTATAGCATTTGTGAGATTATTTTATCCTTTTTGTCACTTCTAAGTGTGTTGGCAGAATCTTATATTTCCAAATTTGCTTTAGAAAAATGCTTCAATTTACCTATAAAATGAGAGTGGTAAGCTATTCTTTTCCCTTTTGGAATATGATTATATTTAGACTGATATTTTAAGATAACAGACAAGAATAATAGTGTTAAATCATTTTATGACATAGTAGTTTCTTATATGCATAAAGCCATAAAATAATAAAAGAAACAATAAAGAATGAAAGCAGTTCGGTTATTATTACATATATATATATTTTTTAATTTTAATACAAAATCAGATTTTAGAAGTTATACAAAAGAAAGCCAAAAACACTTTACACATTCATGATTAGCTTTAATATTTCTTTTTACTGTACATACTGAAAATGTTTACATTTACTAGTAAGGAATGCCAAGCGTGTCCATCACCATTTGAATAGCTTGTAGGGGATTTGTGATTTCTTCCATTTTATCTCTTCTCAGAACCCAGTCTGGTTTAAGTCTGTGAAAAGAATAAAAATCTTGGATTAACTAAGTTCTTCTCTTAAAAGAGTTACCTTCTTTGTTTTGTCTCAACAAAAGTGTGGCTCCTCCTGAACACATCACTTCCCTTACAACCCTCTCAAAGAGGTGAGGGGTTCCTATTCTTGCCATTTACCACTGTCAGGCTATTTCTCACCATCCTTCCTCCTTCGAGGCTTCTGCTATTTGGCTCACCACTGCCTTCCGGTCATCGATCAAACTCCCGGTATTTTGTAAATTCTTTGTAAACTTGGTTCTTGGTCTTCTCTCAACTCCTGCCACCATTTTCAGTAACTTCAACATCCATGTAGCTAGCAAAAAATCCAACAATCTTATCTGTCAGTTTTGCCCTCCCTTTCCTTCTGTTCTACTTCAACCAACTCCTTCTTACACGATCACATAATAGCCTTCATCATTATCAGAAAGCACCCCGCCACTGACATCTCAATTTGAGACTGCCATTCTCCCACCACTCCTGATTCACCCATGGCATTCGACTTAACACGTCTACCGCACACATTCTTCCACGTCACTGAGATCTCTAATTCACTGACCTCAACACATACCCATCATCCATCAGAATGCTGACCTCACTTTCCTCCTTGTCTACCTTAGCTCCATCAATATAGTCTCCTTGGCAAATTTCATTAATGATATTGTTTCTCTTTCCTATTAAAATTAAATGTAAAGTTCTATTTGGATACCAAATTGAATCCAAATATCTGCCTTCTCCATTCCTGTACAACTGAACAGGAAGAAAAGAAAGATTGTAGAACCAGGCTGAGGGATTTTATGTCATTAATTACAAAACTAAATGGGTGCTTGAAATTGCCTTGTATGCGCCTTTCCTCTTTCCCCAAGATGATCATTTTATTCCTTTCTTCTTTTCAAATGTCCTCACCATACCCTCCCTGGTCTGCTTTTGAGCTGATGCTTATAATCTCATACTTCATTAAGAAAACAACATCCATCAGAGGGGAGCTCATACATCCTTCTCACATAACTCCCTACTATGTTGCATTTCCATCTTCTTATTCTTGCCAATTGGTTAAAAATCCAAATATCTATTGGTTGGTAAATGGTCAAAGTGTGGTATAGCCATACAATGGAATAGTACTCTATGATAAAGGGAATGACATTGTAATTCATGCATTAATATAAAAAAATCTCAAAACATTAAGCTAAAAAAAAGAATCCAGTCACAAAAAGCTATATACTGTATGACTCCATTTGTGTAATAATGTAAAAAAGACAAAGCCAAAAGTATTGAAATAAGATCAGCAGTTGCCAGAATCTATGGGTTAAAAGGAGATTGCAAAGGGGCACTAGGTAACTTTGGTGTGATAGAAATATTTTATATCTGTTGAAAAAAAGGGAAGCTATTAATTCATGTTAATCATAGTTTTAAAGATTTTACTTTATTTGATAGAGAGAGAGAGAGAGGCAGAACATGAGCAAGGGGAGGGGCAGAGAGAGGGGGAGAAGCAGGCTCCCCAATGAGCAGGGAGCTGGATGTAGGGCTCGATCCCAGGACCCTGGATCATGAACTGAGCTGAAGGCAGACACTTAACCGACTGAGCCACCCAGACATCCCATGTTAATTATAGTTTCAAAAGCATAATTAGTATTAAAATTTTCTGATTCCTTAAATAGAAATCATATGTAGAAATGGTCCTCATTAACAAGTTTTAAGCAAGTAGGCTCTTTCCTATGTTATACTGTGAAATATATAAGCATAAAATGAATTTACAACTACTACACAGTTTATAATTATGAGTATTTTTTTAAAAGATTTTATTTATTTATTTGAGAGAGAGAGAGAGAGATAACAAGTAGGCAGAGAGGGAGGCAGAGAGAGGGGGAAGTAGGCTCCCTGCTGAGCAGAGAGCTCGACGCAGGGCTCAATCCCAGGACCCTGAGATCATGACCCGAGCCGAAGGCATAGGCTTTAACCCACTGAGCCACCCAGGCACCCCTAATTATGAGTATTTATAAAGCTAACTGCTATGTAAACCAGGTAAAAAAATAGTGCATTGTCAACACTGTAGGATTTACAACTCATAGAGAAGTGCTGATTCATAGGAATGGAGACAGGCAGGAAAGGAAGGAAAAGGGGAAGAAAAGAAGGAAATTAAACAGCATGAGATAATTTAGTTCATCAAAATCAATTAAATCTTTTATTAATAAGATAAAACCCGAAAATGCTAAATTAATCATTTTAAAATAAAATTTTGATTGCCTCAGCAAAATGTAAAAGTCATAGCTGAAGTTCTAATGGTATAAATTTTGGGCCAAAAATGAATTCATAAATAATAACAATTTTATAGATTAAATCAGTTTTATAATTCTAATTTATATCATCTAACTGAAGAATGTTGCTAGAGTTCTCTACAACAGAAGATCAATTTTTGTCATAAGAAAATTCATCAAATCTTACACTTTAAATAAAGGATGAATTTTACTGTATGTAAATTGTATCCCAATAAACCTGATTTTAAAAACTATGTAATAGCATGTTTAAATTACTATATAAGTCTCTAAATGCTGACTCTATGCTTCTGAAGTTCTAGCAACACAGAGCAGTAACTGAGTTTGCAGGCTGGCACAGGTTTGGGGGTAACACTTAGAATAGCGCAAAAAGGCATGAGGTGATCCAGGTTTGCTTTTGTGATAATAATCATATTCAGATGGTCTTGTGTACCCAGAGAGACAATATTTGGTGGTCTTATCTTTTCATGATGTCAAGATTCGTCAACAGATTTGATTATTGTCACCTACAAAGATTTAATTCATTTAAAGCTTTGTTATCAAACTTGGCAAGAATCATTGCTTGGAGTAGACCTATTATTTCATTAGGGGTTGATAGTTTCATATTCCTTCTGCATTTATTAAACAATTTTTTTAATAGAAAACTCATCAACCATTGGGTTTCCCTAAGACACAGTATATATAAGAAAAATGGGACATACTTGATTTTTTCCCTTTTATCTATAGTAAGCATCACGAGTTGTTTCTCTAGCATCCTTCAAGGGTAAGCAATAATTTCTTTTCCTTAGTATCATCATAAGCTCATGAATTTTTCATATGATCTGGTCCATCTGTTTTTCAATCCTCCTTGATCCATCCCTGTCACTACTTTAACCACTAACCTCCATCTTGCCAAGTCCAATGGGCATTTTTCTTACCCCATTTTCTTACCCCAAATGCTCCTCTCAGGAGCATTCTACACAGTTGATGTGACACCACTGTGGAGTATCTTCTAACCAATTACCAATTTCTTTTCAGAGCTGTTGGCTGGTCCTTTCTTTGAGTTCTGGAGAAATTGGGGCTACCTTGTAGTTCGGTTCGGGAATTTCTTTTCTAGGTATTCTCTTCTAGGTATAAATACTTTCTAGGTAGTATTTATTACCATAGCCTTAAATGTGATCTAATGATTCCTGAATCTAAGCATTATTGAATTTAAATCTCTAGACTGATTCTTCTGCCTAGAACCACAGCCCTGATCAATAGCTTCTTTGTCTCTTCCTCTAATTTGTCACAGAAGCCTCAGGCTTCCCAAAACAAAACCCAGAATTGATTGCCCCTTCCCACTATATCATCTCCTATCCTTTCTGACTTTCACTTCTTGTAACTACATCCCAGAGACAGTTTCCCAGTTAAATTATTTTAGCACATCCTCTAAGTTGTTCTCTATTCTAGCAGCTACCACAATCTTTATTACTCTATTCACTTACTTGCTTATTTACGGTCATTGTCCTGAACTATGTGGCTCCATGTTGTGCCATAATCACAAGTTTAGCACCTTAAAGCATAGGGCGCAGCTCCCTACCATGCTTACTCTCACACTGATACAGATGTCTACTTGGTTAACAAGATAAGCTAATACTCATTTTTTTAAAATTTCTAAAGTTAAATGTCCTAAACTAGTTAAGCTACTATTCTCTCTATAGGTTTGCTGTTGACTGAATGGCCGCCATGCACCCAAAAGATATATCCACATCTTAATCCTTAGAACCTGTAAATGTTACCTTATTTTGAAAAAGTGGTCCCTACAGATATACTTAACTAAAGGATCTTGAGATCAGATCATCCCGAATTATCAGAACTGGCTCTAAATCCAACACACATCTTTTTAAGGAGGAGGCAGGAGGAGAAGACACCCATGTGAAGACAGGCAGGGGATGGAGTTATACAGCCACAAGCAAAGGAGCACCTAGAGTCACCAGAAACTAGAAGAGTCAAGTAAGGATTCTGCTCTCAGAGAAAGTGAGGCCTTGCTGACACCCTGATTTTGAACTTCTGGTTTCAAGAACTATCAGAGAATAAGTTACGTTGTTTTTTTGTTTGTTTCTGTTTTTAAGATTTTATTTATTTGAGAGAGAGAGAGAGAAAGTGAGAGAGCATGAGAGGAGAGAAGGTCAGAGGGAGAAGCAGACTCCCTGTGGAGCCAGGAGCCCAATGCAGGACTCGATCCTGGAACTCCAGGATCATGACCTGAGCCAAAGGCAGTTGCTTAACCAACTGAGCCACCCAGGTGCCCCAAGTTACTATTGTTTAAGGCCACCAAGTTTGTGGTAATTTGTTATAGCAGCTCTAGGGAAAGTGGTACAAGGTCTCATAAAGAACTTCTTTAGAAGGAGAGATTTCAAGTATCAGGATGATTAGGAGAAGAGTTGAAAGATGATACTGTAGCCAGGAGGGATTTTTGGCAGCTTTCAAACAGTGTAGTTTGTTCTTCATGCAAGAAAAAAGTTTATACAGCAAAGCTTATAAAAAGCTGTTAGACTTAGCACTTAACTATTTAATACGAGGAATTTATCGAATAACTATTAAATACCCAAAGCCACAGTGTTAATACTTCATTCTTTTTTTAAATACTTCATTCTTTACTGAGACTGTCTACTTTAGATTTACCAAAGATTCTATTTTTACTTATATGTTGTTTCTCCATTGTCAAGCACACTATCTTGCTTATAGTACGTACTCAACAAATGTTTGCTAAATGAATGAGTGAATGAACAGTGACTTAAAACTATGGACTACATTTACTGCTTACCTTGAAACTATTCTGGTTCTTACAGGTGTTTCTGGAATCAAAGAAGTACTTATAGAAGAATTCATCTTTTGTTTATAAAGTAGTCTTTCAGTATTTATTTTATGTTTACGAGCTGTAAGCTTGTAGAGACTATAAATACGGTCAACAACTTTGGATCTACTTCGAACATCCTAAAAAAGAAAATGGACAAATTAATACAAATTTTATGTCCCTTTTATGCTAGTAAAATCAGCCTATAATAACACCATATAGTAAACTTATGAGTCTTTAACAAAATCTAAAGCCATGCTTTCCAACTTGAGCAGTTAGACTGGTTTTAGCTATAAACTAATGTGTAAGACAACTATAAAAAGGTAAATATTTAAAGATTGTACACCTTACTCCAAACTGAATAAGCTGGTAAATATTATAGTCAATATGCCTATTATATCCAGTTACCAATTCCTGTGAATTTTCTCTAAGTTTTCAAAGTTATCTATGTATCTCTCATACCCTAGGTCAAGTACAGTCTTTTGCATAGACCACCACGTATTTATACTTCCCTGCTTCCTAAATTATCTCCCTATATCCACACATGCTTTCCCCAAACCATTCTTCAGTCAGGAGCCAAATTCACGTTAGAACTTAAACTAGAACAAACTCCCTAGTATATAATCGTTTAGTAATTTTGTTCTCAGAATGAGAGCCAGAATCCTCTCATAGCCTGTGGGTCCCCCCATGTCTATGTAAGTAACACCTACAGAGGTCTCACCATAGAAAAGCTTGAAATGTATTTATGGTTACAACAGGACGACGAGGAGTCACATATATGTTGTATTCTACCTTGTTCGATAATTTGTTATTTTCCTCAATGGGAAATGGCTACTTATATAGCTGTACTAAACTTTATTTTTAAAATTCAGTTTCTTTAATACATTAGGAAACTTCTATCAACACAACACACACAGCACACGACATAACACGCGAACACCTCCTGTATCAACACAAAAGGCAGGTTTGAACATACACAAAACCCCATTTGATTGTGATAACTACTGAAGGAAAAGTGTAGAAGTCTTAAACCTAAAAACCTGGAAAGATAACCTCAAAGGAAGATAACTAATACTTACAGAGGCCCGATTTGTTGTTTTTAATAAAACAGCTAACAAACAACAAGTTTTTGTAAAAATGCTTCCACCCTTGTCTGCAACTTTGTCACCAGGCTTTTCTCGGTACATTTGCAAAAGGTCCAGCAGTGTATCTATGCAATTTTCTACGTCATAAACTGCTGCAGTAGTTTTCTCATACTTGAAGAGAACAGAATAAAAGCAACTGTTATAACAAACACATGTAGCCTTAGAAATAGCCCAAGCACAATGAGACACCACCTTACACCAGTCAGAATGGCCAAAATCAACAAGACAGTAAACAACAAGTGTTGGAGAGGATGTGGAGAAAGGGGAACCCTCTTCCACTGTTGGTGGGAATGCAAGTTGGTGCAGCCACTTGGGAAAACAGTGTGGAGATTCCTCAAGAAATTAAAAATAGAGCTACCTTATGATCCTGCCATTGCACTACAAGGTATTTACCCCAAAGATACAGATGCAGTGAAAAGAAGGGCCATATGTACCCCAATGTTCATAGCAGCAACGGCCATAATCGCCAAATTGTGGAAAGAGCCAAGATGCCCTTCAACAGACGAATGGATAAAGAAGATATGGTCCATATATACAATGGAATATTATGCCTCCATCAGAAAGGATGAATACCCAACTTGTATCAACATGGATGGGGCTGGAAGAGATTATGCTGAGTGAAATAAGTCAAGCAGAGAGTCAGTTATCATATAGTTTCACTTACATGTGGAGCATAAGGGAAAACATGGAGGACATTGAGAGAAAGAAAGGAAGGGTGAACTGGGGAAATTGGAGGCGGAGACAAAGCATGAGAGACTGTGCACTCTGAGAAACAAACTGAGGGTTTTGGAGGGGACGGGGATGGGGGGTTGGGTGATCCTGGTGGTGGGTATTGAGGAGGGCCCGTATTGCATGGAGCACTGGGTGTGGTGCATGAACAATGAATCTTGGAACACTGAAAAAATAAAATAAAATTAAAAAAAGAAAAGAAATAGCCCAAGCAAAAAGAAAGCTTAGGGCCAACTTTTTGGACTATCTATAGCAAGTGCATAGGACTTTGTGAAATGACTTCTTGATATTACTATCATTTTTTGATCCATTTTATACGCATATCTGCATTTTAATTGAAAGTTCCACAAAATATGAATCAAATCTAAAATCTTTGAATATGAACACCCTGAAGTAAATAAAAAGCTTAAAGACAAGGCAATTTTACTGAGAACCTCGCAGGAAAAAGATAACTTATCTTTGGTAGTTAATCACAGGGTAAAATAATGATAAAGACTAAGATTAGGATATATTTTTTCTGCCTCATATACCTAATTGTATCACTAGATTCATATTGAAATTTGCATGGAAACAAATAATGCTAATGATACTAAGATAAAAATAATAATAAAATAATATTAACAGTTAACATTTATTTGGCACTTTTATATATGAAGCACATTATATATATATTGACTCACTTCATTCTCACAACATTATGAGGTGAATACTACTACTATACCCATTTACAGTTAAGAAAGTAAAGCACAGAGAGTCTAAGTAACCTATAATAAGCTGCAGAGCAGTGATTCAAACCCAGGCAGTTTGGCATCAGTCTGTGTTCTTAACAACCACTTCTCAGTAAGAAAATATCAGGTAAAGAGTCGTGGCTGAGGGGTTGGGTGGGGAAGATAAATTTGTTATCTCAATACTTTTGACTGCATGCATTATGGTTTAGTACAAATATCTGTTACCAGTCCAAAGCCAAAAAACTTAAATGCTAATACTTTATGTACAGGGTTTTACATACAGTGTAACCAAGTGATAGCAATATCTTAATCATGTTTTGCCAGACATGATTATAAGAGGTTCTACTGTTTTGATACAACGCAGTGGATAAGAACACCAGCTCGAGGGGCGCCTGGGTGGCTCAGTGGGTCAGCTCAGGTCATGATCCCAGGGTTCTGGGATCGAGCCCTACATCAGGCTCTCTGCTCAGCAGGGAGCCTGCTTCCTCCTCTCTCTTGCTGCCTCTCTGCCTACTTGTGATCTCTCATTCTCTGTCGAATAAATAAGTAAAATCTTTTTAAAAAAAACAACACCACCAGCTCTAGAGGTAGACAAAGATGGATCTGAATTTAGCACTACCACTTATCACACTCAAGGGTTTAGACAGGAGACTTAACTTCTATAAGGATTATTATTCCTTCTCTATAAAATTGGAATAATAACATGAACTGCCTGAGAGGATTATTTTAAGAAAAATTAAATGATGCATGAAAAACACTAGCATGTAGGAGGTACTCAATAAATGTCAGTAATCATTATTATTATTATAAAGACAGAAAAAATGAAATCATAAAAAATTAGTGTTTCTATGTACAATTATGTTAACAGAGTAAACGTTTTCCCCCCCTTAGACTCTTGCACATAAATGAATTCTAACTGGGTGATCTAATAAGTTCTAGTCGTGAGCAAGCATGAACTTAATTTGTTGGGTCAGATTTCCAATGAACAATTCATTATTAAAATGTAAAACTACCTTAGCCACATTAAGCAAGACTTGTACAGCATATCTGATGACTTCCATACAAGGAATGCTGCGATTACAACTTCGGATCAAAACAAATATTTTAGAAACTGCTCCACTCTGGGCCATGTTCTCACAACAAAGTGGAGACAATCTAGTAACCACCTCTGAAAGGAGGAAAAAGAGAGAAATAAATTCACAGCAACAAAATGAAGATTTTAGCTAATACTGTATTATAACATTCTTTGTACATTCCAAAGGTAAAAATGCAGTTCTAACCTTATACAAGATATTGTTAAGACAAACTAACCTAGGTGCTTTAAAGCCTCGAGAATAGCAGAAAGGTGCTTGTAGGTCAAAAGATAATGAAGCGCAAGTGCAGTTCTTTTGTAGAGTTTGTTTTCTTCTCGAATCTCCCTGTTAACAAGTTGAAGACTTAGTCGTATAGCTTTAATTTTTGTACAATCATTTTTCTTCCTCCAAGAGTATCCTCTCCATAATGCCTTAAAGAGACAAAACACAGTAATTTTAAGATTATAACCCATGATGTTTTGAACTTGTATCTACATCCATTTCTACAAAATAAGTATTTTCAGTAAATTTATAGGATATAATCACTTTGCAAATAAAACCTCAATTCATGTTCTAATAAACAGCTAAAGCAATTTTTCTGAAAAGAAATATATATAATATTCCTATATATAACCTAAAGCATCATTCATTGATCAAAGATGTCTAAATCTCTACAAAATGCTAAAATACTTTTTCATCTCAATCCTAAATGTCCCTAGGGAAATTTGAAAATAAAGAGCTTAATAATGATATAGTATTTATGAGTTATTCAACTGGCGAACTTCAGCTTTTTAAAATGTATGTTACTGTTTTCAAAATGTTAGATATCATGTAAGTGAATTATAAACCGAAATCTGGAAGTAACTTCCTAATATTTCCAGTTACCTGAATTTTACTGACTCCATTATTAAATTTTTCCTGTTTTTTATGTAGGAGAAAACGGCGTACTGCTTTCTGTATTACTGATGCAGCCCTATTTTGCTGACTCATACGTTCTTGAACTTGATGCTGACTGTTGATGATGCTATGATATTTCTGTGCAAACCTCTTTTTCTGTAATTTTGTTCGAAACCATCTCTGTTTAAAACATAGAGATTGTCTTTACTTCAGGTTTTAAAAACAAGGAAATACATATATACACATCCATACATAAATGAAATAAACAGAACGTTATACTGAAATATCTTTCAACCTTCCCCAGTGGCATTACTTCTCTAGTCCAGTTGGTGCAAATCTTCCAGTTCTCACTGGGGGTGTGTGTGTGTGTAAATTTAACCCTGTAAAACATAGCTTTCATTTCACAACTTATACAAATTCTATCAAGCCTCATGTGTCATTCAGCAATTTGTTTTCTCACTCAATATTTTACATATAAGTATATGTTAACGTATATAAGCGGAGCTCTTATCCAAAATAAATAAAGAACTCCTATAAATCATAAGAAAAAAGAACATCCAAAAGAGAAAAGGGCAAAGTATATGAAAAAAAACTATTTACACATACATTAAGAAAAAGCACACAATATACACATAATAATTTGAATAGCCAATACTTGAAACATTTTTTTAGAACTGCTAGCAATCAATGGAAATCCAAAACAAAAATGAGGTGCAATTTACCATTCAACAAAATAGCAAAAATCAGAGTCTTTAACACTATGTGTGGGCAAGAATGTAGAAAAACAGGTACCTTCAGACTTTGTGATGAGTATAAATGAATACAATTATTTCAGAAAATAATTCATAGCTTTATTCCTGTGCCTTAAAACATCAACCTATTTCTAACCCATCAAGCCATCCCAAATACATCATCCTATAAGCAAAAGGCTAAATACTATATGATCTTAGCATAAAGTATTTGGAAATTATTTATTAAAACAGAAGATTTGTAACAAAAATTATACCACATAGTCTTATGGCAAAGGAAAAGCTAACCTGAATACAGATGACTGAATTAACCTGCTTGCTAGCATTCTTCAAAGCCACGTGAAGTTTATATGCTCTTTGAATTCTAAGAGCAGACAGGTGATAATATGCAGCTGCCGTGAAATGAAGAAGCCTAATTTTGGTTTTCTGTTCTAAAATCTAAAAGAGAAAAAAAAAATTAACCAAATATTTGAATCTTAAGACAACTTGATCAATGTTTATTTTTGTATATCCTCAATACCAAATTATATAAATTAGCAATAAATTAACTTTTAATTATTGAAATTATTTACATTGTAACTCAAAGTGATTATAATCCATTACTGTACAATAATATTTCCACATGTGTAACCCCTAACTCAGGCTATAAAAAGCAAAACTATATTTTGGCACTTTACTAAAGAACAGTGTTTAACTTAACTAGACTACACAAAAACAGCTAATTAAAGTTTTGAATGTATTAACTATAATGAGAGAAGTATATGAATACTAAACTCAAAACAAATTACAGTATTCCAAACTGAACTGCTGGAGATGGTCACAGTAAGTTAGACAAAATTATTCTAATTGATTTCTCCAGTTATTAGGCAGTCTTGCACAAATCTAGCACAAGACTCCTGTAGTAGAACCACTCCATAGTGGCCTTTAGTCTTCCAATTAATGTTTAATGAACACAATATAAAAGATTTCCTTTTTCACTTCAAGTCTAATTATTTTGTCTTTGCCAGTGCTTCATATATTGGATGCCAAAAATGTCATGGACTCTCTCAGAGGGATTCTCTCTTGCTGAAGATGTGGAAGTTACCACAGGAATGGTAGCTCACAACACCTCAAAGAGTTGCTTGGTGGTAGCAAAGGGCTACCTGAATCACAACCTCCTTCGTGTGTGGAGCTCTTCCCTCACTCTACTTTCAGTTCCTTTGTTAAGATTCATTACAAGAGAAAAGTTAGAGTGCGTTTTTGGTAAGCCATCTAAAGATGCTCATCTAAAGATGCTCAAATTTCTCATATTCTATGAGAAAGAGGCTCATAGAACAAAAACTGATAGCAGCCAGTGATCTTGTTACATGGCTCTGCAGAAGCTGAATAAATTCAAGTTAATGGTTATATTAGCCCTAAAATTATTCTCCAAAATCTAAAATTTCTGAACACAATTTAACATCAAATACTTTCATTTCATATGACTGAGATATTCTACTTGAGAATACTTACTCTTTTTCTTACTAGCCAACCACGCACTAGTGCTTGCAGAACAATTGTAGATTTTTTAAATTCTACATATTTTATTCTTTCACACATCCCAGCCTTCCTGGCTCGTATATATCTCTGTATGGTCAAAGCGGCAGACCTTTGCTGAAGAAAGACCTGCCTTCCTTTATATCTTCTAAAATTTGCTTGGATCAAACAAGCGGCTCGATGTCTCTATAAGGAAAAATGTGCAAGTGGCATTAATAGAAAGATTTAATAATTTTAACCCACTGGAGGTTTTTGAATTTCTCAGTGTAAAATGAGGTGGTATAATTGTGATTTTTCTTTACATTTTTAGCTTAAGAATGTCATATTTCATATACAAGAAAAGGTGATGGTGTATAATTTCTAAACCTATATAGGTCTACAGCTAAACATTAAATTTTTATGAAGGTGCAAGCCAAGGTCAATAGATATCTGGTTCTCTTTCCCTCTCATCTTCTGGATACTTCTCATTGTGAGGGAGAAAAGGACTAATATCACCACAGGACAAATACACTTAATAAAAATGCTAGCAATGTAAAGAAGAGAATGGGCATTGTAAACAGCTATCAGGGAAGCTGTTTGTTCCTTCAAGAACCATAAAATACATCTTAGAACCAGCCTATCTTAGATTTTTCAATAAACAACATCTTGACAACCAAATTCTAAGACACCTAAAGAAGTATATAAATTAAAATGGGAACTAGGTTTACTTTAAAACATAGATTCCCTCATCAACAGGCTGAATGACCTTGGGCAAGTCACTCTACCTCTCTAGACCTCAGTTTGTAAAATAGATTACACTACTTCAGAGGATGATTATGAGGATCCATTTAGCAAATATACACTAGTAGGTATAATAATAATGGCTATATAATAAGAGCGAATATTACATAAGTATTAAAATTTATAAGTAGAATTTTAGTTTTGATATCTTTAATAAAAGGCTATAGGTACTGCAGCTATTCTAAACTTTGATGTTAAATATTTTTAATAGATCACCAATTGTAGCTTAAAGAATATATTATTAAAGAATATAGTAGACAAAATATACTACATCTATTAGGACTTCCTCCAAATAAATTATTTACTCTGAAATTAGTTACTTCAAACTTGGATTTGAGAGTACTTTATAAATATAAATATATAAATAAAAGTATTCATAAAAAATATTTTTGTGAATATAATTTTTAATTAACTGCAATGATGTGTTTAAAATGTATAGTTAACAAAAAATAATTTTTGTTTTGTTTCATAAAATAGTTCTTTGCAAATGAGCTATTTTTTTGTTTCTGCACCTACTTTCATCATTAAGAAGTGTTCACGAGCCATTCTTCCAGCAAGTGCAGCTCTCCATTTTCTCTGAATGATAATTGTTGATGCTCTCACATTCAGAAACCTAAAAAGTAGTTATTAGAAAGCAATTACAAATGTCTTTAATCTACTCAATAAGTATTTATACACAGCCCCAAATACTAGAGAAAGAAAATATAAGAAAGATAATGAGAATAAAAGAAAGTAGAAAAGATAATTTATATTTAAATTGTAGTGATCAGAATTCTATACATACACATATACACACCCCGCACTGACACAATGAAAAAGAAGTTTTGCAATTAGCAATATTCCAGTGATAAGAAATATGAATTTCTAGAATGAGAAAGAATTCTGAAGGGTATCAAAAGAAAGTACAATTACCCAGACCTAGACAAAGCCTAGATAAAGGGGGTGATGGTAGAAATAATGGTAGAAAATTTGGGGAGAAAAAAAAAGAAAAAAGAAAAAAAAGAAAAAAAAAAGAAATAATGGTAGAGTATAAAATCCAAGTTCATATTGCAATTGAGTCATTGATCAGACAGAAGGGGGTCACAAAGAGAACTTGGGAGATTAGAACAGCATCAGGCAAATGAGGCATGGACACTTGTTTAAAAGGAAAGCTAGGCATCATGCAAATATCTAAAAAGAAATATTCTATAAGTAGAACTGGAGAAACACTTAGAAAGTGAGGGTCAGAGATTAAACTTTAGACACAAACATGGTGTAATACAAAAAATTAAGAATGGATTTAACTTACATCATGTTGCCACATTTCTTAGAAAAACAAAGTTGAGTGTTAAAGAGAAAAATACAGCTTTTTGGAAAGGAAACTTAGATAATGGTCCTTAACAGCTGATAGTGGCAACCATATCTTTATATGGTAAGCCCTGAGCTTCTACCCACGGAATTTATCAAGGAACTCTTCTAACACTAGTGTGTTCCCCTAAAACAATCTTTAAAACCACTACTGATAGAATAATTAATCAATTCTGGTAACTGAAGAAAAATTCTTACACTATGAATAAAAAATAGTATCGACAATCTGACAAGAGCTTTAGAAAAGGTATTTCAAAGAAATGAACAAGGAATAGGAAAATACAAAGAACATAAATGATTTGGTAATTAAGTCTTCATCATCAAGGTAAAAGAGTGTGGGGGTTAAGTTAAAAGAAAAGAAAAGAAAAGAAAAATGAATGAGAAAACAAATTTTGCCAGTAGTTAAACTGGCAAACAAAATGGACCAATACACCATAAGGAAACCAAGATTTTACTAGATTATTTTATTCACTTCCCCTTACCTTCATCCCCATGAAACCAAATCAACTTTGAGTACTTTTGACTGAATTATATCAAGGCTCTATCTCAAAAAATAAGACAGTCTTAGAGATATACTTTGTTTCATTAATGGAGATAACATCAACAAAACAAACCACACAAGTTAGGCAGAGCAAAAATTTAAAAGAAAAATCAATAAGCAATATTATTTTATATACAGACTTGGCTACCACACACACATACTCCCCCCACACAGATATCATATATTACCGTGTTCTCTCCCGTTTGGTATAGAAGAAACCTTGAATGATTTTAACAGCTTTTAGTACAGCTAGATATTCTTTACGTGCTTTCCAATACCTATACCAGGCTTGAATCTTGCAGGCAGCTTTCACTTTATATAGATAATTCCTTGCTTTATAGCTCCTCCACACAGCCTATGAAACATATAAATATAACAAATATGCAATGAGATATATTTTCTTGTAAATAAAAAAAATCAGTATTAAAAACAGCTAGTGTGAGATTGGTTAAGTAGCCAAAGATCAACTGCAGAAATATAGTCATATAATGACTCTTCTTTCAATTAGGCTCATTCGTTGCTGATGCCTATAAGCCCTCCGAAAGCAGCAGGGTTAACCATAGTGAACCCCTCCTATGTACCTTATCACACATAATCTGTGGTTGGTTGGGAGTTAAGACTAATATAACCCTAACAAATCTTTATCAATTGCAATATATGTACAGTGTCTGAAAAGCCAGATATGTGCATTGTCCTCACTATCTCAATCTATTTGGAAGAACAGAAGGAGAAGGAACACACTGACTACTCTACTTCCTGGGAAGGAAAGGAATCCTTCCCACCTCCCACTTTGCCTTCCTCACATATATCCTGGGTTTTGTGTCCGGGCTGCAGCAAACTCCTGAGAGCATCTCTCTACCAGAGAACTATCAGTTTTTCCAATTTCTGCAACCTTGAGGCTGACTAAATGTTTAAGTGACAATACAACTTATTAAGCTCTTAGCACTGTACTAAGCACTGTAGGTCCTTACAATAGCATAGGTAGATAGTATCATCATCTAATTTAGATATGAGTAAATTAAGAGAAATTGAGTAACTTGTGCATACACAGGTAATAAGTGGAAAAGGGATCTTATTTATTCTCTACAAATATCTCATGAGATGATTAAGATCTCTTACAAAACAGAAATTGATGTTGAGGAAGAAGAGACCTGTTCTACCACATAGCCAGAAGACAACAGAGTCAAGATCTGAACTCAAGTCTGTCTGACTCCAAAATACCTAAAACAAATACTGCAGCCATGCCTTATATGGGGATCAGGATCCAAAGTCAGCTGACAGGCAAGAATTATATGAATGTCAAAATTACTCTTGTAATGTCTTTTAACTTACCCAAAGTATATTATATGAGATTTTTATGTAAACAAACCTGAATACCAACACACTGGTACACTGGGAGCCAGGTATCAGTATTCCTAAAAATTCCAAGTGATTCCAATATGCACTAAAGTTTGAGACCACTCAGTTTACATATTTACTCATGAGTTTACATGAGTTTGAATAAATCATGTTTACCGTGATTTTAACACATGTTAAAAAGAAGATGTGTAAAATATAATTGTTAAATTTAATTATATATGAGAAAAATTGCCAACATTTCCTTAGATTGTTATTTTGGCTTTACTGTCATTTCAGATGAATACAACCCTAACTAATACATCCAATTAACATATTTCAACCATTAACTTCTTGGCAGCATCTGGAATTTGAGCATTCTTTTTTTCCTCCCTCAATCCTTGGTTTCTTGAGACCACAAATCTTTCAGTTTTTCTTGTTCTCTCTTACTACCATGATTTGGCTTTTCCTTTCAGTATTCTCAAATGATGAAGAACAAATGATGTTCTTCAGGGTTGAGTCCCAGGCAGACTCTCTCCTTTTACCCATTTTCTGCATTATTCCTGGGTGATTCCATCACTCCCATGACTTCAATTATCACATGTATGCCAATAATGCAGAAGTCAAATTCTGAAATCCATACTCTTCTCCAAACTTCAGACAACCACAGCCAACTGCCTTGCTAGCCATCACAACTGAGACATCTATTAGGTACTTCAACTTCATCATGTACCCCAAACTGAACTCATCGTCAGTCTTCCAATCTGCTCCTCTCCTCTCTCCCTGTCAGGGAATGGTAACATCCGAGTTACTTAAGTCATACACGTGCCTTGGATGCTTGCTTACACTCTATATAATGCAAATCCTACCCCTTCCACTCAAACTAATCCTCACAATCCCATCGCCACTACACCTTACTAAACTATCTTTTACCTGACCTAATGCCAATAGCCTCTTGGTTGGTCTCCCTGCTCTCTTTCCAGTCCCTCTTCCACATTCCTGCCAGAGTTATTTTTTAAAAACAAAATTATGATTTGGTTTTCTCCTTTTTAAATTCTTCTAGAACTTCTTTTAATCCACTAGAAAAAACTAAACTTGTGTCTGTGTCTTACACAGCTAGGCACAGTCTCACTCCCTGTTCTGCCAGGCTGGTCTTACATCATTCTCTATACTGCACCACACACACCCTCTCATTTTTGAACTCTGTGTTATCTCCTACAGCTGCATACATTGGATACATTTCATTGGGCTATTTTTAACTCTTCCTTTGGCTTAACATCTCAAATGCCACTTGTTCTGGGAAGCTTTTTCTGAGCACTGGGACTAACTTAGGTTTCCCTTCTTTATGTTCCCAGCAACATAAACCTCTCATTTTGTTTTATAATTAAGGTTCCTTGCTCAATTAAGTGCTTTAAGGACAGCAACTAAGTATATCTGTCTATGCCAATCAACCACAATAGCATTTAAGCACAATTGTCAGCACTGGACATCTATTTGCTGAATGAAAACAGTGTATCTAAGTTTAAAGGCAAACCAACAAGATACCAACATATCACACCGAGTTTCAAAGTCCAGGGTATGAACAGGTAGAAAATAAGTTGCTGAATTACTTATTCAATTCCTGGATCTGCCTCTCTCTGTGCAACATTAGCAAGTTATTTAACCTTTCTCAGTTCCTTCATATTTCAAGAAAGAATACTCTATACTTCTCTACCACTGATATATGTATGTGTGTGAGAAGTACAGATGTATTTTTATATGTTTTATGGAATATATATGGAATATATTTTTATGCATAACAATAATAATATAATGAAAAAATTATATAAAATTTTTGCTTTGGAAACCAAAATTGCTAATGCTCTGAATAAAGTACCGGTCTATCTGGCTTAAGTGGTCTTATTAGCAGATTGGTAGAGGAATAAAGTTATACAATTTGGCCTAAATTTTGCCAAATCTCATTTTACCTTAGCTTAAATTTCTCACTTAAAAAAATCTTTTTACTCAGTAGAGAACTCCCATTTATCAAACTATATTCTCAAAAGTAATACCTATTGAAATGCATCAAGCATAGAGTGATCATGTTGAGAAGAATCCCAGTTCCATGTTGCATTAGCTGAATTATTAGTGCCCTTTTCCCAGTCTCAAAAATGTTCCATTTTGGAAGATATATGAAATGATCACATAAATGAACTATTATTCTTTATGACCTAATTTTATAAATTCTAACAAATATTGGTTAAGGAAAGAACACAAACTTTACATTTAAATATATAACTACCTGGATTTTTATGGTGCTATCTTTAATTTTCTGAAACTTCCGTTTCTGTATAAATCCTCTCGTTCTAGCTTGAATAATGATAACGCTGTTCCTAATTTGTAAATACACTTGTCTTTGACGTTGTGCAGACAAAAAGGCTCTGTGGTGATTCTGTAAAACCACTGCTGCCTTCCTATACGATAAAAACTGCCTTCTTGTTTGGCATGTCCTGAAGTACCGCTGGAGGGTCACAGCCGCTCTTTTCTGCCGAACAAATCTTCTCCGCTGCACCGCCATCTGAAGGAAGGACTGAATTCGGAGGGCAGCACACATCTGCGTTTCCAATTTTCTTGTGACCATTTCACAAAAAGCTTTTTGAGTTGTTCCTGCAGCCTCTCTTTGAGGGTACTCTGCCTCCTGTGAACAAGCCACTAGGGAAGCTCTGCGCCACTTCCGAATCCCAAGTGTCGAGCCGCTCGCAGCTCCATGCTGGGCTTCAGTTCTGTGAGGGCAGGATGCGGAGTGCTGAGCAATGGCAGCCATGTTTGCCTCAGACAGGTTTCTCAGCTTCTGTCTAACTGTCACGCCTCTGAAAGTAGCCGGATTAATTAGTACAGATTTCTGAATTGCTAAAAATCTTTTTCTTTCCATTTTTACTCTGACATATGACCTATAATAATTCTGTATGACAACAATGGCAGTTTTCTTTGCTTGATAATCAAGTCTGGCCCTGCGCATTCGGTAGACTGACTGAATTAATGTGGCAGCCAGGTGCATGTGCTGGATATCCGTTTGCACCTGAAAACCTCTGTATGAAGACTGTAGACAAATGGCTGCTTGGGTGGGCGCTGCAGTTAGTGCTCTGTATCGTCTTTGAACAAAAACTACTTTTGTTCTCAAGTGGAGAAAACGTTTCCTTACTTTGGAGGCTTTAAAATGCTTCTGAATAATAGTGGCAGCCTGATGTTGTTCCTGAATCTCTTTCTTTATGATCATATCCTGGAAATCTGCCTGCACACAGGTTGCTGCTTTCCTGAGTGCATCGTGTTGAAGAGCTTTCTTTTTATTTGCTCTATATCTTTCTTGTATTACTTTTGTAGCCCACTGAATCTTTTGGTAAAAAAGATACTGCCTATACATTCTAAATGTGCTTTGTATTATGATAGCAGCTCTGTGTTTTTCCCTTAAAAGCTGTCTTGCTTTCATTCCTTTATATGTGGCCTGAATGACCAAAGCGGCATGTCTTTGTTGGATATAATTTTCTCTTTGCAATTTCGCAGCCCTGTATGTTCGGTAATGCTGCTGGATTAGGACTGAGGCATGTTTCAAAGCCTGGTACCTCACATTTGCTCTGTGCATTCTGAAAGCTGCCTGGATCACCGTCGCAGTCCTGCGCATCTCTTGCATCCTTTTCCTTACCATCCATCCTCTGTATGATGACTGGATTTTAATGACTGCCTTTTGTAGCTGCAGGAATTGTTGGAAGCAATGCTTTGCACAAACAGTTGCGCGGTATTTTCTCTGAACCCAAAGAACAGTTTTCCTGAGAGACAGGAATCTTCTTCTCATCCTGAGAGTTCTAAATCTCCTCTGAATAAGAGTGGCAGCTAAATGCATAATTTTTAAATGTCGTCTAGTTTTCATCCCCCTAAAACCAGCCTGAATGCATATGACTGAATGCCTTAATTTGTTATACCTTTGAAACTGTACGTTTCTTTCCTTCACTGCGCGGTACCTTTGCTGTACTGTTTTTGTTACCTTCTTTAACTTACGGAAGTAGGTTTGCTCTCTATGTCTTCTATAATATGATTGAATGAGTGTGGCTGCACTTTGCATCTTTCTGAGAGTCTGTCTAACTCTCATTCCTCTAAAACTTGCCTGAAAAACAGTAATAGCTTTCAAAATTGTCAAGTACTTTGCACGCTGAATTTTACCTTGACAATATGCTCTGTATCTTACCTGAATCAGGACAGCTGCTGTTCTCATTTTATGGTATCTCACTTTTGCTTGATGCATCTTAAACATGGCTTGAATAATAGTGGCTGCCATACGCATGTGTTGGATTTGTCTTCGTGCTCTAATACCTCTATAAATAGCTTGAATTTTAACTGCTGTCTTCTTTAAATTAAGATATTCCTTACGTAGATGTCTTGCAATTTTAATATTTCGATACCATCTCTGAATTATAACAGCTGAAGCTCTGTAGGTTGCATAGTTTTTTTTGGTTTTGTAAGCTCTATATGTGGACTGTATAGTGACTGCTGCTTTGTTGCACTCCTTTAATTTTTTTCTTACTCTTGTACTTCGGTAAGCTGACTGTAAAATGACCGTAGCTGCTTTGGTTTTCAAGTACAACCGACGCTGTTTCCTTCCAACACTATAAGCCCTATAATACATTTGAATCAGACAAGCCGCCTTTTTCATGATTTCCCACTTCTTTTGTTGCACATACCTTCTATAGTATGACTGTATGATGACAGCATATTCGTGCTGCTTTTGAATCTGCCTTCTCACTGTTTTGCCCTTCCATGCAGATTGAAGCATCAGTGCCGCTTTACGGAGTTCAATGTACCTCATGCGTTGCTTCTTTCCTGCAGTCCATGCTCTCAGATGTCTCTGGATGACTAATGCGGCTCTTTTTAACAATCTAAACTGTTTCTGGGCTTTGGCCATTCTGAAAACAGACTGGATCCTCACTGCAGCTTGATGTTCCCTTTTGATCTGCTTTCGAACTTTCCAGCCATGATAAGCAGATTGGAGAGAAATCACAGCTGCCTCGGTCTTTAAAAATTGCGTTCGAACACCACGGACAGTCCTGTATGTCCTGTACCATCTCTGAATCTTGATAGTAGACTGAAGCACATATTGATATTTCTTCCTTTTACTATAGGCTCTAAAAGCAGTCTGAATTTTAAGAGCAGCTATGGATTGTTGTTTGATTAGCTGGCGTACTTTATAACCTCTGTAAGCTGCCTGCAAACAAGTGACGGCTCTTTTGACTTGCAAGAAGTTCTTCCTCTGACTGACCAGTGCTTTGTATGCACGATAGTAATTCTGAATGACAACAGTTGCTTTATAAATTTTCAGGTAGTACTGCCACGTCTTTCTCATTCTGAAATAAGACTGTAGTGAGACAGCAGCTTGCCTTTGCAACCGCATCTGCTTTCGAACCAGGTGACCTCTAACGGAAGCTTGCAGTTTGATACAGGATACCCGCATCTGCATGTATTCTTGTCTCTTTTGTTCGGCCATTTTTGTGGAACGGTATTGCTGCTGGATAAACAGCGTCGCTGC
This sequence comes from Nasua narica, assembly GCA_028533885.1. Classification (NCBI taxonomy): domain Eukaryota; kingdom Metazoa; phylum Chordata; class Mammalia; order Carnivora; family Procyonidae; genus Nasua; species Nasua narica. The sequence continues at coordinate 30,198,170 of CM052814.1, read as the reverse complement.
TCTCAAACGTAAATATTGTTTACGAGTTTGTTTCATCTTGACAATTGACTGTAACTTTACTGCAATACTTTTTAGCCTTAGAAATTTTTTTCTAGAAATATAAGCTCTGTAACATGACTGAATTTTTATAATGGCTGTGAGGATGTGAATAAACTTTTTCCTGGCTTGCATCCCTCTATATGCAGACTGTAAAACAATGACAGCAAAACGTGTTTTCTGGTAAGATGCTCGAACTTTCTTTGCTGAAACATAAGCTCGAAAATGAATCTGAATTACAAGGGCAGCTTTCTTTATCTTCTTATATTTCTGTAATTGCTGGTGTTTTCTTATGTGTGCCTGCAACTTGGTAGTAATTTTCTTAAGGTTTAGAAATCGGACTCTGTCTTGTCTCATCCTCCAGTAGGACTGAAAAACACAAGCAGCTCTGGTTTGTCTGTGTAGATTGCGAGCTCTCATTCTCCTAAAAGCGGCCTGCAGTAGAATGGCCGCAGCCCGTTTCTGCAAATAGTTGGTGCGCTCAATCTTTCCTTTCAGATATGCTTTGTAGTACTTTTGAATGGTCAGTATAGCCTCTTTTTTTCTTTTATATAACTTTTGGGCTTGAAGGCACCGGAATCTTGTCTGAATGACAACAGCACAAGATCTCAGGTAAATATATTTCCGTAATTCTTTGTGCATTCTATACCATGCTTGTATGACAACAGCAGATTTTTCTTCTTTAGCTCGTTTCCTGACATGCCATTCTCTAAAAGCTCTTTGCAGTATTATTGTAGCCTTTATTTTCAATTGCATTTTACGTCGCTTCCATCTTCTGAACATAGATTGGATTATGAGACATGATGACTTTAGCATCTTATATCTCTGTTGATCATGTTTTCTTCTTAAATAAGCACGCCAATGTCTCTGAATTGTAACTGCAGCCCAAAGATATTGTTTGTAAGAAGTAACAGCAATTATCATTCTTATCCTAGATTGCAGGATGATTGAATAATATTTCAATTTCAGAAATTGTTTTCTAGTGGAATATCTTCTCCAATATCTCTGAAAAAGGTAAGAAAGGAAACAAAGTAAAACATATAACTTTCTACACTTAGAACCTCTGCAAGTATTAATTTTTCTAACATTTGACTTAAAAATAAATATATTAAATTAAAAAACAATATTATTTTTGGGAAATATTTGTCTCTTTTGTTTGTAGTTTAGTTTCTATATTGATAGAGCTGTAGCCAATTCAGAAATCCTTGTCTCGACCCTAATGGTATTTATATTGTGTTTGTATGCCAGAGACAAAAGAATATAAAGAAAGTTTATATTCTAATAGAATAATATACAAGAAAACAGTCAAAATAAAACCATAGTAACATTCTGCTGTCTATTGATTCTAAGTAATTTCCTATGAATATATCTTCGGATTTTGTTTTTTCCCCTTAATATCAAGGCTGCTAAGCTATCTTGTAATGACTGGAAACTGGTTATGTGAGGGATCCTACACAGGCCCAATAATATAAACAGAGGAACCTTAGAAACAAGTGAGCCAGATCATTCTCAGACATTTTTTTTCATTAAGAATTAAATTACTACTTCTTCGTAAGTTTAGGATTTATAGACACAGTCAAAAAGTAGAATTCTGAAAAGATACAAGAAGTGATAAACCATTTATCTCTTGAATAGCCAAGGTTGCTTTCTTTCCATACCACTCACATTCCCTAACTCTTTCTGGGCGGACTGGGGGGAGAATTACCTATTGGAGCCTGGTGGGAGACTGGGAGGAAAATTACCTATTGTAGCCTACTTTCCCTTACACAGAAGCTAAACAGTATAGGGGCTAAGTACTTCTGTCTCCTAGAGCACTATACCCATTGTTATGCGTCTGTGCCTGGTCCAAGCACACCTATCCATGGGAGAGGAGAGTTAGGAACCCTCTATGTTTTTCCCAACAGATATTGCCTTATTCCTTTACTATGTGTCAATTGTAGTTTTGTTCCTACTCTTCAGCCTGATAAGAAATAATGAGTATATCACATTACTATCAAGAGATGCATAAATAGTTAAAACACTTATCCAACTACATTTAAGCATATTAATGCAAAATGGCATTGAAAACTGTAAGCTTGATGCAAATGTGAAGTATTTTATTAAGTGCCTCAAAAAAGTAGGGAAAAGTAGAGCAGATATTATTCAGAGTTGTAGTTGCCATTCTTTTTCTTTTCTTTCCTCTAGATATTCATTTGTGAAACCTTCAAACTCAAAAACCAAAGGGCAGTGTGGCTCGCTTATTTTATACTTTGAAAATCATTTCTTCTGAATACTGTTATCAGTCTCTGTAACTGAAATGTTAATCAGTATTGATATGGATCATGGAAGGTAAGTTCATGATCTTTTATATAACTTTTGGGCTTGAAGGCACTCAAGATTTGGCAGCACTGCCATCTGTCTGTTAATACTAAGTAGCTTTAACTAAAGAGCATCATGTATAATTTTCTTATTTCTCACAAAAACACAGCAAGTTAGCATTCTTATTTCATCTAAAGAAAACGTATGATGCAAAACTTTTTCCAAAGTCACACAGCAAGTACCAAGAGGTGATATTAGGGCCTAGATTTTCATATCAAATAAGGTTCTCTTTCTTCTCCACCATAGATATCTGTGGTAGATTGCTTTCATAACTTCAATTCTTCATTTCTCTCTATCTCCACAACCTTTGTCATATTTTGTACCTCCTCTTACTAAAGACACAGAGTTTCTGCTTGATCTTGGTTACGGTAGCCATAGAAAGAACATAGCATAACAGTGTAACCAAAGGTTTAGTTTTCTGGCCAGAGAACCAAACAGGGCAGCCCTAAAAACACCTGGAGAGTCCCAGGGAGACTGAAGAGAAGAGATAGCTTCGAAAAGCAATCCCTTAATGTTATGCATTCGTGGGTTCACCATTAAGCTGTGTATATGTGGGTCTGACAGCAGACTAGCCTTTGAGTAATGAATTAAGAAACACATCACCATCTAGATCCCAAACTGGCCACTTGATGACATAGGACTGATACAAATATCACTGTAAACGCTTTAAAAAAGGAACTGATGTTGAAGCCATACCCATAGAAGGCTGATAAGAACTTGTGGCCTGAACCCAGCATGCCAGATCATCTCATAAAACTAAAATATCAACATTCACATAACATTTAAAATATTCAAGATGTAATTAAAAATTACTTAGCATAAAAATACAATGAAAATTTCAACTTTCATAGGAGAAGACAATCAACAGATGGCAATGGAGATGACCTAGTCATTGGAATTATCTATAAGGACTTTAAAACAGCAGATATAAAAATGTTCCAAAAGTTGAAACTAATGGAAGAATAGAAAGTCTCAGTAAAAACATCAAAGATACAAATAAGAACAAATGAAAACATTAGAACTGAAAAACACAATAACCAAAATAAAAAAAACCCAACTCATTGGACTGGCTCAATAGCAGAATAAAGATGATAAAACAGTCAACATACTTTAAGATCAATACAAAGACTCTAGGGTGAAAAAGAAAAATGATTTAAAAAGGAAATATTTCAACAAACTAAGAACAGAGAGGAACTTTCTCAATATGATAAAGAACATCTATTCAAATCTACAGCTAACATCAAACTTAATGGTAAGAAACTCGATGCTTTTCCCTTCAGATCTGGAACAACGCAAGGATGTAACCTCACCACTCCTATTCAACATCTACTAAAAATCCTGGCTAATATAGTAAGAAAAGTATATAAAAGGTATACAAGAGACATTAATAATAAATCTTTCTTTGTCCACAGGTGACCTGATCATTTATGTAGACAATCCAAAGAAATGACCAAAAAACTCCTCGAACTAATAAGCGGGGGGATCTGAATGAGGAAAACTATTAAACTCTAATGAAAGAAATCAAAGATCTAATTAAGTGAAGAAATATATCACGTTCATTGGTAGAAGACTCAATGCTGACAGTGCTTCCCAACCAAATCTATAAATTCAATGCAATCTCAATCAAAATCTTACCTAGTTACTCTGTGGATACCAGTAAACTGATTCTAAAATTAAACAGAGAGGCTAAAGACCCAGAATAGCAAACATATTATTGAAGAGAAAGAAAGCTGGAGGACCAACATTATCCAACTTCAAAACTTAATATAGAACTATTACAATTGACACAGTGTGGTCTTGGCAAATTAGTAGACAAATAGATCACTAGAACGGAATAGGGAGTCCAGAAGTATACCCATGCAACATTGTCAACTGATCTTTGCCAAAGGAACAACCCAACTGACTATACAAAGGATAATTTTGTTTGTTTTCAAGAAATGATGCTGGAATAAGCAGACAACCATAAGGAAAAAAAAAAAATGAATCTCAACACTGACTCTTTGACTTTCATAAAAATTAACTAAAATAAATTATAGATCTAAATGTAAAATGTAAAATCATAGAATGTATAGAAGATAACAACAGAATATCTGAGTGACTTTGGGTTTGGCAATGGCTTTTTAGATATAATACCAAAAATATATTTCATGAAAGAAAAAAAATTGATGTCAGGCTTCATTAAAATTAAAAAATTCTGCTCTGTGAAAAACTGTTAACAGAACAAAAAAGCCACAGATTAGGAGAAAATCCCTGCAAAATACATATTTGATAAAGGATTTATTTCCAAATATACAAAGAACCTTTAAAACTCCACAAGAAATAAAAAATGGACAATAAGAATTAAAAAAATGGGTGAAAAATCCAAACACATTGCAAAAGAAGATATACAGGTGGTAAATAAGCATATGAAAAGACGCTCAACATCATACATTAGGGAATTGGAAACTGGAACAACATGATACCAATATATATCTATTAGGATGGCTAAAATCTAAAATACTGAACACCAAATGCTGGCCAGGAAGTAGAGCAACAGGAAGTCTCAATCATTGCTGGTGGGAATGCAAAATGGTAACAGCTACTGTGGAAGACAGTTTCTAACAAACCCAGTTTTATCATATGATCAGGCAATCCCACTCCAAGGTACCTACCCAAAGAAGCTGAAAACTGGTCCACAGAAAAACCTGTACACAGATGTTTATAATATCTAAAATCAGAAGCTACCAAGATATCCTAAAATTAGATATTTAGATATCGCTAAAAATTAGAAGCAACCAACATATCCTTCAATAGGTAAATGAATTAAAAAAAATCCTGAGGTAAATCCTACAATGGAATGTTATTCAGTGATACAAACAAGTTATCAGGCCAAAAAAAGACATAAAAGCAACTTAAATGCACATTGCTAAATGAGAGAAACCAATCTGAAAAGACTACATACTGATGGATTCAAACTACAGGACATTCTACAAATGTCTACAAAAAAACACAAAACTACACAGACAGTTAAAAAAAATCAGGGCTTGCCAGGAATTGTGAGGAGGGGTAAGGGATGACTAGGTGGAGTACAGAGGATTTTCAGAGCAGGATTTTGATCAAACATAATGACACCACACAAACAGTGAACCCTAAGTTAATTTAGGGTTAATTTAATTTAAACTATGGACTTTAGTTAATAATAATGTATCACTGTGGGTTTATAAATTATAAAAAATCTACTACAAAAAAATAAAGCAAAGCAACAGGAATGATAAATGTCTGCATTAATAGCATAGAATATTATTCTCATGTATTGTTTTAAATATTTATTATGATTAAGGAAAAATTAACATTCCCTGATGTGATTTTTTTTTAAAAGATTTTTATTTACCCATTTGACAGAGAGAGATCACAAGTAGGCAGAGAGACAGGCAGAGACCGAGGAGGAAGCAGGTTCCCTGCCAAGCAGAGCCCTATGCAGGGCTCGATCCCAGGACCCCAAGATCATGACCTGAGCCAAAGGCAGAGCCTTTAACCTAGAGCCACCCAGGCGGCCCTCCCTGATGTGATTTTAATTGTATGTAGATGTAGTAAGCAAGATAACTAAACATAAAAGTGGGAAACATGGTACAAAGGGACTTAGATAGTGGTAAGTTTTCTATATTCAACTTAAAGTAATAAAATATTAATTCTAAGTGTATTGAAAGTTACATATACTGTAACCCCTAGAACAATCACCAAAAGACAAAACAAAACAAACCTGAACAAAGGGAAATAGAAAGAAAATAGACTAAAGTGTAATACTATCAAGTGTTCAAAGAACTGAAAAGCCAGGAAATGGGAAGGGGAAGAGTGAAAGAATGGAAACATCCAGAAACAATAAAAATGATAGACCTAAATTCACAAATATCAATAAATGTTTAAAATATAAATAGTCTAAACCACCAATCAAAAGAGATTTTCAAAACGAAACTAAATGCGGTCTAGACTTCATGTCATACATAATCATGTAAGTAATTAACAAGTAAGAGGAAAGAAAAAATATATCCTGCAGATGGTAGTCAAGTCCACAACCAAGCTGGAGTAGTTATATTACAGCCAGCAAGGTAGACTTCAGAGCAAAGAAAACTACGAGAGATAAAAAAGAACATTACATAATGAATGATAAGATCCACCTCACCAAGAAAACAGAACAATTTCAAATGTGCATGTGCCCAACAACAGAGCTTCAATATACATGACGACAAAATTAAAAGAACTGGAAGGAGAAACACACATCCCATTACAGTTGAGAGATTTAAACACTATTCTTTTACTGAGAGAGCAAACAGAGAATTAGTCAGGACATAAAAGAACTAAACATCACGAACAAAATAGATTTAACATTTACAGAACACTTTACCCAACCACTACAGAATACACATTCTTTTTAAGTATGCAGAACATTCACCAAGACTAGGGGATCAGCAAACTTCCTGTAAAAGGCCCATAGATTAGGAGAAAATAGTTGCAAAACACTGACAAAGAATTTGTCTCCAGAATATGGAACGAACTCTCAAACCTCAATAAGATAAGCAATTCATTTAAAACAATAAGCAAAAGATTTCAACAGATACTTCACAAGGAAGATATCCTGAAGACAATTAAGCACTTAAAAACATATACATCATTTGTGATTAGGGAAATGAAACATAAAACCAAGATTAGATACCACTACACATCTAACACAATGGCTAAAAACATTGACATCACAGCATTGGAAGACGTGGAGCAATGAGAACTCTTATACATTAGGATTGGAATGAAAAATGGTATAGCCTATCTAGAAACCAGTTTGCCAACATCTTATAAAGTTAAATATACACTTACCAAATGACCTAGCAATCCTACTCATAAATATTTACCTTAAAGAAAAGGAAATCACCTAAAACTGGAAACAACACAAATATCTTTCAACAGGTTAATGTAAAATCAAATTGTGGTACCTCCATATAAGAGAATACTACTCAGCAATGAAAACAAACTATTGATACATGCAACAACTTAGAGGAGTCTCAAAGGCATTATGCTCAGTGAAAAAAAGTGAGTCTCAAAAGGTTACAACTATATGGCTCCATTTAGGTGACATTCTCAAAAAGGACAAACTATGGTAACAGAGAACAGAGTTATGGTCACCTAGGGCTGGGTATAGCTGGAGGAATGACCACAAATAGCATGCAAAAGTTTTTCTGGGTGATGGAATTGTTCTGTAACCTGAGATAGTGATTACACAAATATGTGCATGTGTTTAAGTTTATGGAACTGCACATCAAAAAATGTCTATTTTACTGAGTGCTAATATAAAAACTAAAATTTTAATAATTTTTTCATTTAAATTTTAAAAAATGTATCATATAGATTAAAATAAAAATATTTAAAAGCTCTTGCATCAAATCATAAAACCAAGTTAGGGGACATTTAAACAAGACCAAAATAAATAAGGAATAGATACCACGTTCAGTATTTATTAAATCTCTAATTCCAACATTTTTCAACTTCAGATTCTAAATGTGTATGAAAATGCAGAAGAATTAAAATAGTTAAAAACTTTAAAAAAAAAAAAAAAGGAGGACTTATCTACTAGATATCCAGATTTCACATAAAGCCAGAATAAAGGCCCAAAGAAAGCCAAAAAGAACAATGGAACAGAAAAAAATTCTAGAAACAGAAGCACAGAACTAAGAATATTTGATGTATGCAAAAGGTGGCATAGTAATGAGGCAAGGATGGTTGTTTCAGTAAATTGACTGAAATAACTGGTATTCATACATAAAAAAAGAGAAAAAGGCCCGTGACAAATCAGGAGAGATCTAAATGCGAAAGATAAGATATTAAAGCTTTTAGAATATAATGCAGAAGATTATCTTCAAAAGGCCTTGGGTTATGGTACACAAAAAAACACTAACCTTCGTAGAAAATCAAGAATTTTCATTTTATAAAATACTAAATCACAGTCTAAGAGAAGGTATTTTTACACCCAAATCCAACAAAATTCTAATAACCAGAATATTCAACATCTCTTCAAACCCACAAGAAGGCAAACAATCAAAATGAAAAACTGAAAAAAAAAAAAAAGACTTGAAATAACACAAGAGAAGATTTCCAACTTAAAAAGGTGTTCAATATCATTAATTATCAAGAAAATGCAAATTAAAACTACTCCAGAATACTACTACGCAACCACTAGAATGGCTAAAAAAGACAATTTCCAAGTATTTATTTACCTGAACATGGAGTTACATGAACACTCATAAACAGCTGGCATGTGCTGCAATTGCTTTACAAACTTTTTGGCAGTATCTACTTAAACTGAAATCTATACACTCAAAAACCAAACAATTGTACTCACAGGTATATATCAAACAGAGTGAATACATTTCACACCAGAAGGCACATTCATAGAAACATTCATTACTTATAATAACTCACAACTGGAAAGCCAAATGTCCATCAACAATAGAAAAGTAAATTACAGAATATTATAGACTGAAAGTTAAATCACAGTTACACTCAACACTGATAAATCTCACAAATTTAATAATGTAGAATAAAAGAATTTACATGATTTGAACCTAGCTATATAAAATTCAAAAAGTAGGCAAGACAAAATTATAGTGTTTAAAGAAGATGTCTAGAAAAATGGCATATATTAGAATAATGGTTATGGGCGAGTGTGAAGAAGTTAATGGATTGCAAAATGGCTTCTGAGAAGCTGACAATATTTTATTTCTTGACCTGGTAGTGGTTAAATGGGTATTAACTTTGTGAAAAACTATCAGGCTCTACATTCGTGTTCTGTGCCATTTTCTATACGTAATATTTCGCATTAAAAAAAGATTCAAAAAAAAGATAATTTATTAAATCAGAATCTTTCACTTGTCAATAGTAGTAGCCAGACACAAAATTTCCAAATTTATAAAATAGATAAAAATTATGGGGTGAAGCTTCAATGACATTTACATAGGGTAAATTTAAATAGTACATTTCTCTGTTGTTATTAAAATAGAATCTAATATCAAAAACATATAAAGAATTTGTCTACCATGTAGATATGTTAAATTTTTTTTACTAAGTAGAAAACTAACATAGGTATTCTATAGATTATAGGTTAATATTTTGTTATATGCCAACTAAATGGGCTACAGAGGAAAACGTGCACACATTTATCCCAAAATAAGTTTCCAGAACCCATAGTAGAGATTAAGCAAAAATCTTAGTTGAGTCTGAGGATATACAAAGTAAAATGGTGCAGTATGTCAGCATGTCCCATGAAGCATATGACTGTAAACCTCTCATATAAGACAAAGAAGACAGAAGAGGTAAAGAATTAGACTTCAGAGAAAAGAGGCATTTGCAATTTGTTTGAGCCTTATGCTGAATATAGTAAAGAGTTTTAGAGGTAGTAGGAAGGTATTAAATACTTGTTTAAGTATCAGAAAAATTTGAAAACCTAAAATATAATTGAAAACTTTATTATATTGTACTTTCTTCCTTAAAAATGTCATTAAAACTTTTTAAATTCCAAATACCAGGATACTATACCTGAATAACTGATGCTGATTCATTTTGAACTTTTTCTAATTTTTCCTTTTTTAACATTAATAATTTTCTCTGTGCTAAGAGTCTTCGCCAATATTTCTGAATGGTTGATGCTGCATTAATCTCCTTTTTCAATCGTTGTTTAGTTAGGAAATTGATTACAGCTGATTGAATAATTCTTGCAGCTTTGTCTCGCTCCTAAAAAAAAAAAGGAAATATGTATCAAAAGCTTAATTAGTTAAGTTTGTAAGAAAATCATCTATTAAATATTAATCAAGTTGATCCTGAAAATAAAACATCCCCCAGACTTAAGATCTCATTTTTGAAGTACAGATACTGAAGTACAGATACTTCCAGGAATGTTGAAAGATCTGATAGGTGGATATGCATATATATATTTATATGATGGAGCAAAAATTCCTAAGACTATAATCCTAAAATAAAGATCACAGACATGTTTGATATAGCATCTCAATAATCAATATAAAGGCAATTTAAATGTGGTATGTCTCAGGGCACCTGGGTGGCTCAGTTGTTAAGCATCTGCCTTAGGCTCAGGTCATGGTCCCGGGGTCCAAGGATCGAGCCCTGCATCAGGATCCCTGCTCAATGGGAAGCTTGCTTCTCCCTCTCCCACTTCCCCTGCTTGTTTCCCTCTCTTGCTGTCTCTCTCTGTCAAATAAAATCTTAATAAGTAAGCAGGTAAATAAATAAATAAGGTATGTTTCTCAGATCACGGCCCAGAGAATTCATGCTTGATTTTGAAAAAAGCAGTGGACTATATGAGGAAATAGAAAAGAAAAAAGGACACCCTAAAATAAGCAAATGCCTTACAATATAAGGCAGTCTGGCTTTGTAACAACTTGAACAAACAAATTAACAAAAAGAGAGAAGCAGCAAAATATCTACTTTTAGCACAGAATACATTCTGGCTTTAAGGCATAGACAATCAAGATGACAAAATACCAGGTCATGGGAAGTGGTAGCAGGACTGCTCGATAGCATAAGTGGCCGAAGAAGAGCTACCTGCCCTGGGAGCACCACAGGCTGGTACCCTACATATCTCTATTTCTGTTACTTCTAATAATGAATTACTAGCAAAAACAACATAGGCCAAATACTTACTAAGCTTTAGGCACCATTCTAAACACTTCATGAATGCTTCATCTAAAATCACACAACCATATGACTATGGGGAAACTGAGACAGTGAAGTCAAGTAGACTGTCAGTCTACGGGGAGGATAACTAGTATCTGAATGAGGCAATCACTTTGCCACACCCTCAAGGCCAGATTTATCATTTCAGTTACCTAATTGGAAACTAGAATATAAGTTATTTCCTTTGGTGGAAAGAACAATTAATAGCATGTCTGATAACCCTTTATGTAGCTATCTGGGACAGCTCACCATCCAAGGATGGGCTCTACACAGACATTAGAGTCTACTTATTAATTAATTATAATCAGATGTTGAGATCTATAGGTGGAAACTGCACAGTATGGGAACACACTCAACTATGGAAGGGATCAAACAGCTACTCTAAGAAAGGAAAAATGTAGTTAATGGATTGAAACAAATACTAAGAAATAGTGAGAGTCATATATTAGATCATTTCTAAGTGAAAAAAGACTAGACAATTCTAAAATAGGGCTGAGGATTATGTCTAACAAATTGATTAAGTCCTCTAACATCACTGTCAGTGGCCCTGTAAAGTATATGGCCTTTAAGACCACAGATAACCAAATTAAAAGCAACCCCCACCCAGCCACAATTTCAAAACATATTTCAAAGCTATAATAATCAAGCAGTGCTATGTCTTTATGTTAGTACATAAAATCTTTATGTTAGTACATAAAGACAGGCATACAGACCAATGGCATAGAATAGAGAACCCAGAACTACACTCCCATATACATGGATAAATGATCTTCGACAAGGGTGCCAAGAGTGATCAATGGGAAGAGTCTCTATAACAAATGCTGCTGGAAAAACTAGATAATCACATAAAAGAGAAAGAAGCTGGACCCTTTTCCTATACCATACACATAAATTAACTCCAAATGGATTCAAGTCCTAAATGTAAGACACAAAACTATAAAACTACTTATAGAAAACATGGAGAAAATTTTCATATTTAGCAATGATTTATTGGATGATACCAAAAGCACAAGCAACAAAAGCAAATAGACAAATGGGATTACATCAAAAACTTAAAAAAAAATTTGTCAGCAAAAGACACAACAAAGTGAAAACTTAATCTACAGAATGAGAAAAAAGTATTTGTAAATCATATATCTAATAAGGGACTTGTATCTAGAATACATGAAGAACTCCTACAACTCAACAATAAAAAAATCAAATAACCTGATCTAAAAATGAACAAAGGAATAGACATTTCTCCAAAGATGACATACAAATGCCTAACATAAATGAAAAGATGCTCAACAACAGTAATTGTCAGAGAAATGCAAATCAAGAACACAATGAGATATCTCTACACTATTAACAAGTATTGGCAGGGATGTGGAGAAATTGAAATGCTTGCGCACTACTGGCGGGATTGTAAAATGTGACACAGAGTGACCAATATGGAAAACAGTATGGCAGTTCCTCAAAAAAATTAAAAAATGAAACTACCACATATGATTCAGTAATCCCACTTCTGGGTATATATTCAAAAGAACTGAAAGCAAGGTCTCAGAGATACACTCATGTTCATAGCAGCATTATTCACGAGAACCCATAGGTGGGCCTAATCTAAATGCCCACTGAAAGACGAATGGATAAATTAATGTGTTATATACATACAATGGAATACCATGCAGAACTTAAAAATGAAGGAAATTCTTCCACATGCTATAACATGGATGAACTTTGAGGACATATGCTAAGTGAAATAATCCAGTCACAAAAGGACAAATATTGCATGATTTCACTTATATGAGGTATTTAAAATGGTCAAATTCATAGAAATAGAAAGTAGAATGGTGGTTACCAGGGCTAGGGGGAGGGAGAAATGGGGAGTTATTTAAGGAGCACAATTTCAGTTTTACAAGTTAAAAAAATTTCTGGAGATTTGTTTCACAGTGATGTAAATATACTTAACACTACTGAACTGTACACTTTAAAGAGTTAAGATGGTAAATTTTATGATGTGTTCTTTACCACAATTAAACAAAAACTGGGTTAAAAATAAGCATTTCCTATTAGTTAAAAAAAAAAAGTCAAAAGTTGCATTTGAGTCAAAAGACCAAGGCAAGGGGGACTCCTAGATACAGTAGGCTAAGGTAAGTTGACACTTACCTGTTTGTAGATCATCTCAATCTCAAGCAAACTAAAATGGAACAATTTTATGTAATATTAGAGAAGCTACAGGTGGAAATAAAGACAAATCCAAACTAGCAACTGTTTGAAAAGTTTTATAAACTAATGGTAAAAATTTCAGAGCTGGCAGTCATTGTTTCTTTGCTAAATTAGACTGCATGTTATCATTTTTAATCCCATACTGTTGCTAAGTGAACCTATTATAAGCTTGTTTTATTTTACCTCGCATATGGGCCACATACAAGCATTCACTTTCCTTTACAGTTCATGTCTACTCTTTGACAGGAAGAACTAAAAGGTACAATGTGTCAGGGTACTCTTGAATAATCCTACTTCATTCATTAGGTAAATGGGCCCTTAGTCAATTTTCACTTGTCACTACAGGAACTTGAGCCAGTGTTTTCTCAATGGATAGTTTATATGAATTATAACAATGACAGGAAAGCAAAATACAACACCTAAAAATTTTAGCTCTTTCAAGGTAATATTTATATGTTTATTAACTTATAATATTTCTATGAGAATATACAGGGAATCTACTGCTTAATGTTCCAAATAGCAAATGAAAAGATGTAATTGGATGTTAGTGTAATTGTGTAAGAGAAGGAGCATGGTCACCTGGAGAAAGGAGAGAAATAGTTGCCTTTAAAAAACAGAACTTTCTACTTCCTAAATCAGGAAATGTGATCTCACCAGCAAAGAGCTAAGAAATCTTTGCGGTTTATATCTTATTAGTATAAGGTCATCTTGAGCAGAAAATAAAGTAGGTTTCATTTACCAGTCCCCCCAATTCTTACAAATATGTTTCATGGGATTTTTACTCTCTCATTTAATGTCACAGAAACAGAATGAGTGAAATAATTTGAGGACCAGCCAGGAAAGAGTCTTTGCTGAAAATTCTCCTAAATTCACCTACAAGCTTCCAGAATTACGAAGTTATCCCCTAAGGCATATGTGGGCAAGGAGGCAGATTCTGAGAAGATAAGGGGCAACAAAAGAAGGCACAAAGAATATATGTGGTAGAAAAAAAGACCATTTGTGAGTATAAGCCACTGCCTATTTCCCAAAAGTTACTACTAGGAGTCTGAGTGGGGGAAGAGCAAATTATTTCAATTAGTATTATTTCCAAGTCTGATAAACTATGACAAAATACATGGTATATTTAAGAGTTGCCAAAATGTAGCTGTTTTATAGAATTATTAAGAACTCTGTCATAAATGCACAGTAACTCAAAATTGAGGAGCAGTATAAAGTGGAAAGTGTTTCTGAAATATATAAGTTTATCAAGCATGGCTGCTTATTTTTTGTTTGATTTTCCAAATAAGTGAATATAAGTGATCACTAGTGGAAGGGATAGGGAGAAAAAAGGATTAAAATAGTTTGTTCAACTTGATCAAGGAGACCATTTCACAGTTGGTTAAAAATTACAATTTTTCTCAGAATTAAAAAAAAAACGCTTACATTTATGTAAAATTTTGTACTGTTGGGGTCACAAAGGGAAATGACAAATAACATCACTATACCTGTGCCCAGATCCCAAACAATAAACAAGTAAAACAACAGAAACCAAATTCCACTTTAAAAAAATTTTTTCTTTTTAAGATTTTATTTATTTGACAGAGAAAGCGAGCACAAGCAGGGGGAGTGGCAAGCAGAGGGGGAGGGAGAAGCAGGCTGCTCCGCAGAGCAGGGAGCCTGATGTGGGGCTTGATCCCAGGACACTATGATCATGACCTGAGCCGAAGGCAGATGGTTAACCGACTGAGCCACCCAGGCGCCCCTCCAGTTTTAAACTAATAAAGGATACACTGAAAAACAGTTTCAAGACAGACAAAATGAGCTGGCTAACTGCATTACAAAATCCACTGGGACTCAAGGGGCACTCTCCAGCACCAAGATCAAGCCTCTCAGAACACCACATGAAAAAATGCATGGAGAACTGCTCCCAGAGTTAGGTTAGATTCCATGAAGAAGAAAAGAGCTGAGTCAGGTATCCGTAGTTTACTTTTATCAATTTACAAAGGGGTAAGTTATTCTACTTCCACCAGAGCAAGCAAGGGAACAGTGCTTGGAAGACACATCCAGTGAAGGAAACATCAGGGAGAAATACCCATCCCTAACTCAAAACAAACAATTATTAAAATTATGTCAATAACGTCATATATTGACGTTTTACATTACATTTTACATTACAGTAAAATGTAAAAATCATAACGAGAATCAATGAACTGTTATTTTGTGAAGTACAATTCACATTGCAGTGTTTTCATTTTGGGGAGTACCTGATGGCGTTTTAGATCCGTTTTCAGTTTGTATTTTCTCCAAGTTGTCTGTATAAGTCTAGCAGCTCTTGCTTCTTTACAAAGATCCAAAAGCCTTGCACAAAGAAATGACAAATAAGTGATAACCACCTACGAGAAAACAGAAGAGATGAAAACGTCAGTTTGACAGAGAACACGCACCTTACTGTCACCTGCTGAGACTCTTACTAGTTGAGAACCTCTTACCTTTTCGTCAGGAATTGTATTGGACATGTCCGAATGACTAATCATAGCAGGTATTCCGCCGAGGTCTCGAACTGCAGACCTGACCAACTGAAAATTTTTCTTTTCATTTTCTAGAAGTTCTTTGTATAGTTCTGAAGTGTTTTCTACTATGCAAATAAAAAAGAGATTAGAGAGCTCCAGTCAAAAATCTGATGTGACAAAGAAAAAACTTGAAAAGTCAATCAGCCAAAAGGGACTAACCATGATCAAATGCTTTAAAAGACAAATCCAGAGAACTTCCCTCGGATTCAGACGATGAATTTAACACCACCGAACCAGTTTGTGTGCATTCTACGGTTTGAGTAGTACGCTGACATATAGCGTCAAAAGGCACATAGTAAGGATGGTAGTGATGGATCAGGTAACATAACACACGGCCATCTGAGAAAGACACTGTAAAATTCTCCACCTAATTGGAAATAGCAGAGAAATGATTAACTATTTGGATAGTAATATAGATATTAATGGTTTTAAAGTGCCTATTTCCTTTTAATAGCTATGAAAATCACTTTAGTGGCTAATAGTACCTATGATAATATCTTATTTATAGCCAAATTCTCAATTATAAAATACTCTTTCAAAAATAGAATTTGGTTATTGTGCTCGGAGAAATAGGGTCCCTCAAAAAATTCATGTCCTTCCTAGAACTTCAAAATATCACATTATTCGGATATAAGGCCACTGTAGGTTTAATTTTCATAGTGGAGTAGGGTAGATTCTTAATCCAAAGTTTGGTATCTTTATATGGAGAGAGACACAGAGACAGACACACGAAGATGCCATGTGAGGACAGAGGCAGATATTGGAGTAAGGTATCTACAAGCCAAGGAATGCCATGGATTGCCAGCAACACCAGAAGTTAAGAGAAAGGTATGGAACACATTCTCCCTAGAGCCTTTACTAGCTCTTTAGTATTTAGTATTCAGCATTTAGTATCTAGTATTCAGTAGCTCTAACTAGTATTTAGTTCAGATGTAGAAGATTATCCATGTAGCTGACAAATCTTCTACTAACCATACTGTTCAAGGTATAACAGTTGGTATAACATCACGGTATAACAAGGTATAAGGTATAACAGTTCACTATATTTAGTAACATGAACTCTATCACTTTTCTGGCTTCATATTCTTTACCAGATATTTTATTCATTTTCACATATTTACATTTAAAGGTACACTTCATACAGAAATACAGTATCAATCTAACAAATTTTACAAAACACTCAACTTAGATTTTTTTCCTCCCCCTTGTATCCAGTGGCCAGGTTCTCTATTATCCACTTCTAGAAGCATGAGGGGTTTATTTGCATTTACCTTTAAAGTAAGGGTATAATCCTTAGGTGCCTCAGTTCTGACAAATGTCTCCTACTGAGACTCTGGACTAGGGTATTTTTTCTTTCTTAGTAATATAAAAAAATTGTGCATTATACAATTGGTAGCACCTTAGATCAGATAAAATACAGTGTGTGAAAACACCTTCATGCATTTGAGGAAAAGTTTGCTTATATATAAACTACATTATTTAAGAAATGCAATAAAATATTTTATGAATAAAGTTTGACTTTAACCAAAATGTACTTAAAGACAGTGAGCTAAAACAAAACAAAGAAACTTACTTTTTTATTATAGAAAGCACAAACAGCATTTACCCACTCCATCAACAGCTTTACGCTTTCACTATATTGCTCAAAGGAACCACTACTTCTTTTGTCTTTTTTCTTACTGATAATAGCATCAGAATGGCATGATCGTGCAGACACTGTTTTCTTCATGTGTGTGTGTTTTAAAAAGTCAATTTCTTCTTTTAACTGATCTAAATTAATGGAAATATCCACCTGAAACACACACAAAAAAGGAGGATAAATATCTCTGTTTTTCATATACCATTTTAACCCAGAGAAGTTAGTCACTGTCGTTAGTTTTTTTGTTTATTTGTTTGTTTTTTAAAGGCAAACATAGTTTATGCAGAAGTGATAGAATGCACAGTGGTTAATGTATATTGTGTCACACGTAAGATTTGGGGTCACACAATCCTGCATTCTAATCTCATCGCTGCTTCCTATCAATGCTATAACTTCTAGCTTCACTTTTCTTACCTATGAAGCAGTGATAACACCTACCTTACAGGGGCTTTGTGAAGATTAAATTGGGATATATACAAAGGAATTACCCCAGTTCCTGGGTCAGAATAAACCCCAGTAAGTAACAGTTATTGTTAGTCTATTTGATGAAAAATGCTTTTATAAACCAATACTATTGGTTGATAAATTTGTAAAAAGTATAAAAATTTGACAAAAATTTGGTAAAAAGTATAAAAAGTATTAAATTTGATAAAAAGTATAAAATTTACCAAAGTACAATACCTGAAATGCAAATGCTATTTTCCAAAGTAATGCAAGAGTTTTTTCTCTGTGCCTATCCACAATATCCTTAGATAGGATTGTATTTCCTGTAAATGAAGACAGTCTGTTAGCAAAATATACGTACATATCAGTTTTTGGTGAGAAAAAAAAGTTTTATCTTTAGTCAATTTTTACCATGCTCATCATTTAATTGAATTCCTTGTGATCTAAGAATTTGAAGAACAATATCAACATTGTGCATCTTCTGAAGACGACTTATTGCAGGAATTCTGAGTTTCTTTGAGAGATTCCAGTCTCGCGTGAGAAGTTCCATGATTCGCCTAACAATAAAGGAATTTTCAGATGACACTGTCATATAAAAACGTATATGAAAAGCTCCCTGCATCAAAAGGTGGGGCTCAAACCAGACCCCAAAATATCATAAATATCCTGCCTTTACCCTCCCCATACTGAGACACTAATCAGTCAATGTATGGTTGTTCTTATCAAAGGAAACTTAACTTTCCTTTAAAAGACAAACAAAAAATGTAAGATGAACTTTATTTTTTTTTTAAGATTTTATTTATTTATTTGACAGAGAGAGAGAGACATCACAAGTAGGCAAAGAGGCAGGCAGAGAGAGAGGGGGAAGCAGGCTCCCGGCCAAGCAGAGAGCCCGATGCAGGGCTTGATCCCAGGACCCTGAGATCATGACCTGAGCCGAAGGCAGAGGCTTTAACCCACTGAGTCACCCAGGCGCCCCCAAGAATGCAAGATGAATTTTATTTAAATACAGTTATCACCCACATAAATCACCCTAATTTGAAGGACTTTAGGTGAGAAAGATACCAAGAAACTAACTAAAAAGTCTTGCTCCACAATTGGCAAATAAGAGTCATTACTCATTTTAAGCCTGCAGTTTGAGGTCTATGAACAGAAAGTAAGAAAAAAAGATGAGACATACACAAGTGCACATATGAACAAAATAACAGAGTTATATAGGAAAAAAGAAAGGGAAAGGAAGGGAGAAAGTATATTTATGGAGGGGCTACTATATTCTACACATCAAGCAAGGGCTTTCTTTTCTTATTTTAGTCATCGTAGCAAGTCCCACAATCAGGCATTATTACTGTTCCTTTTTCTTCAGATGAAGAAACCAAAGCTCAGAGAAATTTAGTAAACTGCCTATAGTCAGACAGTTAGTAATATAAACTAAAACTCAGTTTTATCAGATTTGAAAGCCATTCTGTTGTATCTATACCAGATTATTGTAAAAATATTTGAATGCCTGCCTTAAAAAGACACATCTACCACAACTTAAATTCAAACCCCCAATATCATCTAGGTCACTAGTATTTTATCTACTGGACAATAATCAATATTTCTACAGACAAAGCAAACTCCAACAGATTACTGTAGATAGCTAAAGTTTGGCAGAATTGTTTATAGAACTAAAATTTGGCATAACTGTTTATATAACCACAATTTCTAAAGGTTAGAAAGTAACTTAAGATCATTCCAGGCTAACCACTCAATCAACATATGAAGTATTTCTGCAATAGTAGACCAACCCATTACTTATGGCATTAGTGGATTAACCATTCACGAACATTCTCAAACGACCTTGAAGATCCAGCGTCATTTTGCTGACACTGAAGAAAGTAGAAATCTGGTGTGCAAAATCAAGCTTCTTAACTAGTTATAATTCCTGACCACCAAAAGAGCATCAACATCCAACACTGCTAAGTCCTTAGTAACTTTCGTAAAAGCCTAAAAATGTCTTCCATTGTGGAAAATAGCATTAAACATAAAACCAGTCACTGCCCCTCCTGGAAAGTAGAGAAAGTCTAAAAACGTGAATTCCTATTGGCCAGAAAACAGATGTAGTGGCTTGGATTTATGAAATGAACAGATTAAATAAATATAAAAATAACATGTGAAACATTTTCAGCAAATGCTCTAGCCTATATGGAAATTGCTAAGTGAGAAACAGCTACAGAAAAGTTCAAAAGACCATTACTTTGTCATAAGAACATATAATCAGAAAAGAATATTCATGGAAATTTAATTTAGAAGGAAGCAAGTGACATGTATGTTGTTTTTGAAGAACTAGGGATTCATAAAGATCCAGAAAACCCTTCCTCACAAATGTCAAATGTAATATAAATTGGAGTTTCCTAGAAACAAGACAAATGTCTCCAATGAAGATATCCTGAAGAGGCCAACTGTAGTACTGTGCTCATGGTCACTCCTGCCTAAGCGGGAACTGGTAATTAACGGGACTCATACAAAAGCCAATTTTGAGGATTCGGGTTTGTTACTGAGAAATATAGTATGATTTGAAGCCAGACATCCTGAGTTTATGTCCCAATATCATGTTATAAAAAAACTTGGGCACACTCTGTGACTTCTCTAGCCTGCTTTTCCTCCTGTGTAAAACAAAGTTAATAATGCTACTAAAATTGGTCCCAAGTAATAATAGTACTTATGAAACCCTATCAATATAACATGTTACTTAAATATTTAATATTTTAAATAGTTCCATGCTTGTCCTATGGAACAAGAACTTATGTTCTAGGGCATCACTGGTTACTACTCACAGACTCTTGTCACTATTAGCGTGAAAAAAAAAATGTGCATAGGAGACGAAGTTTCTAGACCTAAAATTGACAACATTTTACAAAGGTGTTGCAGATATTTATCCCAATCTTTTTTTACCCTAAAAAAATTTTATTGCATCACATGAAAGAGCATGAAAGAGGGGCGCCTGGGTGCTCAGTTGGTTAAGTGTCTGACTCTTGATTTCGGCTCAGGTTAGGATCTCAGGGTTGTGGGACTGAGCCCCATGTTGGGCTCTGTGCTCAGCAGAGTCTGCATGAGGATTCTCTTCCTGTCCCTCAGCCCCTCCCCCAACTCTCTCTCTAAAATAAATAAATTTAAAAAAAAAGAAAGAGCAAGAAAGACTATGTAAATACAAAAAAAAGTGTTTACCAGAAAATTTTAGTCTATTCCATTAAATAAAATAATGCTATTTCTTATACTTACACAAGACGCACCCCACACTGCAAGTCCACAGCAAGATTTGTAACAGCAAAATCAAATTCATCAAATGGTGTCTGAACATGGTTAACAGGTAATCCCAATAAGCTAAGGTGACGGGAAAGGTCACCTTCACCACTTAGGAAATCTCGTGAAAAAGCCAGAAGAATGTCTTTACTAGTCTGTGGAGAAACAAGTTGCAGGTATTAAATCCCAAAATCATAATTTTGTTTATAAGAATAATAAATTCTTATTCTGTGCATATAGAAATGAAGAAAATTAATGGTAGCATAAAAAAATCAGTTTCATATCATATGGTAGTAATGGACATCTAGTTCCAATTTAAGGCCTTTTAAAAAATTGCTCATAATTAATAACAGACTCCAAAAATTAGTATTCATTTGATAGTATGCTAAATTAGGAAAGAAATTCTCCTCCCGTCCCTGTTAATTCCTCAGAAGTCTCAAATCAACAAAACTTAATAGGGTTCTGTGCTGGTAAAAAGTCAACCAATAAGTCAGGCAGGGTTAGAACTACTAATAAGACAGATGAGATAGCTATCCCTATCCTATTCCACTCCACAGTACTCTTCTTTGGGAAACTTAGAAGTTTTTAAAGAGAAAATATACAATAAAAACAAGTAAAAGTCTTAAATGTGAACTATAAAAGAGAAAATGAAAACTATACCTTGAATTCAGCATCTTTACAGAAGAGGCAAGGGTCATGATCAATAAGTTTGGATATTTTAGCATAGTCAAGGAAACAAACCAACAGCAATAACTTCTTCAATGTAAACTTAGACAATGCTTCTTCATGACCTTAAGTACAAAAAAGCATAGCAAGTTAATCTGTGAAAGACAAGTTTCACCTTAAAATATGGTAACATACTAATAAAGAAAAGTAATAGTAAGCACAAATAGAACACTTGTTTCTTAGTGTTTTAAATGTATGAATTCATGTAATACCCCTAAAACTCTATGCTTCTAATATTTCCAGCTCATGGAGAAAGAAGCAGAGGCACAGAGATATTGAGTGATTTAGTCTGTCTGATGCAACAAATTTTTAATGAGCACCTACTCTATGCAGGTGGCTGCCTAGATGCCACATTTATAGTTAACAAGCTAAAAGAAATAAGATCTCCACAGGGCATATAGTCTACTTGTGAGGAGAGGGTGGGTAGAGACAAAAAAAGTTAAAAATAATTATAGTGATGGAGGAAGTGATGGGGAATGATGGGTGTAAAGAAAGGGAGGATAGTGGAGAGAAGAACTATTTATACTGGCATCCCTAAGAAGGTAAAATTTAAACAGAGACCAGAAAGAATAAGAAGAAGCCATTTATGCATAGTGTGGAAAGAATGTAATGGAGGCAGAACCACTCACCATCTCTATATAGATGAGGAACAGTGGGGTGTCTGTACTCAGCGGCTATATCAGGATTCCAAAGTAAGCGATTCAGAATAAACACAGCCAACCCCATGACATCACTATTGTCTTCCAAAGATAGGAGTTCTCCAAAAACTGTCTGAAAAGAAATTAAAGTCAAGACTATGTGACTTTTAAGAAGCAAAAGGATACAACAGGGGAGAGCAAACTACAATCTTCTAAGGACTTGGAAATGTTCTATTTTCTAAGTAATATGGAAATAACATGGATATTTGCTAAAAAAAAATGCGTATGCTTTGTGCATTCCTTAGTGTATATGGTGTACAATGAAAAAAGGCAAAAGCTCAGGACTAAGACAAATTCTTAAAAATCATCTGACGAACCATCTTTACATTTAAGTTTTTCCCCTCAAAGAACTATAAAATGTAGGCATGTTGTTCAAATTCAATTTTAATTATCCTACTAAGTATATCATGAAGGTACAACAGAAACTTAAATATTCAAAAATTTTTAATAGTTAACAGGTGGAAACCCATCTGCAAATAATCTAAGATAATAATTTGGGAAGTTCAGATCTGTTTGTAATTGATTTTTTAAAAAATTTTTTATTATGTTCAGTTAGCCACTGTATTAGTTTTTGATATAGTGTTCAATGATTCATTAGTTGCATATAACATAATTGATTTAAATATGAAATTAATTAAACATCAACATGTTTCTTATTAATGATTTTTAAAGCAATTAGAAAAAACTAAAACCATATCAGATTATATCTTATAACCCTAAATTGACCCATCAGAGAGATAAAAGCATGGAAAAATATGCCAAAATAGAATTTTATTTACTTATTTTTTCTTTGATGTTTTCTTAAAATCCTCAAAGGTCATGCCCACCACCAGAATCTTAAGGTGTACACAGATACTCATACTTCCTTTCCATCTAAAAGGATTATACATTCCCAGCAACTGACATGGACTTGCTATGTCTCTTGTGGGAGGATAATAGTCCTACCTCATTTGTGTTTGGCCAAATAATGTGCTTTTGCCCGTGGAATATGGATGGAAGGGATACATACTACATCTAAGCAGAAGTTTTATTTTTTATTTATTTTTAAAGATTTTATTTATTTATTTGAGAGTGAGTGAGTAAGTGAATGAGAGAGACCGCACAAGCCAGGGAAGGAGAGGCAGAGGGAGAATCAGACTCCCCGCTGAGGAGGTAGCCTGTTGCGGGACTCAATCCCAGGGTCCTGGGATCATGACTTGAGCTGAAGGCAGACACTTAAACAAAGGAACTACCTAGGCGCTCCTAAGCAGAAGTTTTTCAAGGCATTACAAGTTTCTACCTAACTCTCTTGCTTTTTACCTCGGCCCAAATAGAGGGGTTCTACTCCAATTAAGGTTCTAGAATTATTTGACTGTGAAAGCAGAGCTAGTTGATACATAACTTTCTGATTAACAAAAGCAAACTAAATTGAAATAAGAAAACTTAGCAAAGATACTATCAAACTGTGTGACCATAGAAAGCTTATCATTTGTTCTCTTTGGGCCTCAATTTCTTGATTAAATAACAGTCAAATTATTGTTAATAATTCCTTTCAGTCCCAAAGATCATTCTATTCTAATACCTGGAATAAACTGAAGACTAGAATATCCCACTTGATAATGGCAAAAAGCCCAAAGAAAATGTAAAAGTATACCAGTAAAAGATGAAAGAAAACTGGAA
>CM052814.1:30129657-30164822 GCA_028533885.1 Nasua narica | reverse complement strand
ATTAGTAGGCTCTGCAATGACACAGACTAAATCAGGTGCCACTGGAAATGGTGAGAAGTGATCAGATTCTGTATTTACAAGAAGGAGAAGATGTTGTTGATGGACTGAATTTGGAATCAGACAGACTAAATTTACAAAGAAAAGGTCGGAGAGAAATATACTTAAGGACATTTACAAGGTTTGGGCCTGAGATGAAAGGTCCCAACAGGAAGTATTGTGATGGGAATGACATACCAGGTAGGTGTATCGTGGGAGAAAGGACAGAAGAGGTTTGACTTTGGACAAATTAAATAAAGATATTCACTAGACAGCAAAGCAGAAATGTTACATATTGGATAAATGAGTCTATAAATTAGAGGTCCACCCTAAAGATATAAATTTGGGAGGCCTCCATGTATAGGTAGCACTGAAAACTAGGAAATGGAATGAGATCACTAAGGGAATGAGTAATAGAATGAATATGATAAAGGGAGACACCTGGGTGGCTCAGTCAGTTAAGTGGCTGCCTTCAGCTCAGGTCATGATCCCAGGGTCCCGGAATCAAGTCCCGAAGTGGGCTCCTTGCTCAGCAGGCAACCTGCTTTTCCCTCTGCTTGCTGCTCCTTCTGCTTATGCTCTCTCTCTGACAAATAAGTAAAATCTTAAAAAAAAAAAAAGTATGAAAAAGAATCAGT
The DNA here is from genome assembly GCA_028533885.1 of Nasua narica. Taxonomy (NCBI): domain Eukaryota; kingdom Metazoa; phylum Chordata; class Mammalia; order Carnivora; family Procyonidae; genus Nasua; species Nasua narica. The sequence continues at coordinate 30,164,148 of CM052814.1, read as the reverse complement.
GACTAAGCTTTCACTTACTCCAAGATTTAGAGGTTGGGGTGATAAAGAGCACTCCACAAGGAAAACTGAGAAGCAACCAGTAAAGTAGGAAAAGAACCAGGTGAGAGTGGGGATGGCAGAATCAGGTGTTACAAGAAGATAGAGATTCAAAGTATCAAACAGTTTGCTAATAGTTCAAGATGAAGATGGATAAATATTTATCAGATTTAATAGTGTGGAGGTATTAATAAGGTTGACAAGAAAATTTCAGTAGTCAAAACCTGATTGAAGTGGGTTCAAAAAATAAAAGACAAAGTGGAAACAGCTAATTCAAGCAACTTTCTAAACGAAGTTTTTACATTAAAAAGAACCTTTTAATTCAAGTATCATGTTTACACATAAAAGTATACATATCTCAGTGAACAATGACAAAGTGAAGACTTAGTTTCTTTAAAGGAGTCTCGCTCAAAAGAAAGCAGAAAAATGTAGCAGGGGCTGAAGGAGGGATAAATGGTATTAATAAATTGTTGTTTTTTAAAAGACGGAATAACAGCATATTTGTATTAGAAACGACTCAGTAGGGAGTAAAAATTGAAGCTATGGGAGAGAGAAGACCATCGCTGGGTAGAAGGACACAGGATCTATTGTACCAGGGAAGAGCCTAGCCCCATCGAGTGCACAGACACTCCGTGCTTTAGAAGGTGGGAGGAAAGTAATGGATGAAACACAAGTAAGGGTGGTAAATGTTGAGTGTGTTAAGGTTTTCTTTGATACTCTACTGACTCAATGAAGTAGGAAGCAGATCATCAACTTAGACAAGGTTCAGAGGACTATCCCTGGAGCCTAAGTGCCTGGGGTAGAACCCTGGCTTTATCATTTACCACCTCTGCAATCCTAGGCAAATTATTCAACTTCTAGATGCACTAGTTTCCTCATTTTGAAAATGTTGTATTGATAACAATTATTTTGTGTGATTGTTATGAGTATTAAAGGAGGTAATAGTAAAGTACTTACAACTGGATCTGACAGAAGACATGTTCAGTAAATATTACCTACCATTCTCAATTATCAGAGAGAAGGAAAGAAAAGTGTTAGAGGTTTCAGGAGAAAAGAAGGGAGGGAAGAGGCAGTCTGTGGCAAAGTGATAAAAGTTAGTAAATCCCAAAAGACAGCCAAAAAGAGTTAAGAGGTTACTTGAGATTTGATAATACTTTAATGCTTGAGATTCATGAATTTAAAGACCAACCAGCAAGATTCAGGCACAGAGCAGGTAGAGTTGGATTAGGATTGGAATTTGCTAGACAAATACAATGAGGGGAAGAGAAATGAATGGAATGATCATGATGAGTTGCGGAATCCAAGCTGTATAAGTAGGAAAGTAAGGACATGTCAGTGTGAAGGCTGCTGAAACCATGATGAATTAAAGGATTATATGTGTAGAAAGGGGAGAAAAAATGTTGGAATTGGGTTTCTAGAGAAAATGCTAAAATCATAGAGATGGTGATTAGAGATGGAGATATTTTTAGGACTAAGTGTTGGAACTAAAAGGCCAGGATATTGGAAAGATCCTACAAGGAATTTGAAATGATAAAAAATAATGATGGTAGGAGCGCCTGGGTGGCTTAGTTGGTTAAGCTGCTGCCTTCGGCTCAGGTCATGATCTCAGAGTCCTGGGATCAAGCCCCACATCGGGCTCTCTGCTCAGCAGGGAGCCTGCTTCTCTGCCTACTTGTGATCTCTCTCTCTGTATCAAATAAATAAATAAAATCTTAAAAAAAATAATGATGGTAGTTTTGAAGAAGCCAAATGAGCCAAACGTAAAAATCTTGAGAGTAATCTTTCATTATAACAAGGAGGAATATAGGTGAAAGAGAATGAAAAATGAACTTCCAGCTGTTCCAGCAACTTCTGTTGCTGTTTGTTTTCTTTTTGTTTGTTTTCAAGGAAAAAGAAGAAAAAATAGTCTAGAAGTAGGTATGAGAAGGAAGGTGTACCACCATCTCATCAAGAGACCCAAGGTCGAAGGAATAGGAAAGAAAACAGATACAACTTGAGAGGGTTGCAATGAACACAGGGTTTTCAGGGGAGAGCCAGGTTTCACCAAAGTAATAGAATAAGGGATGTTTATAAAAGACAATGCTAATGAAGGACTGTGAGTTCAGAGGGCACAGACACTTTAAGGAGCCAGAGAGATAGAGAAAATGGTTCAAATTAGGGGATGTTCAAAGAGAAATGAGATAATAAATGAGAGAAATGAGATGTGTGATACTTCCTGGGAGTTATAGGATTCTTTTAGGTTATCTGCTAAATAAGTAGTGTGATTCGTTTTCCTGCCTGTACCTTGACTGTCATGAGGTAATTTGGGTTAAAAGGACATGATGGAATTAGTCCTGTTTTTGATGCAAACTTTACAGTAAGGCTGTGCGTAGTAGGGAAGGAACAGTGATGTTTTTTCCAAAGGTACATAGAACTCTAGGGCCCTATCTTCATTCCTAATTAATAGCTTAGTAAAGGAGAATAATGTCAGGAGGTGCACAGGGTATGCAAAGGCCTCTTCTGTGTTTTCTCAGATGGTATGAGGGCCAGGCACATCACTGGATGTTCCAGTCAAGGTCTGGACTAAAATGAGGCAAGTAAAGTACTTCCCCTGGGTATAAAACTTGAGGGAGTGCCAAATAACTTTGTAATCAAGATAAATATCTCAAAGCAGGTTTTTGGAATTGAAATGAATGCAAACAGATAATGAACAAAATATCAAAGTTTCAATAAGAACAAATAAAAACTTTTAGAATTCAGTCCCATCTTCTACTAAGCAAACGGGTAAATGAAAAGTACAACTTAATTCAAGCTTATCAATAGGAAATTTACTAAACCAAAAGAAATAGATAATTTCAATTGCAAATACGCACCCTGATAATTTCAATTGCAAATATGCACCCTGTAGATATACTTTCATTAAAGATTTTGTAAATAAGACTCACCCGCTTTCTTCTTCAGGTTTAATTTCTCTCTGTTCATATGTTTTGAGGTGGGTATTATCACTTTTTTCGTTTTTTTAACAGTTGACGTTTTAGATTCCACAGGAGAAATATGGATTCTTTTGATTTCTTGTATCTCTGTATGTTCTGTAATTCTAACATTTGCATCGTCCCTGTCTCCCTCACTCTTTCTTTTACGGGCAACTAAAGTGGTCTTTGAGGGAGGTGTTATGACATGTTTGTAAATCTTAGATTTATTGAATACTGGATCTATAACTGGAAGACAAGATTGAAAACCATCTTTCTCTTTTTGATTATCTGTTACTTTTTCAAATACACCCGCTACATTGTTGAGACATTGTTTTGCCTTTGGTTTATTAGTCTCCTTTTGGTTTTCTCTGGTACAAGTGGGTTTCCGTTTAGTAACAGTAGCAGAAAGTATTGGGCGTCTTCTAAGCTTATCATGGCTGTAACTAGAAACATCCTGAATTGTAGAAAGTTTAGGTCGATCTTTTGTAGAATTGTAACAACTTGACTTCACTTCTAAAGCTTTGGGTTCTTCAAAAATAGCTTTGGGAGACTCTGAACCCTGATATTCAGGAATAAGAGGTAGAACTCCATTTATCCTCTGATCTTGAGGAGACTGTGAGAACTGAGAATTTTTATTTGATGATGGTGATAATTTACACATTTGCTGAGATATACATATATATGCCATATTATCTTTTACAAATTGATTTGGAGATAGAATTGGATTAATTGACTCTGAATCTAGATCCTGATTTAGTCCATAATTATCATTTATGAAAGAATCAGGACTTAAGATTGTCCGGTAATTTTCATGCACAGTTTTTGATTCCAAATGCACAGGCCTTGAATTATCTTTCATAAACATATCTGATGAGAGACATGTCACTACCTCTAGTTCATTATTAGCTGCACGGCTGTTATTTACAAAGGAATCTGGACTTAGAAAATTTCCTTGGCTTTGTGTAATGTTCAAAGTGGAGGAACAGGTTGGGGTAAGAATAAGTTTACTATTCTCTTCAGTTTGGGCATTAATATTATTTGTGGAGTTAAAGGAAATTTCGTTTGCAACTTTCTCACTAAAATTAAAATTTCCCAAAATGCTGGCATCTTCTGCTTTCAACAGTTCCCCATTTTCACATGCATCAAGAGATGTGTATGTTGTAGATCGACGTACAGAAAGAGGCAAGGAAGTCTCACCATGGCATTCTTTGAAAATGGGACTAATAGGTGATATCGGTATTTTATTTTCTTCAAGGATTAATGAATTGTTTTCTGTTGGGGAACAGCCTTCTTTCATAGTCAAATTTTCGCAAGCTTGTAGTGGGTTCCTAACTCTGTCAACTTTTTGTGAAACACAGAATGTTTTGTTAACATTTGGAACACAGGAAATCCTCTTATTACTTGAAGAGACTGACGTTTTCTTCTTATTAATCGTATCCCAAAGACTCCTCTGCAAAAAATAAGCAAAACATACAGGTTAAGTTGATACCTACTGACTATTACCTTTAAATTAGCAATATTATGTATGTTATCTCAAGACTTATCAAAATAATCTTTCAGAGGAGTTAAGATGATGGAGTAGTAGGGGGAACCTATGCTTGCCTTGGCCCTCAACCACAGCTAGATAAACAATCATTCTGAACACTCAAGAAATTGATCTGAAGACTGAGAGGGATAAAAGAGGTCACATAGCAGAAGGTAGGAGGTGCAGAGATGTGATTTGGGGGAAAAAGAATCAGAAGTGCTGTGGAGGAGAGGGAGTGGTGGTTCAGTATTCACAAATCAATCAACGTAATACACCACACTAATAAAAGAAAGGATCAGAATGATATGATTCTCTCAGTAAATGTAGGGAAAGCATCTGACAAAGTACAGTGTCCATTCTTGATAAAAATCCTCAACAAAGTAGGTATAGACAGAACATATCTCAACATCATAAAGGCCATATACGAAAGACCCACAGCTAATATCATCCTCAAAGGGGAAAAACTGAGAGCTTTTCCTCTGCGGTCCCAAGACAGGCACCCAAGACAGGATATCCACTCTCACCATTATTATTTAACATAGTACTAGATGTCCTAGCCTCAGCAGTCAGATGACAAAAAGAAAGAAAAGGCTATTGCTATTCAAATCAGCAAGGAAGAAGTCTTTCACTACCTGCAGATGTGATACTCCATGTAGAAAACCTGAAAGACTTCACCAAAAAATTGCTAGAACTGATAGACAAACTCAGCAAAGTTGCAGGATATAAAGTCAACATACAAAAATCTATTGCATTTCTATATACAGATAAAGAGCAGAAAGAGAAATCAAGAAATTGATCCCATTTACAAATGCACCCAAAACCATAAGATATCTAGGAATAAAGCTAATCAAAGAGGTAAAAGATCTGTACTCTGAAAACTATCTGTACTCTGAACATTTAGGAAAGAAATTGAAGAGGACACAAAAAATGGAAAAATTCCATGCTCATGGGTTAGAAGAACAAATTTTGTTAAAATGTCTATACTACCCAAAGCAATCTAAACATTTAATGCAATCCCTATCAAAATACCACTATTTTGATTTTTCACAAAGCTAGAACAAACAATCCTAATATTTGTACGGAACCACAAAAAACCTGAATAGCCAAGGCAATTTGAAAAAGCAAAGCAAAGCTGGAAGCATCACAATTCCAGATTCCAAGTTATATTACAAAGCTGTAGTCATCAAGAGAGCATGGTACTGGCACAAAAACAGACACTTAGATCAGTAGCACAGAATAAAAAACCCAGAAATGGACCCACAACTATATGGTCAACAAATCTTCAACAAAGAAGGAAAGAATATCCAATGGAAAAAAGTCTCTTCAACAAATGGTGTTGGGAAAATTGGACAGGCACATGCAGAAGAATGAAACTAGACCACTTTCTTATATCATACACAAAAATGAATTTAAAATGGATGAACGATCTAAATGTGAGACAGGAGACCATCAAAATCCTAATGGAAAACACAGGCAGAAACCTCTTTGACATCAGCTGTAGCAACTTCTTACTAGACAGTAAGAACACAAGAGAAAAGAAAAGCGAAAATGAACTATTGGGACTTCATCAAGATAAAGGCTTCTGCACAATGAAGGAAACAATCAACGAAAGTAAAAAGGTAACCTAAGGAATGGGAGAAGATACTTGCAAATGACATATCTGATAAAGGTATGCAAAATCTATAAAGAGCTTATCAAACTCAATACCCAAAGAACATATAACCAAGCAGGAGATGGGCAGAAGACAAGAACACACAGATATTTCTCCAAAGACAGCTAGATGACTAACAGACACATGAAAAGATGCTCAACATTACTCATAATCAGGGAAATATAAGTCAAAACCACAATAAGACAGTATCTCACATCTGTCAGAATGGATAAAATTAGCACAGGAAACAATGGATGATGGCAAGGGTGCAGAGAAAAGGGAACTTTCTTACATTGTTGGTGGGAATGCATACTGGTACAGCCACTCTGGAAAACAGTATGGAGGTTCCTTAAAAAGTTAAAAATAGAACTACCCTCTGACCCAGCAATTGTACTACTGAGTATTTAGTCAAAGGATACATAAATACTGATTCAAAGGGGCACATGCACTTCAAAGCTTAGAGCAGCATTATCAACAATAGCCAAATTATGGGAAGAGCTCAAATGTCCATCGACTGATGAAGGGATAAAGAAGATGGGTATATGTACACAATGGACTATTTACTCCATTATCAAAAAGAATGTCTTGCCATTTGCAATGAGGCAGATAGAGCTAGAGTGTATTATGCTAAGGGAAATAAGTCAGTGATAGAAAGACAAATACGTATGATTTCACTCATATGTGGAATTTAAAAAACAGACAAACATAGGGGAAGGGGAAAAATGAGGGAGACAAACCTTAAGAGACTCTTAACTATACAGAACAAATTGAAGGTTGCTGGAGAGAAGGTGGGTGAGGGATGGGTTAAATGGTGATGGGTATTAAGGAAGGTACTTGTGATGAGCACTGGGTATTATCTGTAAATGATGACTCATTAAATTCTACTCCTGAAACCAATATTACACTGTATGTTAACTAGAATTTAAATAAAAATCTGAAACAAAAAACACAAAAGATTTCTCAAAATTTTTACATGTTCTTATTTTCTTAGAGTAAATCACAGAATGATTAAAACTTATTACCTTTTTCTTTTTCTGTTCTTCTGCATTTCCTAGTAATATAGCTTGGTGTTTCAGAACATCATTTACAAGAAATGTAACAATCTCTCTTACTCGGCCTTCTTTTAATGGTGTCCAGTTAACAGAAATAACAATTTTTTCTTTAGGCTATAATCAAAGAACACATTTTGAGTGAATATAAAAGTAGTGATGCATAATAATCAAAACATTATATACAGTTTAGAATATAGATGATTAATAATTATTAGTCACCAATGCTCTATACCCTAATAACATTTAATAAGTCGAATATATTTTCCTACCCTATCTAATTTCATTATAAGGAAAAAAGCCACTAATAATAAGGTTCAACAAGAAAATTAAATTATAATAAAACCTTAACTGCATCTACACCCCACAGCCTGGCAGGAATTTGTCAAATGCAAAGCTCTGACAATGACAAAACGAATTCTGTATCCATTGTTTTTCAGGGGAAAAAAAGATAAGTTTTGTTTTAAGGTAGAAACCATAAGACATCATAAATAGCTAGCTTTTAAAAAATAACACTTTAAAAAAGTGAACTTTTACTCTATAAAACAGCAAATTCTAACAAAATAAACTGAAAAACCATAAAACAATTCTAGTCCACATCACAAAATAAAAAGTATTACACAGATGGAAAAAAAATCTATCTTCCCATAGAACAAAAAGCAGGCATTCATAAAGTAGAAGGGAGAGACAGCTTCTTAAGTGTAACTGAACCACTGCTGGCACACAAGCTAAATGGACCTCAGATTAGAGCCTCTTCACACTACGTTATGAAGCAGTTGTATAGACAACTAGTCAAACACCTTCAGCTAATGGATTATTTTCACACTTTCAGAGGTTCTCTATGGGAAGGCCACAGCAGTCAAAATAAGAACACAAATTCTCTAGCTTTTGGTAAGAGGGATGGGAACATTACTATGGCCAATGCAATGCAGAAAAGCTAGCCAGGTTGTTCTTGAAGCAACAGTTGTAAAATTAAATTTGATTCATCATTAAAACTACACTGTAGCAAGGGGGGGGGAGGAATAAGATATTAGAGCGTATGTACCACCCATGCTTTTTTTTTTTTTTTTTGCTGTAGACACATTCAGCCAAAACAAAACTATTTTACCCACAAAAGTAGTTACCTAACTCTTTTTGGAGTCAGTCTCCCTGATACATATGGAAACTAAAATGCATATTAAGATGACTGACAGGATGCAATAGTTTTTTAAAAGCCGCTCTAAGTTACTCCTAGCAACCCTAAAAATAAATAGATGGATATATCAAAATGCTTCTAAAGAAGCACGGTGCACGCGCGGTGATGTGCTGTCACCGCCCAAATTAGCGTCTACCCTACTCATCTATAGAGCATGTGGGATAAGGACTAGCCCAGGGTCCGTGAAAAGGAGCTAAGGGTCCTTCGTTTGTGGGTTTCTTTTCCAGGTCGCCCTACCCCCAGCTCCCCACCTAAGAGGGCACCCGAGAGCCGGGAGCCGGGGCGGGGGCCCGGGCACGCCCCGCCCACCACCTACCTGCAGCTGGAACCAGCGCGGTGAGACACTAAAGCCCTGCTCGGCGGGAGGGAGGTGGGAGATCTTCACTTCAGCGACCTCGTCGTTAGGGTTGTCCAGGACCAGAGGCAGCGTCTGCGAAGCTCCCAAGCGCACATCTCCGAAGCAGAGGAAAGGCGACCTGCAGAAGTGGCTGAGGGACAGGACCGGCGGCGAACCTGCCGCATCCTCGGTCGCGGGACCCTGAAGGCTGGCCGGCGGCCTCCGCTCGGTGGGGCTCACCTCCCAGCTTCGCCCCACACGCCGAGTCGCCATGGCAGCTTTGGGACGCCGCCCGGAGATTCCGGTGCAACTCCCACAAGGCTGCTGCGGAGCAGGGACCCGGCCGCGGCCCCTTGAAGCCGGCTGTGGAGGTCGGACAGCGAATTCGCCCCCCTTCGGTTTCCAGTCGCCGACACGCCAGAAAAAAAGAAACAAATGCCACAAATTCGCAAACTCCAAAGGGGAGCAAAACAAGTGTGGCCCTAACCACGGTTTAAACTTCCCGCCTCCACCAATGGGCGCGCCCGGGCACCGCCACTTCCTCAGAAGGCCAATCAAGGCGCAGCAGCCTCCGGCCAATGAGACGACAGCGCCTTATTTAAACGATTACTGGGCCGCCACCCGCTCTGCGTGAAGGGGGCGAAAACCTTGGTGGAATCTTGGCGACACCCCGAAACCCGTGGTTTAGACTCGAAATTAGGTATTTTTTATGTGCAAACAGCTTTTTTATGTTAAAAGGGAGAGAGTAACAGCAATTCCACAGTAAATGTAGCCATCATCGCGGGTGCCCAAGACAACCTTAGGTAAAAAACCCGTTAAGTAGGCAAAAATTAAATCATTCCTCTCGTCTAATTCACCCCACCCAGAATTATATTAATTCGCTTTCCTTTTGCGGTTTCCTGTGGAGAGATGGGAGAAAGAGGAAGAAAATTAAATTTATAGTTCTGTGAACGTGCTTATTTCAGTGACTGACCATACAAGTGCTCAGTAATTTTACGTGCTGGTTCTTACCTCGGGATTCTGGGAGAAAAAGTAGATAAAGAAAACCGAGATTCCCGAGAATTCCTAAGTAATGGTTTTGACAGCCAGTGCCCTTGAAAACTTGGTTTTTAATTGTAGGTATCTAATAATAATGATTATGGTTTGCATATTACTATATTCCAGGGATTGTTTAAAGTCCTTTACACATTTACCTCAACTTTCACTTCAACTGTGAAATAGCTACCATTACTTGTATTTTACAGATGAACAATACAGAGTGTAAAAGACAGCAAATTGCAAAGCTAGGATATGTACACAGGCAGTTTGTAGTCTTGCTGTTGCTCACTATTCTACACTGCTTCTAAAGACAGTAAGATACTAAGATACAATGTATGGATGTGTGTATGGGTACAGCAACTACATAGAAAGCAAAGTCTGAGTAGAAAAATGAGAAAGGGGAGATACTAAATTTTATTGACTAACACTCAACATAACCTGAAGTTGAACCTCTTACCTTAACAATGTTTAAACAAAACTGTTTACTGAGGGTTGGGTTTTTGTTGTTGTTGTTTTCCGGGGGGAGGGGGGAAGCCTTTAGGATTGATGCACAATAAGAACACTACTAGTTTTTTTTAAGCAAAAAATGTTAATATGAATTACTATGACTTTCAAGTACACTTAATTTATATTATTTCATAATGTTATTCATCAAATTAACATTGCAAATATAAACCCTCTTAAAGCTTAAGTCACTGAAATAGTTTAGTTCAACTCTTTTAACATGGCGATAGCACATTTTGTTTTCCCTTCGTAGTTTTTCATTAAGAAATGCTATTAACTCACAATTTTCTTTTTAAAGCAGCACAATGAACTGTACTGGATATATTTTATTTGCACCTCCACTTCCACTCCCCACTATTTTCCAGACTGTTCTTTGCTGTGGGATTCTGATCTACATTCTATATATGCTACATTATATAGTTTTACTCTGTGGCTTCTGTTTTGCTTCAAAGAGGGAGGTCACTAAGGGAGAAGAGGGAGGTGAGGGTACTTACTTCCTCCCCTCTCCCACCTAGGGCTGACTACATCTCAACATTAAAAGCCACACACAGCTGAATAGGTGCTGTCTCCACATGAGTCTTTCCCCTCATCCCTTTGGATCTGGGGGAGGGAATACCATAGTTGTTAATAGTTCTAAGATATTGAATTATTGCTTGTTTCCCTACATCCCAGTCACATCTTTGCAAATGCAGGTGACTTTAGAACAGGGGTTTCAACTGTACCAGTCCCCCGACATAACTTTTTACAGTACTATAAACGTGTTTTTCTCTTTCTTATGATTTTCTTAATAACATTTTATTTTCTCTGGCTTACTATATTGTTAGGAATATAGTATATAATACATATAACATGCAAAATGTGTTGTTAATGTTATTGGTAAGGCTTTTGGTCAATAATAGGCTATTAGTAGTTAACTTTTTGAGGAGTCAAAAGTTATCCACAGATTTTAAACTACACCAGGGGTCAGTTCCCCAACACCCACATTATTCAAGAGTCAACTGTATTTTGCAGCCTCTCTTTCAATCTACACCTTGGGAAAGTTGGCAATTTCCTTATGACCATTCTGTAAAGGAAAGAAAAGCCTGGTTTATGGATGGAACTGTATGGAAAGCCAGATTTTCCATTTGTTTACGGTCTTTGCATTCAATTTTTAAGGAGGCATGCAGAGTATGTTCTGCATTCCCATGCTGTTAAAATGTGTTCAATAAAACCTAGATATACTTTATTAGGACCAAAGAACTTTGTATTTATTTTAAATATCAAAATAACACAAAGAACTAGTTCAATATACAATACACTTCCTAGTCTTCACAGAGAACTGAATTTTTCTATAAAGACATTTGTACTTATGAAACATGAGACGGCTAAAATATCTATGTAACTCACAAGATACTTCACACACAGTTGACAAAATAATGAATTTTGAGAGTTTAGATTTTACTTTGTAATTGCTTTTAAGTGTCCTTTAATGATTAAAAACAAAACTTATGATTTGAGACTGAAAGCTAAGTTCAAAAGCATTTCCACTTTTAATGTACATCATAAATCCCCTAAATTAGAACACTTACTACACAATATGGAGAAGCTAAATGCCCACCTCTGTACTCATTCTTTTTGGCAGCCACACTCAATCTATTGTAATACAGTTGTATCTATAGGGAAGAAAAGTCCAATTGTTGGAAGAAATAAAAATTTTGTAATTACACCACAGTACACTGTCCCAACTTTAACGCAAGTGGGAATACCAAGCAAAGAGGCAAAATAACAATAATATACATGCTCTTCATTCAAGAAATGTTTTAGAATCTCCAACAATAATGCAAGCACTGAAATTACTTTTTTACTTAAGATTTTAAAAAAGATACATCCATCTTTGTATAACCTCTATTCTCTGAATATAATTTATTTTCTTTGTATAAATGGCTGCAGAGGCTAGATTTAAATTGTCTTGGGATTCTTCAATAGTCATAGATTTAAGATCAATACATAGCAAGTTGAATGAAACATTAAGAGTAAACAAAACATAGTCACTCTCTCTACCAAGACCTTCTTTCTCTCATCTTCCACACAAGCTAATCCTATTACTTCTATCTTATTAATGCTACTTCCAAAGAGAAGAGCAGAAAGCATGCTGATATTCTAGGATAAAGGTATCTTTAAGTTGAAATAACATTAGAGGAAACAAGGGGATGATTCCCCAAAAGAACACTACAGACTTTACCAAGAGAGGAATGTGCAAAGAAAGGGGGAGGATCTAAGGAAGAACTGCCTATAGTTCCTAGAAATTATTTAGAAAATTATTCTCACATTATCTATTATTCACCCTAATCACAAGTAACATTTATCATAATACTATTTATTTAAAGTCTTAGAAATGCTACTTGTTCCTTATTGAAGAATACATTTTTTAGTCACTTCAAATTTGGCACTGAATCTTAAAATAATCCAAATAAGACTTTAAAAGTCCTGATTCTTCCTGAGTTCATCAACTCAAATTGCATGTTGGTTGGGATGTTGCTGCTCCTAATGAGAAACTCATCTCAAACCATCACCTCTAGTTCAGTTTTAGGCAAACTGAAATGAGAAGCCATTCAATGTAGAGCTGTGTAGTCATGGGAACTGATTACTTTCAAAAAGGGAGTGGAGGGGTGGGAGGAGGAGACAGAGAGGCAGACACACTACTCATTTTATTTTATTTGTCAGATTCTCTAATAAGCATCTAGAGACAGGCCCTGGAGTGGCTTCACAGTAACTATAAAGGCCACAAAAGAGATTTAAAAAAACCAAATGTTCACACTAGTACTTAGTGCCATTTTCCTAAATAATCATAAAGTAATCTAAAAAAAGTGCTGCCTGACCAGCAGGCAGCACAAACATAAAACCCATAACAACAACAACAAAATCAAAATCATTTATTAACCAGTACAGTCTAGCCAGCAGAATCAATTTTAAGCAACTGCAACACAGAGAAAAGGCACAAAGCATTCAATTCAGAAAAGACTGGGTATAAAAGGACACTGTCAAAGAGCTAATGCTCTAAATCTGACTTTTCATCAATGATATGTTAAAATGATCTGGTAGGAAGAGAACTCAAATTTATAAACATACCAGTTTAATTGTGTCTTTGTTTGCAATTAGAGTGAAAAGCAATGAATGATATTTAATTATTTATTAGCCCTTAACAGTTTATAGTCACTCTGCAAAGATGTCTTGACACTTTTGAAGTTGACAGAATATTATTAGTGTACCTATTTCATGACCTACAATCACTTAAAAGGAAGTCACTTAATAAAGCACCAGTTTAAATCCTTACTTATGCTACTCCTTTTCTCCCAGCAATAAATGACTAAATTACTTAAATGTATGCAAAGATCATTACCTTTACAGTTGTTGGTTAAATCTTGCTAACATGAAGAACAAACGCTAATCTTAAATGGTATTTTAGGCTGCAAAAAATAGGTGGGGTTTCTTATAAAAATAACTTCGACTTGTCTTAAAAAAAAATTCTAAGGCAAAATTATTTTAATAGTGTAGTGTAAAAAATAAGCTTATTATTTAGCATTTAATAGTGTCCACTTAAAGATAACATTCAATTAATTAAACTGAGGAAAACTGAGTATTCTTACTTGTAACTGGTTTGTCAGTTTGACTATTCCCAGAGTATTTTCTTCTGTTTTTATTTTTATACATATAAACACAAACACTTAATCTTAGTATTCAAACTAATGATTTTTTTTTTAAAAAATCCATAATCCTAGGACTTCAACTGTGCTTCTTTGGACAAATATTTATTCAAACAACAAAGAATTTTAATTCTTTTAAACTATTTTAATACCTACTAAAAATCTTTGGTGCATTTAAGTAAAAACTGATCAAGTTAACAAATTTCTACACTTGATAAATTATTCAATTTACATATTAAGTGCTAACTGCTATCAGCTAAAAAATTAATTTAAAACAATAAATTATGTTCATAAAATAAAAAATTCTGGATGAGGCTAAGCTTAGTTGCAAGATTCAAAATTTAAGTATAGTTACAAAATTAATGGATTTTAGAGTTAATGGAACATTCGCCCAAATACTCCAAATTAAATATTATAAAAGGTTAACTGAAAAGAGCAGGCCTCATTACATATTTTTTGTGCCAACTTCAACAACTTATATACATTCAGTTTGCCCAAATCCATGAGGTTTTCACAATTTTAAAGTTTCCTATATTCTAATTTTGGAAATTAGAGGCAGCAGATTTGTGTGTGTTTGTCCACCCACTGAGATAATTTCTTCATAAGAATTATACTATATATTCCCGGATTGTTTAAGATTACATGAGAAAATGTAGTGCCTGGCACAAAGTAAGCATTTATTAATGCTAACTTTCTTTCCCTATTAGTAGCTCTGATATTTATTAATGATGTGAGCTTAACTGAGTCCTTTATCTTAACCTCAGATTCTTCATCTCTAAAATGGAAATATAGCATGTCCTTTCTCTTTTAGAGCTGGTCATGAGGTTAAATGAGATAAGTGAAAGCATTTTATGAAAGAGTAAACCAGTATTCAAGTTTATCTATAATAAGAACTAAATATAATTCTATTTCACTTTATATAAGAGATGTATTCCAGAAAAGTTTTATACTGTAAACCAACTCCTACAATCAAATTACATATTTAAAGCATTAGGAAATTATTATTAAAAGAAACCTAAAGTAATTAACATCAAAAAGCAAAGTATTCTTTTCAATGTGAAAATGCAACACCCACTTTCTTTCTTGCTACCAAGCATATAATATACCATACACAGACACATACATACCATCTGCCTTTTTATAAGTCCAAACTTTTCTATGATGGTTTATATGTAAGGCAGGATATACTTTTAGGTATTATTTCATCTCATTATAGTAAGTTTTTTAGTTAAAAGTCTTGCTGGTCTTTATGATAAAAATCATAAAGATCTATATTTTTAAAAGTCAATTTGAAAGACTAACAGACTAATAGTACCTCAAATAGTCAAGTTCAATCATTTAAGTACCCCAGATATAACATTTCCACACAAAAGTAAGAACCTTTTAAAAAGAAGAATACATTAATTATATCTACTGGTCCTAGATTAATTACAACCAAACCTTGATAGCTGAGGCAAAACTCAGGTTGGTTACTTATGTGAGCTACTTTGGTTAATTGCCTCAATCTCAACATTTTTTTTCTTTTATTTCCACTAGCATGGTGAATGTTCCTGTAAAGTACCTTCATTTCTTAAGTGCTTCAGCAAACGTTTCCCCATTATTAAGTGGTTAAATTTTATTCATTAAAACTTCATTATTTTATTTGTGATTTTTTTCACAAGGGCTGGGCCAGACTTTACAGTTTACACAAAAAAAAGTGCTTAAAGCAATTAGGAGTGTAAACAAAACTGAACTAGAAAACTCTTAAAATTGCTATCTTCCAGTAGTTTACATACAAATGACATGCTAATAATAAATCAACCCTGCCTATTCTAATCCTTCAAGCAGCTCTACTAGGAAACATTATCCTAGCGTAAGTTTAAATTGACTTGAAAATATGGAAAGTGCACATCTTTAAAGGTATTTTATAATTTTAACTGATTTTTTCCTCGATTAATTTTTATCAGTGAGGTTTTGGCTCTAACTGCTATTTCTTTTCACCAAGTCCTCAACTTTTACCTCCTACAAAAATAAAAATCAAGGATAATTACAGACATTAGGCTTATGGGAAAAGCAAAATAAAAGTCTAGATTACATGTAAATCTGTATACAAGTAGTGGTTCCCTTTAATTAAAGTAAACATTAATTTTAGTTAGACATCAATTTTATAATTTGTTTGGCACCTTTCCTAACAATTATATATGAAATATCTAGGTTCTGTTTCCCACAATTTAATTAGCCAAAGTAAATGAGACCAAAAGTAGCTTGTTAATTAAATTTCATTGATTAGTTATAATTGCCCCTCCTTAGTGAGATGAAGATACATGCTATGATGTATTGCTGATGTTTCTTAAATGACAAAATATAAAAGATGAACTTACCTTCAAAGCTATCTAGTTAAAACTGTCATAATTTGCCTTTAATACATTTTCAACTTGTATAATTTAATGCCTATACATTAAAAACTCGCATTTCTTATTCATAATAATTGGAGCATAGGCAAAAACCAATTATTTGGATAATTATTTCAGTTCTAGGTTTCATTTAACAAGCTAATCTTACATTAAGTTAGCTTCCTGGCTTTGAGTTTGTCAAAAGACCAGAGGATTAATAATAACCTGAAATTAGGGCCACATTAAAAAAAAACACAGAAATATCCAAGACTTCCCTTTAAATTTAAATTCCTAATTTCAGTTTTTAAAATGTAGAAGAAACAATAATGAATCTTAAGTTAGGATAAGGAAGAGTTGCAATTATCAGTGTACTCTTATATTCTTTCTTAAAGGCTACATGGTCGGTCCTTAAGCTTGTTTAGAAGACGGTCAAGGGAGAAAAAAGATTGAAACTAAAGAATAAAGATTTCCATGGAAAATTAAGAACAAAACCACAAAGTCAACAGCTAATAACTTTGAAAAGTTTGAGAAACCATTAAAAATTAGCACTAAGTCATCTTTAAAAATCATAAAAATGTTCATTTCAAATATTATACCTCAAAATGTGTCCAAATATTCATATGTTCAGTAAACAGATACATATATTTCTTGATTTGAAATGGTTCTGAGGACTGGAGAAACTAGAGAAAATGAAAAAATAGCAGCCTTACTAATTTAAAAGCCATCAGTCTAGGCTACCATTAGCACATAACCATCAAAAAAAGTCTGTGGAATGTTTAGATTTACTCATGAATGATGCTCATTATTAGAAATACTTTGTACAGCAGTAGCATTATCAAGGCCTAGTAATGTTCCAAGATAAGACTGTTCTCTAGGATCTAGCATTTGTTCAGGTCGTACTGGATGAACTATATTTGCAGGTTGAGGAGTGAGAGTATACTTTTCCAGAAAAGCTAAATCAGTCGCTCGGGGATAATCAGTTGCTTGTGGCTGTGGTGACAATATCTCATGAGAAGATGGTGGAAGCGTAGTTGTATGACGCACCAGATCACTCTGAGTGTCAGGTATCTGAACTGGAACCAATGTTACTGGAACACACACTTCAGCAGACACATTCTGTAACATAGTCTTGGCTTCTGACTGATAAACTTTGGGCTGGTCCATATATTGTTTTGTTTCTGTTTGAAAGATTTTATCATCAGATGAGTACTCTACTGGCAAAGATACAAGTTTTTCCTCAGAAGTATTGAGAGGATCGTCTGGAGATTTTATGCCATGAACATGGTCAATGTGGTATTTCAGCTTGTCTTTCCGCTTAAATGTTGCATTACAGTGCTGACAGTTGAAAGGTCGGGCATCAGAATGAATAACCAAGTGTTTTGTTAAAGTTTTCTTAATTCTAAAAGATTGATTGCAAATTTGACACTTGTATGGTTTTTCACCTGTATAAACAAAAATGAAATTAAGTGTAAAATGCACTCGCTTGGTAAGACAATGATTTAAAGTAATAAATTATCCACACGAATACTCACAAGAATGTAATAAAAACAGTGATATTATATGTTATCACAATAAAGGAAACGGGCTCAAACATTAAAAAGATCCGGGTTTAAATTCTATCTGTACCACTTACCAGTCAAACCTGGAGCAAGATAGTTTCTAAGCATTGTTTCTTTGCCAATAATATGGAATAATGATAGTACCTACCCCAGAGCTGGTAAATGAATTGAATAAGAAAATGAGTAGTGCTTAGATCTGTACCTGGCATAAGTACTTAATAGACCCAGACTATTATTATTGTTTTCTTTTATTCCTACTAGAGCCCCTAAAAGAGTTGTAAAACCAAAACATCTGATTTTCTCCCACACAAGAAGGGTAAAAAGTAAAACAGCAACTCTGATTAGCTGGGTTCTTAGAATCAGACTAAGAAGTAGTGATATTTATGTCTAGCCTGAGGTCAACACAAGGAGAGTTGATTAGGGTAAAGAACAAGGAAGCTGGACTAGTTTTGAATTCTTCCTAAGTCAGGTTTCCACGTTGTAGTTTTGGGTTTGTTTGTTTTTGTAATATGAAACATTATTATAAATTCCTAGGTTAGCCAAGTAGTAGGTAGAATAACAGCCTCTCAAAGACGTACACATTCTAGGGAGCTATAAATGTTATTTTCCATGACAATAGGGACTGTGCAGATCTGATTAAGAGTAAAGACCTTGAAATGGAGAGATTAACTGGATTATACAGGTGGGCCCAATTTAAACACAGAGTCTTCAAAAGTGGCTGCTAACTGATGAAGAATGGGTCAGAGAGATGCAACAAGAAGAGAATTCACCCCCTGCATTTCTGGCTTTAAAAGTGGAAAAAGGGGCCAGGAACCAAGAATGTGGTGGCCTTCAGAAGCTAGGAAAGACTCTCAGCTTACAGTAAGTCATAAAACCAGAACTGGGTCTTGGTCCTACAGCTCAAAGAATCAATTCTACCAATAAGACAATTGAGAAGGAACCTGATTCTTCCCTAGAGCTGCCAGAAAGAAATGCAACCCTACCAACATCTAGATTTTAGCCCTTGTCAGATTTCTCACCAACAGATCTATAAGATCATATACATTGTACTGTTTAAGCCACTAAGGCTGTAGTAGTTTGTTACAGCAGCAATACAAAACAAATAAATCCAGACATACAACCGTACAACAGACATAAAGGCACATATTTTATAAGCCAAATGAAAAGATTTTGTATTAATTGTTATATGAGTTTGTGGATAGCACTGTTTTCTTCATTCTTCCATTGAAACAAGACCAATTCTCCTAGGAAATTAAGAGAATTGCATCTTCAAGTTAAGCCACTAATATCAAACAATTAATTATTTGTTAAATATTATTGCTTAAATGATACTTTGTAGACCATTAGAACTTTCAAATCCCAGTGAAGAAAAGTTATACAGACTGGGATGCTGGTTTCTGGTACTATTAGAGTCCTACTTCTTTCTGGACTGATATTATTGATGTTACTAAAGAAGTAAGATGTGAAGTAATACATTATATAAAGGGTTAAAATTCCTGAAAAGACAGTATTTGCAACTGTGTATAGAACACACTGTATCCAACATTTGATTTCACCTGCAATACCTAGAATCAGAGACAATATGAAAAAAGGTTATAAAAGCGTGTTCTGGAAAACAAAATTACACAAAATGCAAGAACTGTAAAGTTCTTTCTGTAATTCCTGGCATCAAAACCAGTCACACCAGGAGCTTTTTATGATATTTTAAAGATAAAAACCCTAGCATAGCATTATTAACACCACCAACAAGCACAGAATTTATTTTTAAAGATAAAAGTATTGTTTTTAAGTGTTCTCCTTTGGCACAGCACTAGCCATGATAGCTTCTTAAGCACATTCATTAAAAAGCTTTTATAAAGGACTAAAAGTCATAGTCAATCAGTTCCAGTGTCCCACAAATGCTTTTAAGAAACTGGGACCCAAACAGGCATATTTCTTTGAGAAGTTTCTATGATCATTTTAAACAAATGTCATTTTCCAATAGAAAAATCAATTTAGGGGGCGCCTGGGTGGCTCAGTGGGTTAAAGCCTCTGCCTTTGGCTCAGGTCATGATCTCAGGGTCCTGGGATCGAGCCCCACATCGGGCTCTCTGCTCATCGGGGAGCCTGCTTCCCCCTCTCTCTCGGCCTGCCTCTCTGCCTACTTGTGCTTTCTCTCTCTGTGTCAAAGAAATAAATAAAATCTTTAAAAAAAAAGAAAAAGAAAACTCAATTTAGGTTTGTAAAAAGATAAAGATCCACAAAGGAAATGTTGATATTATCATATTTAAAAAGCAAATCTAGAGTGCTTAATGATTCATAGTGGAAAGGGTCAAAAACTAAGAACTTAATGAAAAGAGGAATACATATTAAAGAAACATTTTCTACAGCAAGTCTTTCTGTAGCAAAATTACCTATTTGAAAATATTTAATTCAAGTTGGATGCATCTCAAGATCATAAATAAGAGAGACCTAAGGAAACAAACAAAGGAAAGGTGTTCTGCAAGATATATAGAAAGGAGTGTATTTTTTTTTAAAGATTTTATTTATTTGAGAGAGAGAGAGGGTGAGAGAGAACATGAGAGGGGAGAAGGTCAGAGGGAGAAGCAGACTCTCCATGGAGCCAGGAGTCTGATGTGGGACTCGATCCGGGGACTCCGAGATCATGACCTGAGCCGAAGGCAGTCGCTCAACCAACTGAGCCACCCAGGCGCCCGAAAGGAGTGTATTTTTTAAGAGTAGAAAAAAACAATGTTCAAAGAAATATAATCTATTTCTCAGCTAAAATCATAGTAACTTATGAGTTTTCAGAATTAAAAACTGTTAAATTAAAAACTGTTGGGACACCTGGGTGACTCAGTCGGTTAAGCATCCAATTCTTGATTTCAGCTTAGGTCATCATCTCAGTAATGAGATCCAGCCCCACATCAGGCTCAAGAGTCTGCTTGAGATGCTCTCTTCTCCTCGCTCTTTACCCCTCCCCCACTCATGCTCTCTCTAAATAAATAAATGTCTTTAGAATTAAAAACTGTCTTCCAGTGGATGTTATGTTTAGATATTAAAAATTAGTATATGAAAATATAACTTGAGAACTTCCATTCAGACTTAATGGAGCAGTTCATGTCATACTATGTCTCTTGCTGGGGAAGGGGAAAAGATATAAGATTTTTAAAAACTCAAACGATCTACTCTTTAGAGGCACTTAAGTACAAACAAGGCAGTCAGGATGTAAGAAGCCAAGATTCTGGAGACACAAGAAGATATGGAGGTGTGTTCTTTTCTCAGTGCACCTTCAGATATAATGTTTGGGGAAACAGAGGGCAAGTGGCAGCTGGAAGTTAAAAGCTGGAGTTTGGAACTACCAAGGATTTAAAGGGTCAAGAGCCTAGAAAGAACAACAAAGAAAAGAACAAAAATACCTGTATTTGCCAACTCCCAAGATGACCATTTGCTGGATGAGATAGCTAAAAACCAGAGGCTGGGATATTGAATGTTTGAATAGATACTGCAGCCATCCCAAGGGTACTAGGGAGACAAAGATTAGAATTTAAGTCTCATCAAAGTGGGGAGACTCTGGTATAAACATCATACTTCAGTTGAGACCCCAGAATGATGATGAACTAGAAGAAAGGTAGAGTAGAAATAGACCAGAAGAGATTAATGCCATCTCAGTCTACCTGCTTATGAGAAAACTAAATACATCTGAGAAAAAATACAACTTCAAGAGCTTCTCTAATTTTTCATTCACAAAAGCTATAGTTCAATTTAAAACTGTCAGGCATATCAAGAACAGAACCAAATGACCAAATGCCAGAAGAGGGAGGAAAAAAAAAGATAACAGATATATCCAAAGGTGAAGAAAAACTACATTAAGACTAGAATATTAAAATGAATATGATTAATATGTTTAAGAATTGGAATCTATGGGAAAAAAGGAAATTCCAGAACAGATAAAATAATTGAACAATTCAGTAGATGGATTCAGTAGCAAATTAGACACTACAGAAGAAATAATCAGTATATTAGAAAATGGATCAATAGGAATTATCCATATGGAAGCACACAGAAAGAAAGGATTGAAAATACAGAAAATGCAGAAATATGCCTGGGTGACTCAGTTGGTTAAGCATCTGACTCTTGATTTCAACTCAAGTCATGATCTCAGGGTTGTGAGATTAAGCCCTGTGTTGGGCTCAGGGCTGGACATGGAGCTTGCCTGAGATTCTCTCTCCATCTCCCTCTGCCCCTCTCACTAGCACACACGTTCTTTCTCTCTCTCCAAACAAAACAAAACAAAAACCAGAAAGAGCATGAGAGAAATATATAAAAGACAAAGTAAAATATCTAACATTAAAAAAATTGGAATCCCAGAAAAAGGAGAGTACAGAGCAAAGGCAATATTTGAAAGAAAAAATGGCTGAGAATCTTCTTAAACAATAGAAAGACATCTCAAGTCCCAGATGCAGTTAAGTTCTACAAACCTCACAAAATACAACAAAACAAAACAAAACAAAACCAAAACAAACAAACAAACAAAAAACCCTAAAGCCAAAAGCACATCTGGGCACACTATAATAAAACTACTAAAAATCAAAGATAGAAAAATCTTAAAGAGCAACCAATTAAAAAGAGACATTTCCTTTAAATGAGCATCAATAAGAATACCAGAATACTTTTCAACAAAAACAAAAGAAATTCAATGAGGAAAATGACGTATTTACAATGTTGGAAGAAAATTAACTACTAATGTAAATTCTATTGTCAGGGAAAATATTCTCCATAAAAAAAAAAAAAAAAACCCAAAAACATTTTCAGCTAATCAAAACCTAAGAGAAGTTGGTGCCTATCCTGCAGATATTCACCAAAAGAGTTCTTCATGCATAAGGAAAAAAAATCCAGGTGGAAGAATGCAAATGCAGGAAGCAGCAAACAGTAAAGGACAAATATATGGTTAAAAATAAATAATATGGGTTATTTAAAACAAACCAAAAAATAATGTCTTTGTGTTTTAAAGTATATGTAGAATTAAAATACATACCATGCATAAAAGGTGAGAGGTAAAGGTACTGTAAGGTCTTTGCATTGTCTAGAAATTGGTAAAGAATAAACGAGATACACTCTAATAATTTGTAAATCCACATTAGGGTGACTACTAAAGAACAATGCAAGAACATATACAACTGGCAAGCTAATTAAGGGGAAAATGTGTAATAAAAATTCTTCATGATTACAAGGTAGTGAAGACAGGAGAAAGAAAGCATCAAGGAACAGGTGGGACCAATAGCATGATGACAGATTTAAACCCAAATAAATGTAAAATTTTAATGACTAAACACATCCCAACTAAGAGATTATCATAATAGATAATAAAAAAAATGCTCCAGAGACACACATCTTAAATAGAGGTCCACAGAAGAAGTCAAAGTAAAAAGACAGAAAAAATATACCCTTGATATCAGTAGCATAAAAATACTTAGAAAACCCCCAAATATTTGGGAATTAAGCAATACAATTCAAAATAAGCCATTAATTAGAGAATAAATCAGAAAAGACATTAGAAAATATTGTAACTGAACTATGATGAAAACAGGAACCATAAAACAAAGTCTAGAATCTCACTAAAGCAGTGTTTAGAGGGCAACGTAGAACTTTAAAATACATACAAGAAAAAATTAAAAAAAAAAAAAAAGAAATGCTAAAATTCAATAAGCTAGGTATAGATATAAAAAATCTGGGGGGGGGGGAAGTAGGAAAAATCAGAAATTAAACCCATACAAAATTAAAAAGAAAAAAAGAAAAAGCAGAAATGAAATTTTAAAAAATGTATAAAGAAGGGAAAAATCAACAAATTCCTAGTCACTGAAAAGATACATAATATAACTTGAATTCTGCTGACAGATTTCATATTTTAGAGTTCTTTAAAAATAAAAAATAAGGGGCGCCTGGGTGGCTCAGTGGGTTAAGCCTCTGCCTTTAGCTCGGGTCATGATCTCAGGGTCCTGGGATCGAGCCCCCCGTCAGGCTCTCTGCTCAGTGGGAGCCTGCTTCCCCCTCTCTCTCTGCCTGCCTTTTTGCCTACTTGGGATCTCTCTCTGTCAGATAAATTAAATTAAATTAAATTAAATTAAATTAAATTAAATTAAATTAAATTAAATTAAATTAAAATAAAATAAAATAAATAAAATAAATAAAATAAAATAAAATAAAAAATAAAATAAAATAAAAAATTTGACAGCTTTGTATTAAATAATCTTTCACTGAAGTCTTTCTCCAAAGAAAATAAGTTCAGAGGGATTTATCAGTGAATTCCTCCAAATATTAATAAGGAAATAATGCCAACTTTACATAAACTTCTCCATTTCATTTAAAAAGATGTATTATTTCCCAAATAATTTTTTTTTTTAAAGATTTTATTTATTTATTTGAGAGACAGAGAAAGTGAGAGAGAGCATGAGAGGAGAGAAGGTCAGAGGAAGAAGCAGACTCCCCGCGGAGCTGGGAGCCCGATGTGGGACTTGATCCCGGAACTCAAGGATCATGACCTGAGCCGAAGGCAGTTGCTCAACCAACTGAGCCACCCAGGCGCCCATTCCCAAATAATTTTTTGAGGTCAGCAGAATCATAGTAACAAAACCTGTCAGGGACATTCCAAGGGGGAAAAATAAAGAATATGTCTAATCAACATAGACCAAAAAAAGATACAAAATACAAACAAATTAAATTCAACTATATAGTAACTGGATAATAAATGACCAATCTGTGTTTATTTCAGGAATGCAAGATCTCACATTAAAAATATCAATGTCATTTATCTCATTAATAAGGGAAAAAGATATCACCTCAATAAATACAGAAAAAAATCTGATAGCATTCAACACCTGTTCATGACACTCTAAATAAATTACGAAAGGATGGTAATTTATCTGATAAATAGTATCTACAAAATATATAAAAATCATCATACTTTTTAAAGATTTTATTTATTTGAGAGAAGAAAGAGAAAGCATGAGCAGGGGAGGAGGGGCAGAGAGAGAGGGACAAGCGGACTCCCCGCTGAGCAGGGAGCCAGGGCTAGATCCCAGGACACCCTGGATTATCACCTAAACCAAAGGCAGGGCTTAACTGACTGAGCCATCCAGGAGCCCCAGAAAACATCTTACTTAATTATGAAATACTGAAAGCGTTTCCCTGGAGATTGAGAATAAGACAAAGATGTATTTCTATTTCTACACTACTCAGTATTTCTATTCATATACCACTGGTGAGGTCAACCAAAGCAATAAGGCCAAGAGGGAGAGAAAAGGATTTAGAAAGGGATAAATTAAATTCTCACTATTCACAAATGGCCAGTTTGTATGCCTAGAAAATCCAAAAAGAGCTGAACTATAAAAATTAATAAGCGAAGTTAGCAAAGTCATTGGATAGAAAGTCAATATACAAACTCAACTGCATTTCTATACATCAGAAACAAATATAAATAAAAATATAGCTTACAATTTTATACAAAAACATCAAACATCTAGGTATAAATCTAACAAAAATGTGTGAGATATCTGCATTAAAAAGCTACAACATTTTTTTTTTTTAAGTAGGCTCCATGCCCAAGGGCCAACTTGAACTCATGACCCTGAGACCAAGAGTCACATGCTCCACCAAATGAGCCAGGTACTCCCCAAATCCATAACATCTTTGAAAAATACTTAAAAGAACTTAAGTTAATGTAGAGATTGTTCATGGATTGGATAATTCAATATTACAAAGATAATTAAGGAAAAATTGACTATATATTCAGTGACATTCTAATAAAATTCTAGCAGGTGCTTGTGTCTGTAAATTAATAAGATGTTTCATAATTTGTCTAAAAACATAAAGGAATGGGGACCCTGGGTGGCTCAGTGGGTTAAGCCTCTGCCTTTGGCTCCAGTCATGATCTCAGGGTCCTGGGATCAAGCCCTGCATCAAGCTCTCTGCTCAGCAGGGAGTCTGTTTCTTCCTAGCTCTCTGCCTGCCTCTCTGCCTACTTGTGATCTCTCTCTCTCTGTCAAATAAATAAATAAAATCTTTTAAAAAAAATAAAAAAATAAGAACATAAAGGAACAAGAATAATAAAGACACCAAAAAAGAACAAAGTTGGATAATTTACAGTACCAGATATCAAAAGTCACAGTAATTTACATATATAGCAATGGTGCAAGGATATACAAATAATACAAAGGAACAGAGCAAAGCCTCAAATCGCACATATATGATCACTTAATTTAAAACAAATATGCCAACGAAATGCCGTGAGGAAAGGATGGTCTTTCCAATAAATGGTGCTAGGGTAACTAGAGAGCTACATGCAAAAAGAAAAAAGTAAAAAAGGAAATTTGACCTTTACCTAATAATGAACATAAAAGTAAATTACAGAAGATTCATAATCTAAATATGTGACTTAAAATATATCTTCTAGAAGGTAACAGAAAAAAATATTAACAATCTTGGAATAGGCAAAATTTCTTAAAGAGGATACTGTAAAAAACTAACTAGAAAAAAAAAAAACCTGATACATGACTTCTATAAAATTCAAAAGCTTCAGTCACCAAAGATACTATTACTAGAGTGAAGAGGGAAGCCACAGAGCAGAATGAATCTGCAATTTAGATAACCAACAACGGACTCATCCAGAATACAGACAAAACTCCTAGAAATCAATTAGAAAAAGAAAGACAATCCAGTTTAGGAAAATCAGCAGAAGAATGAATCAGGTATTCCAAGAAAGAGGATATCCAAATGAGTATATGGGATGGTGCTCAATATCATTACTTTCACAGAGATGCAAATTAAAGCCACTTTGAGACAGTGCTACATATACATCAGAATGGTTTAGAAAAAAGGCAGTATCAAGTGTTGGTGAAAATATGGAGCAATTCGAATTCTCATAAACCATATACTTACTGGTAGGAATGCAAACTAGCATAATTACCTTGGAAAACTGTTCAGTAGTGTTTACCAAAAGTAGAACATATGCATATCTTATCAGCCAACAATCCTATGGCGAGGCATATACACAAGAGAAATAAATGCGTATGTATAATGAAAAATCATGAACAAGAATTTTCAGAGCAGCTTTATTCATAATAGATCCAGGTAATTATAAACTAAGTGTCCATCGAAGTACAATGGATAAATAAACTGTGGTATATTACTGTGCAAATTAAAAGAAATAAACTCATTTCCATGGATGAATCTCACAGACCTCATACTGAGTGAAGTAAACCAGACAAAAAAAGAGTACATACTGTATGATTCCATTTATATGAAGTTCAAACAGGCAAAACTAATTGGTGGTGACAGAAGTCATAATAATGATTATTTTGCAAGGAGGTTATTAACTGGGAGGGACCGGAGAGGATACTTTTGCACTTCTGGTACTGGTAATATGTTAATACTTTATATTAATCTAAGTGGTGTTTACACAGATGTATTCATTTATGAAAATTCATTGAACTGTTCATTAAGATTTGGGTACTTCACATATAGCTTAAAAAATTCTACCAAATCTAAAGTCAGGCCCTAAATTTATCAGCTTTAATGCCAGTTTTAAATAAATGCATTACCTTTCAACAAGACTAGATGCTGAGAACAGATGTAATCACTATTCTGAGAATTACAATAAGTAAAACTTGCATAACGGATGAGAGTAAGCCATCTGTATTTCAACCTATTTCCCTAATTGTACGGTTTGAAAACATCAGATAGATTAGAGGTTACTCATAGGTAAACATGATAAATTCATTCATTCAACAAATACTTCTTAAGCACCTACTATTTACAAGTCCTGGGCTAGGCACTGATCATATCTACTCATTTGAACCAATTAAGTATTACCAATTAAGTAAGTCAGTACCTGGCCAAAACTGAAACCAATCCATTAGTTATAGCTCACCTAGAGAGAGAATACATTCACAGAAATGAAAAGGTCTATATGGAATCTAGTGAAGGGGATTCCAAAAAAACCTGAATCTGTTTCTTTAAAAAAAGCAGTACAGATAAGGGTATCCTGGCTAAGGAAAAGGAATCTGAGGAGCAAAGTTATTCTGGTCACAAAAAAAGTACCTTATTACAAGAGTAAAAATGATTCAGGGGCACCTGGGTGGCTCAGTGGGTTAAAGCCTCTGCCTTTGGCTCAGGTCATGGTCTCAGGGTCCTGGGTCCTGGGATCGATTCCCCCATCGGGCTCTCTGCTCAGTGGGGAGCCTGCTTCCCCCTCTCTCTCTGCCTGACTCTCTGTCTACTTGTGATCTCTCTCTGTCAAATAAATAAATAAAATCTTAAAAAAAAAATGATTCAGTATCCTTCACCATTTCCTTGATAAACTATTTCATAAAATTACTACTTAATTTTACTCTGTAACTGTATTTAGCAATTTTTCTGGTTAATAAATTTAGCAACTCTGCTTCCTTGATTAGAGAAAAAGGATACTTTGGCTAATACAACATTCTCTTGAAGGTGAATAATAATAAGCTGACATTCTCGTGAATCTATTTCCAGTGGTTATTACGAAGAACTCCTAAGAGTATAACTCTCACTGTACAGATATAAAAGTGAGTTCCTGGACCTATAAATCGCAGGAATGGACTTGGGAGTATGGCAACCAGTTTTTGGAAGGGCCACACTGTGAAGTCTTGTCTTGGTAGCCTGATGATTAAATTAAGATTAGGAGTTGGCAAACTGTAGCCCAAAAGCCAAATACAGCCTCTTGCCTGTTTCTGTAAATAAAGTTTCACTGGAATGCGGCCATGTTAATTTGATTACACATCGTCTACAATTGGTTTCATGCTACAGAAGCACAGTTGAGCAACAGAGACTGTCTGGCCCACAAAGCCTTAAATATTTATTATCTAGATCTTTACCAAAAAAAGTTCACTGACCTCTGCTTTAGGTGATTTCTCCCTCTTGTTTCATAACTGCCATAATCTTTGTCTTATTCCATAACTGAGTTCATTTCTGCAGTTTTCAATGGGCAGATTGACTTGTCCCTAATTCCAACTAACTAAGACATTCAGAGATGGAAATTCCATATTGCTATTGGTCAATAACTAATTACTATAAATCAATGTTTTCAAAAACTTAATGCAATTATAAAGCCAGCCCTTAAGTTTCTCCTCTTAAATAATTCCTGCAGTTTTACAATTCTTAAATCATTAATGGTCTTGAATTAACTTCCTATAAGTTCATCATCTTTCAAACCATCAGTTTATTAAGATTATTATTTATAAGTAATATGGAAGATAGCATTAATATAGTTTCTTCACTTTATATTCCTATTTATATAACCCCAAATTATGACTTTTTCCTTTGGGGGGTATATTTTTAACAGCAGCACTGAACAAGTAATAAATTCTTTACTATAATTCTTTGGTATTGAAATTGCTCAAATCCAGTTATTTTCCATTCTGATATTTATGAAATCTATTATTTTTCTCTTCTAGAACTTGACAAAATCCAAATAAATATAAAACAAAACAGGTATAAATACACAAATAAGTTTCTTTTTTTTAAAGAAAGGAAAGGTTTAAGAATTGTTAATTTCTATGGGAAGTCAAACAAGGACTATGACAATATCTAAGAAAGAATCCAACACAGTCTATATTTCAAAATATGGTAGCATTACCAATGGCAAGAAAGAAAGGTTTAGAAAATGATATCTTCTGGAAAGCAGCTGAAGCAAACCATTCTACTATAAACTAGTACAAATCACAACTCACTATGTGAAAAGGAAAGTATACAAGAGTAACCTGATACGTAAGACAAACAAATCCTATCTAATTTTTTATTTTAAAGGAAAAAAAAGGAATGTCTTCAGAGAGTTACACAGATATAGCACCAATATAAACATCCAGAAAAGGGGAAAATTAGAACTAAAAGTTGAGTAAATTCCCTATAGAGAAAAATTTGCCCAAATTTTACAAAATAATATTCAAAAATATTGAAGCTTATAGAGAACTGAAGGATAGAATATTACTCATTCATGACATCAATTTTAATAAAATAAGTAAAAATCGTATGGGGATAAGACAAAAAAAATTTAACCAAGAACAACCAACTTTAAATGTCCATATTTTATTCCTGAATAATTACACAAAGATATAAAGTATCCATTAACTTTTACCTGAATGCGTCCGAAAATGCATTTCCAGACTTGATTTGCCTTTAAAGATTTTCTTACAAACATCACATTGATGAAAGGTTGCTTTGTATCTAAGAAACATAAAAAGGGTTGAGTTTTCAATACAACTTTAAGAACAATGAAACTAGGTTATAATATTTACAAAATTCACATATAATTCTCACATTAATACAGCACAGAACTCCAAAGGAATGTGGAAATACTTATAAAGTACCAACCTTACCTCTGGCTTTTCCTCCTACAGTTACGTTCAATAAGCAAATCTATAAAAAGAGGTCCTTAGACTTTTAACTTTAAACCACTTAATTTTAAGATTTAAATCATTGGACTCCTATATGATTGTTATTTGCTATTAAAAATATCAAAGGAGGCGCCCGGCTAGCTCAGTCGGTAGAGCATGAGACTCTTAAAAATAACAAAGGAAAAATTATATGGACAGAAAAAGATCAATTATGGGTTGAAGGAAGAAAAAAAGGAGTTGAACAAAGAGGTCTGGTGGAAATTTAGGGGTGATGGAACCATTCTGTATCTTGATTGTTGAAATGGTTACATGACTACATGCATCTGTCAAAACCTGCAAAACTACACACTGAATTTTTCTGTATGTAGAGTATACCTTAATTAAATTTAAAAAATAGATGCTGGGGCTGAATGAAGAGAAACTGCAGCAATCTCAAAATGTGCCTTCATCAAAAAGGTGACATTGCTGGTTCTCTTAATAATACATATAATAAATACTACAAACTTGAACTTAAATTTTATACTAAATTTTAAAAGAACATGATACCAGACCTTTATTTTTATTACAGATTAATAGACATAAGAAGCTATAAAGTACTCAAATCTACCTTATCAGGCAGAAGAGTGCAGTACCTAAGAATATGTTTGTGATTTAAACAATCCTAGACTCCAATTTCATTGTGAGGATTAAGATATTTGTAAAATGACTAGCATTTAAGTGGTGGTTATTAGGAAAGACTATCATCTCACCTTGGAAGTAATTCGTATCTGATGAGTACATGTCAAATAATTAACTCAAACATAGGTTACTATAATGTTCTGTAAGACAGTATGCTTTTAACATATCTACTGAGTCTTACTGAAATGTTTAGCATATCGTTACCAATATTCAACACCAACAGTACGCCTAAGGATTCAAATGCCACTCATACTTTTCAAGTCATTCAACTCGATATTTACAAAGTGGCTACAAAAACTCTATGCAAGGCCCTGTCTTTCAGAAACTTACTTCTACTTGACGAAACAGACATTTAAAAGGATAATCTAGATTTAGTGACTTGGGACTGTCACTGATGAACTTAGCAAAAGACTTGCAACTAGTATACTTGGTTTGTCTTATTCTGTTCATAGCCATAGTAAATCCAAATAGAGATACAAACAGGGTCACCATGGGCACACACAAATAGGCACAGGGGTACTCAATTAGGGAATTTTGCCCTGCATTGGGCTTTTAGCAATACCTGAAGACATTTTTGGTTTTCACAACTGAGGTTAGGTAGGTGCTACTGCCATCTAGTGGACAGAAGTCAGGAATACCAATAAAAAAAACCTACAATGCACAGGACAGCTCCCCAACAAAGAATTATCTGGCCTAAAATGACTATGTTGCTGTGAATAAGAAATCTTGGTCTTTATTAGAACTGAGTGAAGTTTTAAACATACATATGCTCAAAACACTTTAAGTGCTTCACAGTGATAAAAAGTTCCAAATAAAGTTGAGATGACCACTGTGAAAAGGACTTAAAAGCGTCTATTGCAGGGGTGCCTGGGTGGCTCAGTCGGGTAAGCGTCTGCCTTCGGCTCAAGTCATGATCTCTGGGTTCTGGGATAGAGCCCGGTATTGGGCTCCCTGCTCAAGGGGAGCCTGCTTCTCCTTCTCCTTGTGCCCCTCCCCTCTGCCTGTGCTCTCTCCCTTTCTCAAGTAAATAAAAGTATTTTTTAAAAATGTCTATTGGAGTTCGAAATAAGGAACTTATACTGACAGCAATTTAAGAGGTATAGTAAAGTCAAAGGTCATATCGCAACAGCTTGTTACAGTGAATAGGAAGTGAAGAAGTAGATATGGATACTGAAATAGAGTAACCATTTTTTAAATGTTTAAAAGGGAAGAAAAAACAGTAGAAAATAATGGGTAGGAGGAAGGGGGAAAACCGTCATCACTCCCATTCTTTCCCTGGATAATGTGCTTTTATGCATTCATGTATATATCTTTATCCACAGGGCAGACTTCACTCCTGAAATTCAGACTTAGATTTACCTATCGCATGTTATGTTTGAGTTTCTATTAAGCAACTCAAAGCCAATACACACCAAACAATTCATCATTTCCCTCTGTAAACTTAGTCCATCTGTATTCTGTATCTCAGTGGCTTATTTATCAACCATCCACTTGAAAAGACGAATTCCTTGAAAACAGGAATTATCCATGACTATTCCCATTCTCTCAAAAAATTAAGTATTTTTCGAATAAGTACCTTCTACTATTTATTACTACTTCCCTAGTTAGGCCCTCACCATCTTTTCCCAAAATTCTAACAGCTTTCTAACTGGTTGATTTACTTGCCTCGATTTATCCACCACAAAACCAGCCTCCCTACACTAATAAGAGTGATCTACACTGAAAGAAATCCGACTGTGTCACCCTCTTGTTTAAAATCTTCAATGGCTTTGTATCACATAGGAATAAATACTGGTTCCATAAAATGATATACAAGGCTTCATATTCTAGATCTACCATTAGCCAGCCCTTGTAGAAAGTTGAACCTACAGGTTCTGGTTCCCAAATTATCTAGGCCAGTAGATAGCCCCACAGGCTCCTGTGGCAGTGAGGGAATCCCAAAATTCCTTCATAAGGTTTACAAGATCAAAGTTATTTTCAAAATAAAACCGTAACATTATTTGCCTTTCTTATTGTGTTGACATTTACGCTGATGACATATACAAAAGACAAGGCAGGCAAAGGTACTGGTATCTGAGCTCTGAACAAGGCAGTGGTATCAAAATGTACTAATGGTCATTGTGCTCCTCACTGCTAGGCACTCACAGAAAGTAAAGAAAAATCTGGTAAAGGAGTTGAATTACCAATTTTACTAAGTTTCTACCTTTCAGACTGTGGCCTTTGTAATGCTCTCTGTCATGAAGTGGCAAGGACACAAGAAGCTCTTCTACATTACACTAAAGTACATGAGTCTGAGTGGTGAGCTGAAGGAGCCACTTTCTTTATGAAATATCATTTTACTTGGAAGAATAAAGGACAAGCCACAGTTACAGACTTAAGTATTTGGCAGATATTTTCTTGAAAATTAAAGGAAGTAAACCTGTTACTTCAATATTTGTCATCAATGATAAAGTCTGAGCTTTTGAGCTAGTATAAAGATTTTGGAGAACTTGTGACTGCCCTTATGACACTGACAGCTTCCCAATACACCTTTCTGAGGTGATTTGTTGATCCGCTACTTTGGAATGTGCTAACATTTAGAAAACTGGCATAACTTACTGAACCCATATTTTCCAAATGACAAATGCATCATATTACAACAGGTAAAAAAAAATTCATTCGAGTACAAGACCAAGAGACTGTAACAGTGTATGAAAATTTCATTAATCTTGTTTCAGACTGCACCTTGAAATTACCTTGAAGAAACTAGCACTTAAACAGTTTTGGTGTAGTAGCAGACTATTAACCACAATTATCTAAGACTGCTATCACAATACTGCACCTTTTATCAACTATGTTTAAAGAGAAGCTAGATTTTCTTCATTTATTTCAAATAAAATAATGCATGGCAGCAGATATGGTAATCCAACTGTCTTCTATTAAGCCATTAGATTAACAAAAATGTAAAATATGCAACTCTTTTAATATTTTTTGTTTTCTGGGGCGCCTGGGTGGCTCAGTGGGTTAGGCTTCTGCCTTTGGCTCAGGTCACGATCTCAGGGTCCTGGGATCGAGCCCCGCAATTGGGCTCTCTGCTCAGCAGGGAGCTTGCTTTCCCCTCTCTCTCTGCCTGCCTCTCTACGTACTTGTGATCTCTCTCTCTCCACCAAATGAATAAAATCTTTAAAAAAAAATTTTTTTTGTTTTCTTAAGTAGCTATTCATCACAAATTGCTTTTTATGTGAGCATCTGATGAGTATATTACTATTTTTAAGTGAGTTAATAAGTAATTTTTTCTCAACTGAATTTTTAATATGATTTATATAATTTAAATAATGTAATTTTTATATTGTAATTTATATAATAAGAGCTCCTGAGATACTGAATAATTTTTAAAGGCATAAAGGAGTTGAGAAAAATTATAGAATCTCAGGAGCAAGTGAGTCTGCAGTTCTGTCTGTTTTCCAACCATTCATACAATATGTTGAAATTCTTATTTCCTTTTAAAAAAAATTTTTATGTATTTATTTTTTTGTTTGTTT
>CM052814.1:29983685-30129157 GCA_028533885.1 Nasua narica | reverse complement strand
TTTGCAAATTCCTTTAGTTTTTGTTTGTCCTGAAAGCTTTTTATCTCTCCATCTATTTTCAGTGACAGCCTAGCTAGATATAGTATTCTTGGCTGCATATTTTTCTCATTTAGTGCTCTGAATATATCATGCCAGTCCTTTCTGGCCTGCCAGGTCTCTGTGGACAGGTCTGCTGCCAATCTAACATTCCTGCCTCTATATGTTACCGATTTCTTGTCTCGAGCTGCTTTCAGGATTTTCTCTTTGTCACTAAGACTTGTAAGTTTTACTATTAGATGATGGGGTGTAGGCCTATTTTTATTGATTTTGAGGAGGGTTCTCTGTGCCTCCTGGATTTTGATGCTTGTTCCCCTCAGCAGATTAGGGAAATTCTCTACAATAATTTGTTCCAATATACCTTCCACCCCTTTCTCTCTTTCTTCTTCTTCTGAAATCCCAATTATTTTAACATTGTTGCGTCTTATGGTATCACTTATCTCGAATTCTTCCCTCGTGGTCCAATAGTTATTTGTCTCTCTTTTTCTCAGCTTCTTTATTCTTTGTCATTTGGTCTTCTATGTCACTAATTCTTTCTTCTGCCTCATTATTCTAGCATTAAGAGCCTCCATTTTTTATTGTACCTCATTAATAGCTTTTTTGATTTCATCTTGGTTAGATTTTATTTCTTTTATTTCTCCCAAAAGGGATTTTATTTCTCCCGAAAAGGATTCTTTAATCTCTTCCATGTTTTCGAGCCCAGCTAGCACCTTGATAACTGTCATTTTGAACTCTATTTCTGACATATTACTGATGTCTGTATTAACTAGGTCTCTAGCCATCGGTACTGTCTCTTGTTCTTTTTTTTTGTGGTGAGTTTTTCCCCCTTGTCATTTTATCGAACTAAGAATAGATGAGTGAGAGAGAAAAGTACTCTGAAGTTCCACAGTTTTCACTGATTGATGAACTTGGGCTTGGCTGGATATTCTCACTGATCTTCTGGGGGAGGAGCCTTTTGAACTTGGTTCTCAAATGTCTTTGCCCAAGGCAGAATTGCCCCACCCTTGCCCGGAGATGGGCCAAGCAATTCGCTCAGGTTCGCTCCTGGGAGTCTTTGTTCCCTAAGCGCTTTCCATACTGCCCTGGAGGCCGGGAATGCAAATGGTGGCTCCCAGTGTCTGGCCAGAGGAGCTGAGCGCTGGAGTCCCTGCTCCTCCGCATGCCCTCAGAGGAAAGCAGTCAATCACTCCCATCTCCCGGGTCCCGGTTCCTCGCCCAAGCTCCGAGCTCAGCCACTGGTGGCGGAGCGTTTCTATCTCTGGTGCGCAGCCCGTCTGGAGTCTCCAAACCCAGCAGATTCCTGCTGTGCACTCCCGTGCCGCCCCTCCCCGAGGAGGGAGGAGGGGGTCTCTCCGGAATGCATTATGTGGTTCCCGCTAGAAGGGCCGCGGCCACAGTCTAGGGTAAGCCCCAGTTGAAAACACGCTGCACGGCTCTTTCTCTGCTTCCGGCTTCTCCGCTCTGATATCTGAGAGCTCTGCTGCACTCAGACACCCCCGGTCTCTTTGTAACCTCGTGGGTCCTGAAACCACTCTGTTCTCGCGAGGGCTAAACCTCCGGCTTAGCCTCTGGAGGGATGTCCCTCAGCGGAGCAGACTCTAAAAGTTCCGATTTTGTGCTCTGTGGCTCTGCGGCTGCAGGGAGCCGGCCCCTCCCCCACCATGGTCTCTCTTCCCGTCGCTTTGGAATCACTTTTCCAAACATCCTACCTTTCGGAAAGTGGTCAATTTTCTGCTCCTAGAATTGTTCTTCTTCCTCTCTTCTCTCTCCTGTTGAGTATGCTGGCTTTTAGAATGATTTGATAACTATCTAGATAAACTTCTGGGATCCGACTCTATCTCAACCTCCTACTTCTCTGCCATCTTGCTCCTCCCCCGAGACCCCTTATTTCCTTTTCTATACAGCATCATATATATCTTTCCATTCTCAGTAGGATGGAAAGCACTTAGTAGGATTCCTATTATCTCATGAATATAAGAATTCAATGACTACAATGAGTACTTGATTCAATGAGTGAATCACTGAGCAAAATCAGTGAAAGAAAACATAAAGCAGTATATGGAAATATAAAAAATAGATACAAATCAACATATCCTACTCTTCTTCAAAGTGGTATATCACATATCACATTTAAAGATACTATGTATATTTCATTGGTCATGCTCAGTATATTAACCTAAGTTTCTTGGCACCTTGGACCATGACTGTTACTTAGGATTTGTTCCAAACATTTAGTCCAAGAACATGGATTCTCTGAACATTTTATACTCAACAACTCATCTCAGTTAAACCTGAATATCTAAACTTTATTAAAAAGTTGGTGTTCAAAATAAAAAAAGAGACAAAAAAACAGTTTTAGAGAATAAACTGATAGTTATTAGAGAGAGATAGGCAGGGGGAACCGGTGAAATAGGTTCAGGATTTAAAAGTACAATTATCATGATGATCACTGAGTAATATATAGAACTGCTGAATTACTATATTGTATGTTTGAAACTAATATAATATTGTATGTTAAATATACTGGGATTAAAAAAACAGTTGGTGTTTAGGACAGCACATGCCTCCTTCAAATAAAATACCATTTTAAATACTCAGTGTGGTTAAAAAGAAATCTAAATTCTGACTAGAAACAGTAGTTTCTAGTTTCAATAATTGCTCTTATTAAGTATAACATATAGGTAGCATACTTCTATTTTTAGGTAAGAGTCACAACAACCAAAGATAAATGAAATGCCCAAAGAATTTCAAGATTTTATATTAGTCATTAACTTAAATGTCTACCACCCCTAGCATTAAGTCAACTGTAAATAAGTAAAACAAAAATATTTCATTCAATTCCTTCAGGTCAGCAGAGAAGGTATAAAAGACAGAAAAAGAGAGCTAGTTAACTTATCCCCAATTAAACAAAATAAACCATGAAACAAGGTATAACTTTCCTCTAACCTACACTTATCCAATGTAGTAATTACGGGAAACTGCTTTTTCACTTACTTTTGCCACACCTTCTCTCCCAGGTGTACACTTTTGTAATGGACAGTGAGATGATCCCTACGACCAAAACATTTTCCACATTCTTCACACTGATGAGCCTTCTCACCTTAAAGACCCAAATATTTTGATTATAATATGCATTTCAGTTTTCCCCCCAGAAATATTATCAAACAGTAAGATAACATGGTGGGAAATATACCAGAAAAGTAAAGCCACCCTTTATTCTGGGCTATTTGCTTTATATTCCTAACTCAAATATCTTTCTTCAGTGAATCTTTGCTTATTTTCATGGATGTGAGACTTTTTCCCTCACTTGGTAAAGAAACCACTTGGCTTTTTGCTGTAGACTTCAAACTTACCTTTCACACAGCAAGATAAATGAAATTACTTCAAACCTCAGTAACTTTCTGGGAATATAGTAAGTCTAGATGTCAAACACTTGAAATGAAAATACAGTGAATCAAGAAGAGGCTGTTTTACTCTTGATAAAAAAGGACTTGAACATTTTCAGATCTTTGTCCTGTACTTATTTTTTTTTAAAGATTTCATTTATTTATTTGAGAGAGACAGTGGACAAGTGAGCACAAGTGAGGTGGAGGGATAGGAGAGAGAGAAGCAGACTTCTCGCTGAGCAGGGAGACCAATGAGGGGCTCAATCCCAGGACCCTAGGATCCTGAAGGCAGACGCTTAACTGACTGAGCCACCCTGGCGCCCCTCTTTGTACTTTATTTTTAAATTATTCATCTGTGGGAATTTCATACATTTATTTGTAATGAGCCAAAATACAAATATGAAGTAAAATTCTAGATGAGTCCCATTTCCCATCTCAATTCTTATATTCAGTTACAAAGGCTTATCCTTTAAAAACCACTGTCTCTACTTAATCCAGTATGCAATTAAAGCATGTGATCTCTGGAATTAGGAATTTAGAATTCTCCTAAAAATGAAAATGTAGTAATTTCAGTGAAAATGTCACCAGATGGTTAGCATCTCTTAAAAAATGTTGATAACAACTGCACCCTGCAACCCGAGATCATTTAAGAATATAATTATATTATATTTATAATAATAATAATAATCACCTGTTCTACTGTGCTTATAGAGATGGCTCTTTCCCATTATTGTGCTCATACAGTTGGCTCTCTTAGCACTTCCTGAACATCAATCCAAGAGGAAAATATAACAGAAAGCCCAGAATATAAAAATTATAAATATGGTATAAAGATCTGAAATTGAACAGGATTGTTAAGGTACTCTTTTCTAAAAATACGGTTTTAAAAATTCACTATTACATAAACTTTAGAACCCAATTATGATCATCTCTCTTCAAATATGTTTTGCTAATTTCTTTCAAATCCAATCAAAATGAGAAATGTTATTTTGGCATCTCTTTTTAGAGAAATGTCAATACCAATTATTGTACACATCCACATAATAAGGAAAATGCAAATTTTGAGAATCTGATTAAAACAAACATCAAAATATAGTCTGTATTCATAACAGGCAACCAAATGATTAAAACTACAGCAAACAAAAACATTTCATAAAATTATGTTCCTTTCAGATATTTTTAAAAAGTTTCAGAATTAGCATTATCAATGCCAAATTATTAAAATTATAGCCAACATAAACATGGTGTAGTATGTCTTCTAGCAGGTGCTTTTTTTTTTTTTAAAGATTTTTTTATTTATTTACTTGACAGAGAGAAAGAGAGAGAGATATCACAAGTAGGCAGACAGGCAGGCAGAGAGAGAAGGGGAAGCAGGCTCCCTGCTGAGCAGAGAGCCCGACGCGGGGCTTAATCCCAGGACCCTGAGACCATGAACCAAGCCAAAGGCACAGGCTTCAACCCACTGAGCCACCCAGGTGCCCCCTAGCAGGTGCTTTTTTAAAGGATTTTGTAAACATCATTACAAAGTACACCTTACCTGAATGTATTTTTTTGTGCTTTGTAAGATGGTCATGACGAATAAATGTTTTCCCACATTCATCACATTCGTATCTTTTATCATCATGATGCACTCGTAAGTGAAGTCTATAAAGAAAAAAGATTGAAGAGCATAAAAACTGGTGACACCAAAGGAAAAATCTTGATTAAGTAAGGGAAACTGGGCTATTTACTCACCCACCCTCATACATTATTTGCTCCACTTCTGTAACTTTCATCTTTCCCCACTCTCTCACTATCTAACTCTGGGGGTCCTACTCATCTCTTTAAAAAAAAAAAAACACCTCAACATTTGCACATACACTACGTCTACAAGACCTTATTTTCTGACCTAGATCCTAAATCTACTTCACTGAACATACTAAATTTCTAGGGTTGTTATCTATCTGACTGGTGGACTTTCAGAGATAGCAAAAGTAGGAATGAGTCGGAAGGAATTAGAATCAGACAAATGTGGTAAGTGACTTACACTCGTGATATAGCAAATAATTAAGAATTAACCCTTTTCTGGATAACTGGTGCCATTTACAAATCGACAGATGAGAATTTAGTAAATTTTATAAGTAATCAACTTTCTGACAATTACATTTTGCTACTTTTTTCACACTAACCAAAGTGTAGTTCATTTTATAGTCACCCAAAGACAGACTATAAAAGGTTTAAATTATTAAAATTCATTTAACTTGAATTATTTTTAAGCACCATAATCCTCCACCTATATATATCCCAGTGAAATGAATAGCTTTCCCATTCAAGTTACCAAAACACATATTGATTCCATAACTAAAGCCAGTATATTGACTGAACTACATCTAAAAAGGTGACATTCTGTTTAAAATTTTTTAAAAAGAGGTAATAAGAGGTAAATAATAAGTGGAAGTGTAAACATTAAAGCCTTAAGATTAAAAACCCTAAGAGAATTAATGCACATGTAAAATGCAAACATGTCTCACAGTAGGTAGAAACTTATTATTTATTCAGGAAAAAGCCAACTTTTCATAAACTGGAAATGTGGTCAGGGATTCAGTTATAAATACAGTTACACAGGTTACAACTAATACACAGAAGACTTTCCAACACCGAGAGTCCTAGAGTTTTCAATTTTGCCATATGTCATATCAAAATATTTTTTTATTATCAAGAGTAATGAAATACACTAAGGTTAGAATATCAGAGTTTTAATGAGCTTTGATTCAAAGAAAAGTAATGAAATAAACATTTAAATGACAGTGACTTGGACAGTAAAGCATTTAGCAAACTTGGTGATTAAATATTTAATATTTTATACTATAGAATAAAGACTATTAAAAGTAATGTGGGGGGAAAGTCTAAGTAAAGTTTTTTTGCAAAACTTTATTTTAAGTGCTAAGAAATATTTTAATTCAATAAACAACTAATGCAATGATAAAACAGAATCAAAGTCATTTATCTTACCTAACATAGGGGGAAAATGGCTTGACTTACCTGTATGAACTTCCATGACGGAAACTTTGCCCACAAATACTACAAAGATGAGGTTTTTCTCCACTGTGGATTCTCAAATGTTCTTTCAAAGTAGTCCTGTGTTAAAAAAATATACATTTATCTAAAGACTTCTTAATGTCGATATTTATATTAGACATAGGTTTCCAGGGGTGCCTGGGTGGCTCAGTCAGTTAAGCATCTGACTCTTGATTTCAGCTCAGGTCATGATCTCAGTGTTGTGAGATCAAGCCCTGCATAGGGCTCCATGCTGAATGTGAAGCTTCCTTAAGATTCTCTCTCTCTCTCTCCCTTTTCCTCTGCCCCTACCCCTGCTTGCATTCTCTCTCTCTCGGGCATGATTTTCAGAAAGCTTATTAGAAAGGTATTCAAGCTAATAGACATTATGACAATTTTCCCTTTCTCATACAGTATTTTTGCTTTTATTGGATTAGTCTCACCAGCACATAATCATGCCTGTTTTGTTTCTCTTCTTTAAAAACACATACACAAAATTAACTTTGGCTTCCTTTGCCATCAGTTTGCTCAAAGATTTAACTATACAACTTAAGCAGTTATCAAGAAGTACAATGAAAAATGCTCAATTGTTACTACTGAATTAAGTAAAACTGATGTGAATTTTAGCAGAGAGAATTTAATAATATATAAGTAACCCAGTTTGTTAGTACTATTCCTTTCAAATATGTGCTCAGTATCTGTGAAAAGAATGTTTTAAGGCAAAGAAAGCTTTACAGGTACTTGTAATTTCCAGATGCCAATGTGAAAAAGGGAAACCATATAAAGAATACAACCTGTCATTCCTAAATCCTCCAGCCCTACTGACCTAGGAAGGACTTGTTAAAATAAAAAACAAACAGATTAGCACTGAAAATTCCCCGAGCAGAGAAAACCAGTTTAGTTCCACAAACAAAGCCTAATGTAGCTTATTTTGCAAGGATAACTTGCTCTGGGTCATTTGTTTATGCCTCTGAAAATCACAGGCAAAACTTAAACTCTTTCCTAAGGTTGATGTGAAGTAACCAATAATCAATTCCCTGTCACTTAAGAAAATTCTGTCACAACCAACCACTGTAAAGAATAAACAGTCACTGCTTTCTCCTCATATAAGCTGCATATAACAATATACCCAAGTCTCATTCTGTGTTTTGGTTTGAGTGCTCCTAGTTTGCAAACTCTCTTTTTACAAATGCACAATAAGCTTTTACTAATTACTACTTTGGTGATTCATTGGTTTTACTCTGTTATTTCTGAACAGGCTATTATACAATCATTGCTGCTCCATATAAATAGCTAGCGTTTCCTACAGTTCAACACTCAGAGTATTCCTACATATGTAAAGTGCTGAGTAAGGACAGTAAAGTTATTTTGGGAGGAAAGACAGTAAAAGGCTATGTGTCTGACTTTTGGAGCCTTGACTGTTTCTACTACTTGGTATTTCTTTTAATCCTACACCTAGCGAGTATTAAGGCTGAAACCGAAATGAAGGCAGATCATGCCAGTAGATGGTGCTCTTCTACAAGCCCTATCAACTCTTGACAGGTGTATCTGTAGGTATATTCTGCTTTGTAGAAATTATCCCTAGAACTAAATCCCTACCTATTTCTAAATCCCTACCTATTAAGTAGTTAAAAGTAAAAAGATGGAGAGATTGTTTTAGTTTCTGGTTTGCTTTTTGTTTTTATAGAAAAACACGTAAGAAAAAAAAATGTGTAAAAAAACACAACAACGTGTAATGCATAAAATAAACTGTATCCATCTGTAAGTTTTCATGTAAATATAACGTACTGATTTTCCTATTTTACCATCATATCAATTTGATATTTTAAGAACGTGGCATTTCTAACGTTTTAAAATTATGGAACTTTTATATAACGAAGGCTATAAAATGTATACATATTGTTTAAAGAATTCTATTATTACATTTAAATGTAGGATAAGATCTAGAACATTGCTATACCTTAGAATGCCTCTACATGTTCCTCCTTGATTTCTCAGAGATAACCATTTATGTTAACCATTCCCCTTCTTCTTTGTTTTACTACCTAGTAGTATATATCACTAAACAATATACTACGTATTTTTTAAAAACTAAGTAGCAAGCACAAATCTAACAATATTGCTACTATTAGCTAAAGAGCCCACCAGATAGTATGAACAGGGTCTCTGTATCAAAGTCTGGCTGTAGCTTGCCTGAGCATTGGCAAGAGCCCTTTCCAACATTTCAGTAGGTAAGGTCATAAATAAATACTAGAAAAGAGGGTTCATCACAATTAGAGTATCTGACAATCTAGAGTGGATCAGGTACTAGAAGTCTGACAGAAATACAGCCAACATAAATAGGCTGCTGTATATATTTTGCTTCTAAACTATGAACTACCTCTAGTTCTCACAGATGGTCAAAAAAGAACATTTCAGTGAAATGAAACAAGTATGAAATAAATACAATAGTAGGAACCTCACTAGTATGCAGGTACTATACAGTGGCAGAGTATAGATAACAATTTGAATCAGGAAGAAGGAAATGGTGAGCTGCTATTCAATGGGTATGAAGTTTAAGTTATGCAAGATGGGTAAATTTTAGAGTTGTGCTGTACAACATTGTGCCTTAACACAATAATAATACTGTATTAATAACTTAATATTATATTGTAACTTAATAA
The DNA here is from genome assembly GCA_028533885.1 of Nasua narica. Taxonomy (NCBI): domain Eukaryota; kingdom Metazoa; phylum Chordata; class Mammalia; order Carnivora; family Procyonidae; genus Nasua; species Nasua narica. Next base: position 30,120,036 of record CM052814.1, on the reverse strand, counting down.
CAATACTGGATTGTGCACTTAAACATTTGCTAAGAGGGTAGACCTCATGTTAAATGTTCTTACCACAGAGAATAAAAAATAAATTCTGGGATCAGACCTACTCTCGCATTTTGTTCCCTAGTTAAAAGAAGAAACATGTCGGGGTGCCTGGGTGGCTCAGGAGGTTAAAGCCTCTGCCTTTGGCTCAGGCCATAATCTCAGGTCCTGGGATCGAGCCCCACATCAGGCTCTCTGCTCAGCAGGGAGCCTGCTTCCTCCTTTCTCTCTTCCTGACTCTCTGCCTACTTGTGATCTCTCTCTCTCTGTGACAAATAAATAAATAAAATCTTTAAAAAAAAAAAAGAAGAAGAAACATGTCAGCAGGGATCTTAGCAATGGCAACGCTCAATCTGTCATGGGGTATTACTACAACTAGTGTGGACTGACTACCCATTGTTACACATATGTTGCACATCTGACAACTTGGAAACTTCATGCACCATCCTCCTATGAATTCCCTTTGCCTCTTTCCAGGATTAGAATTTCTATTTCCTGTAGCCCTTGTCTTCCTCTTCATCAGTTTATGTTCTCTTTCTGGTGAAGCATACCCTTTAGTTGCTTCATGAGAAAGAGTACATCAAAGGCCAACTTTTTGATATCATGAAAAATGTCTTGATGATCCTCAGACTTGACTGTTAGTTTGACTAAGAACAGAATTCTAGGCTGGAAATAATTTTCTTTAAGAATCTTCAAAGTATGGGACGCCTGGGTGGCTCAGTTGGTTAGGCGGCTGCCTTCAGCTCAGGTCGTGGTCCCAGGGTCCTTGGATCGAGTCCTGCATCGGGCTCCTTGCTCAGAGGGGAGCCTGCTTTTCTCTCTGCCTCTGCCTACCATTCTGCCCGCTTGTGGTATGACAAATAAATAAATAAAATCTTTAAAAAAAAAAAAGAATCTTCAAAGTACAACTGTATCATCTTATTTCTAGTGTTGCTGTTCAGAGAGATATACAAGTAATTCTAACTCATAATTCAGCATGTGTAACTTTTTTCCTTGAACAATTAGAAGCATATAGAAGCTTCTCTTTGTCCCCAGTGTTCTGAAATATCACAGTGATGTATCTGGGATTAGGTTTATTTTCATCTAATGTTCCAAGCATTTGATGGGCAATTTTAGTCTGGCAACTCATGTCCTTCAGTTTGAGGAAATTATATTGAATTATTCAGTGACGATTTTTCCCTTGCTATTTTCGTTGTTTGCTCTTTCTTTCTGGACCTCTTGACTAGTTCTCTAACGTTCTAATCCTTATTTTACACTTCTGTATCTTTTTGCTCTCTACCTTTTGTGAGATTCCCTCAACTTTGCTCTTCAATCCTTGAGGTTTTTGTCTATCATGCCTTGAATTTCTGGGAGCTCTGATTTGTTATAGCATCTTGTCTAATGGATTCTTGTTCTTGTCTAATGGATTCTAGATCTTCAACTGGGGATATTCATAATATGAGTATTTCTCATGAAGCAACCATTTGTTTACTTCTTTCCTTACAAGTTTTCTTCTTTCTGAATCTGTTTCCTTGGAGTTATTTTTTTCTTTTTCTTCCTATGTTAAATGTTTAACTTTTAACTGTTTAACTTGCAAACTCTGCAATGTTAAATGTTTTCCTCCTGTGTTTAATTCTTCTATCTGTCCATGATTATGTGTGATAGACTAAAATGTAGATGGCACAATCAAAGAGCATGCCAAGTGTGGGCTTTGAGGACTAGGCTTTACAGTAGGTGACCTGAGTATACTATTTGTTAGGGAATATATTTGCCCTTTGGTTTTTCGAATTTTCAGGGAACTGTTCTTTAATCTACTGCTTGGGGAGTAAAATCTAAAATCCAAAATGTCAGCAGGGATAAGGCCCGAGACTCACTGCTTTCAGCATTCAGAATGCATTCATCATTTAACAACATGGTATATTCCAGTCCAGATATCTGTTAAGTTGGGATAGGGGCAGGTGCCCAGCAGCAATGACCCGTGTAGGTGGCAGAAGAAAATCCAAATAATCTAACTTCTAAGGAAGTTTTTACTCAAGTGCTCCCTGCTCTGCCTCTCCTTCGCCCTAGTTCCTGACGTACCTGATACTGCCCACTCCTACACCTGTTGTGATTCTATGATATAAACCATGTTCTAGATTTCTCCATTGCCACCGTGAGATTTGTCTTTCTTAGATCTGCTAAGTCAGTTTCCACAGATTCATCTGCTTTCTAGCTTCCAATCTGTGTACTCCTGTCACACTTCTGTTCTCCCTGTCTTCATAGCTTACTGTCTTTTAAGTGAGTCAATCAATCAATAACCTTTAATGTAGTTTCAGTGGGGTTTCAGAAAGAGACAAAATGGTATCTATGTCAAATTTACCACCTAAACCTGCAAATCCTGACTTCATACCACCTTCTATAACATTTTATGTAATTTCTTCTTTGGTCCTTAAATTTCAAATTAAAGTATAATTTAAGTGTTTTATATTTGGCATTACCCTAATCCTTATAATCTATATTCATTAATTACTTCTATATAACAGTTAACAGATTTTTTGGGTGTGTAGATAATTCCTCACCTTTCTCGTACTGATTTTCCACAGATAAAGCAAGTCCATTTTCTCTTTCCACCATGGGTACATTCTATATGGCGTTTCAAATTTCCAGTGTCATTAAACTGGCGACCACATATATCACATGGAAAAGGACCTAAAAAGGAAAGAAGAGTGTATATTTAAAGTTTAAAGAATAAATACTAACTTAAATTTAATAGGTATATTATGAATGTTTATCTACCACTGTAAGTGCGTATATTATAACACAGTGCAGTTATTCATTTATAATTTTCTCTTCTGGATTGTTTATTCCTAGAAGCCAAGTTACAATCATCCCTGTATGCCTAGAGCTGAGTTTAGGATGTGGCATCTAATATAATAAATGCTGTATAATCTAATGGGTTAATAAACTGAAATGGACAATTCCTAGTTTGAAATCAGACTGGAACAAAGTAAAAAATGTTATACACCAGATTTCTGGGAAAAGATGGTACTGAGAAACTTTGGAAGAATAAACAAAGGACTTAGTTCATAAACTGGAAAAGAACTGTTGTTCCTCAAAACCACAAATTTTTAATGATGTTTCCTAGATTGAAAATACTGGGGGCATCTGGGTGGCTCAGTGGGTTAAAGCCTCTGCCTTCGGCTCGGTTCATCATCTTGCGGTTCTGGGATCAAGCCCCGTGTCAGGCTCTCTGCTTAGCAGGGAGCCTGCTTCCCCCTTTCTCTTTGCCGTCTCTCTACCTACTTGTGATCTCTCTCTCTCTCTCTCTGTCAAATAAATAAATAAAATCTTAAAAAAAAGGAAGAAAATATTGTAGATTCTACTGTGAACTTTAATGATAATCATAATAGATCAACAGAAAGAAAATGGCATTTGGACACTGAGATTCAGAGGCATATCTATAAGCAGAATTGTTCAGTAGCTACCATAGTTTTAGGGGAGTTTCAACATATTTTTGAGAGATGACTTCAAAATATATTAAGTATCTTTAACATATTCTCATTTAAAATCTCTTAATATTTCATCTTCCATGAAATCTGAGCCTTTTATTCATTTATTAACTAATTCAACAAGTATTTATTGATTCTTAATTCATATCTAGTACTGGGTTAAGTAAAGTAGTGCTATGGAAAATCCCTCTACCTCCTCTTACATCCCTCTCCCCCCAAAAAACTCCAAGAAGGTGGAAAAAAAAAGAGATTCTATATTTGCACAAAGATAAATAGATGAGGCAAATGAAAGCAAAAAGCACAAAGATGAGAATATTATGGCAAATGTATGTTAGGCAAAATGTGAAATAACTGTATGTATTCCTGAAGGCTCCAGCTGGGTGAAAAAAGGAGAATTCTCTTTCATGTTCAGTTATTTAGCAGTTCGTCAAAGGAAATACCGACATTCTTTCCCCTGTATTAGATACCCAGTTTTGCATGCAGTTAAACCTCTTTTGAACTGGTATTTATGAAACTATGCTCAGAAGTTACTAAAGCAGTTTTCATGCTCTCTAAATAGGATAAAATTAGAAGATTTGACTTTAAAGCCAACTATGATTTTTATACTTATACATAGCGATATATTAAATATTCTTCTACCCTAACTGTTCAGACTGTATTTCTTAGAAATATCTCCCCCTGATTTACGGAATATATAATCCTAATGTATAAGTATGTCTTTGAATAACCTAAAGCAGTAATACACAGGTGTGTGGTATGTGGGCCATCAGCATCAGCATTACCTGGGAACATGTTAGAAATGCAAATTCTTGGGCCATACCTCAGACCTGAACCACTCACCTTTAATATACAGTGATTCAAGAAAACAGAAGCATAGAGGTGTGATGTATGTATACATAAAATGTATATACTACAATTATATATATCTGTACATATAGTACACATATATAAAACATATGCACATAGATGTAGTTCAACCATCTTTTCAAGAATGCTTTCTTCAACAATTCTATCTGCTACAGTTCAAAGATCTGTTTGTATTATTTTACTGATAGGAAAATAACTATTGTGCAAGATAAGTTACTTCAATTTGTAAGTTCCAATACTTTACAAAATTTCTTAAATTGAAACTAAACCTACACCTTAGGATATTCACTTAATATTCTTAGATTGTCCATGTATTTACTAAATGATCCATTTAACAAATGTTGAAATAGAAAATCACGAACAGAAAAAGGAAGTGGAAGCAACTATGTTAACCATAAAAATTATTATATTGTGCATGTTTCTATAACATGGGACAAAAAAAGATTACCTATGCTTTCCATCTCAAAAAGGAAGAAGCCCTCAATTCCTCAAAAGAAATTCTTTTTCCTGGAACTAATGTATAAAGAAATTTCTCACATGCAACATGCAATCACGAACATGTCTCCAAGTACAGTTCTAGTAAGTATAAAATCTGCTTCATATGATGGCTTCTTAAAAATGCTAAGATGAAATACTCTTGATAGAACAACTTACTAAAGGCAATTCAAAAAGTACTACGCTAAGAAAATAATCTTCCAGCATACATGTCTTATGTAATAAAATCGCAAAGACTAAAGATTCCTTACAGCACAATTGTTCTACCTTTCCCAGACAAAATTATTTCAAGATTCTTTCACATATGTTTAAGACCCTAGTTCACCATAATTACCCACTTCTTGAGAATGTATTTGTCAATATCCATCTTGAATGTTGTATGAATGCAACATTCCAGATGAATTTAAAATCAGTGAGATAATTACCTCTTGATTTTGAACAGATTTATTACTATAGTTTAAAACTACAGTGGTTTTTGTCAGTCATATGATATTCTTTATTCAGATTGTGCCTAAAAAGCTTCTGCTTTTAAGCCCATCTATAAATAGAGGAGTTTGGCTTCTGTACCACTTCACAGTTCTGCAATACCCAATGACTAAAAGTCGGATAATTCCCATGTTTACGACTTTGCATTTACTCTAAATTTTAACTTAATTTGTTTTAACCTTTTCTAGAGCACAAAGATTTTTTTTTACATTTTTATTTCCTGCCATATCAACTACCCCTACCAGCTTTATGTCATCTACAAATTTCATAAGCATGAACTATATATTTTTATCTAAGTTGTCAATAAAAATATTGGCTAGGACAGGGAAAAGGCTGCCTTCTGCTTGAAAGGTAGCTATGCTTACCACTATACCACCAATGCTGCACAGCAAATAGCCTCTACTTTGGATAAAAGTAATTCTCTATCAGTATTAACTGTCGTAAATGTACCTAATTGTATTACAATCTAGTACACAAGTTTCCACTGTGGCCATAAGCATTAGACAGAGGATTTGTCAAATACCATACTGAATTCTACATATTGTAGGTTCATTTCATTCCCTGAAAAATGAGTTTTTTCCAAAACAAAATGCCTTATTCAAGCACTCACAGACCTATCCAACAATCAACTGTGAATAGATATAGTTTATGACCACAGATACATCTGCCACCAAAACAGAAAATAAACATATTTACTCATCTGCAGAACAGCAGCAAATTCAGTATTCCTCCCAATTTATCTGACTTCCTTCTCTCCTAAGTGGTTCAACAGCAGCAGGCTTCTTTAGCACTATGTGATAATCAGTAATTGCTACGACTGGGGTTCCTGGGTGGCTCAGTTGCTTGATCATCCAACTCTTGATTTTGGCTCAGGTCACGATCTCAGGTTTATGAGATCAAGTCCCATGTCGGGCTCTGCCCTCAGCACAGAATCTGCTTGAGAGTTTCTCCTTCGCCCTCTGCTCCTTCTCCCCTCCAAAAATAAATAAAATCTTAAAAAAAAAAAATACTAAAAAAGTAATTGCCATGACTACTCTTAGCAAAAGTAATTTACTTACCCAGATGGAACTTTTCTTGGTGCTTTAACCGTGCAAATCGTGATTTGAAATGTTCTTCGCAATAGGTACACTTAAAAGGCTTATCTTGAGAATGTAGAATCATATGTTCCTCCAAGTGCGGTCTTCGAGTAAAAGATTTCTTACAAATCTAAAATAAAATGTATATAAAATGTAACAGAATTAAAATACCAAGCTCATGATGTGAAATAAACATATAAATTCAAGTAGTTAAAGAGAAATTTCTTCCAACGGAAAAGTTACCAAAAGTAAAATCAAATTCTCATTGTGCAGAAAAAAAATGCCTTGGAGGAATTATAGTATGAAATTATTTTAAATTTGTACTAAAGGCAGCTGAATTTCAACTCCTTACATTTCTAACAGGCTAATTTCTAGGATTACCCAGTAATCTTAGTATCTTAATTCTAGTCAACATTTCTAAAATCCATAAATTTATATTTTAATCACTTATATGTCATGAATAAAATGGTTTATTATTGTTGCCATATATTTAATTAGCAACAGGAATAAGAAACCACAAAAAAATAATTTTAGAATTTATCTCTTAAAGTAGTCAAAAGTAAGAGATACAGCTTTTTAAAGAAATCTGGCAGACACGAGATTTAAAAAGGGGAGGTCAGTGTAGGTTCATCATTGTAACAGATATACCACTTTGGGGGGATGCTGATAATGTGGGCGGTTATGCATTTGTGGAGGCAGGGGGTATATGGAAAATCATTATACTTTCCTCAAATAATATGCTATAAAACTTTAAAATGTTCTAAAAAAATAAAGTCTTAATTTTTTTTATTAAAAGGGGGAGGGGAGAAGGGGCTGCTATGATGACAATGACAACAGCAGAAAATAATATAGCACGTACTATACACCAGGCACCATGCTAAATAATTCATGGTTTATTTTACTTAATTCTCACAATAATCCTATGAGGTAGATATAATTATTATGATCGTTTTACAGCTGAGGATGATGAAGCTTAGTAAGGAGAAGAAAGCAACTTAGGGTGATCCAAGTAGTTAAAAACTAACTTCAATCCCTAGGAGCTGAAATCAGAGAAATGGTGATAATTTTGCTGTATACATAAACTGTAGCCTGAAAATAAGGAAAACAGATGACAGCTTGTGACTCCCTCAAATCATATTTACCTATATACTTATATGTTTACCTATATTCAAACAATAGTACCTATAAAAAGTACTTTAGGGGGTATGGCAGGATATCTAAAAATTCTTTGCTACTACTGGAAAAACAGAAACTACTCCCCCTCCCCTTAAATCTGACCTGGCTGTAGTGACTTGTTTGAATAAGAGAATGTGTTGAAAGTGATGCTGTCTGATTTTTGAAACTAGGCCATTAAAAAGTCTGATAGTTTTGGGTGCTTGAGGGCTTAGCTCGTTAAGCATCTGACTCTTGATTTCAGCTCAGGTTATCATGGGTCATGGGATTGAGCCTCATGTCAGGCTCCATGCTTGGAGGGGAGTCTGCTTGAGATTCTCTCCCTCTCCCTCTGCTCTTCCCTCCCCCACTGGCATGTGTTCTCATTCTAAAAATAAACAAATCTTTTTTTTTAAAAAAAGTTGGATAGTTTTTACCTAGGCTTCTTGGAGCTTAGCTACCATGATAGAAAGAAGATTAAGTAGTCTCATGAATAGACTACTTATAGAGAAGAATCAAGGTCCCTAGCCAACCGTCCTTGTTGAGCATCTTGTTGTCAGCCAACACCAAGTTCCAGCCATGTGAATGAGCCACTTGGAAGTGGCTCCACACCAAACCAGATCACCTATATCAGCTGAAAAAACTGAGTGACTTCAGTTGACACCATGTGTAACAGAATTACCTAGCAAAGCTATGCTCCGAATTTAGATTACTGACCCAAAAAATGGTGGGATATAATAAAACGGCTGTTAAAGACCACTAAGTTTTGAGATAGATAACCAGAAGTGGAGGGAAAAGTCTAACATTTTTATTATTTATTCATTCATTCATTCATTCATTCATTTATTTATTTATTTATTTATTTATTTATTTGGAAAGAGAGAGAGAAGGTCAGAGTGAGAAGCGGACTCCCCATGGAGCTGGGAGCCCGATGCGGGACTCGAGCCCGGGACTCCGGGATCATGACCTGAGCCGAAGGCAGTCGCTCAACCAACTGCGCCACCCAGGGGCCCACATTTTTAACTCCTACTTATACAGTAGTGTCAGTTTATATATATATAACTATAAGCACATGGTATGGTACTTACATTAAAAATAAAAACTAAGATTACCATCAGGTCCATCATCTAAAAACTAACGTCTATGGGGCTTAATTTACAAATATTAGGATAACTTTGTATAAAAGAGAGATTCTAAAAGTGGCATAAGCTAGGTTTATATTACTCTAAAATCTAATTACTTTCCCCAAAGGTAACATTACATTTATTTTGGTTTTCTACTACAAATCAAAGGCTCTTACATCACATTTCCAACTTTCACTCTTGGTCTTCTTAATGGAAATAAATTCTTGTGCATTTTCAGGATGAAATCTACAAGAAAGGAAAGACTATTAGGAAAAGATTTTATTAGTTAAGTCCATATTCCATATGACCTGTCAACAGTGATTATAAGAATCGGGCACTATCTCCTTTCATAAAGAGACAGGCACATGTAAATACCTTAAGAATACAGGTATTGTTAACATTTAAAAATGTATATGTCTAAATTTATGCAGAAATAGTCAAAGAAAAGTCATACATTCAGGAACCTAGCTATTCACAGATAATCTTCAAGGTAATTCACTTGATTTTTTTTGGTCCAAATTTCAATAAATTTCCTTTCTTAAAATTAAATATTCAATACTGTACTAAACATGCTTTCTTTCACAAATTATTATACATTAGAGACAAAGTTGAGCATGAGGAATGTTTCCTAGAATTCTAAAACCATATATTTTGAAAATATACTTGTCAAAACCTCCCCAAAAAAATGGATAGCCAAAATACTGTCTTAAACTTCTATTGTTCTTGTTTCAACATAAAAAACTCCATCTCAATAGCATTAATAAAAACCAAACTAACATTTGCTGTTCTTAATAAATTTGTAATCAAATATATTTGCAATCAAAATTGTTTGCAAAATATTAAGCAAATAAAGAACTGGAGACAAGCACTCCTTAGATGTTTTTAGCTTACTCCATATTTAAATTAGAAGGCACAATAAAGTATATTATGGAAGCAAGATAATACTTGCCTCTTAACATGCTTGGCTAAAGTCTTCTTGCTTGCATGAAGTTTATTACAGTAAGGGCACTTGTGCTCCTTCTTATGAAATTCTGTTTCATTACTGTGCTTCTTTCTGTGAACAGTTAGGTTAGACTTTGTCGAATAGCGCTGGTGACAAATATCACACTCAAAGGGCTTCTCACCTGTGTGAACACGTGTGTGGCTCTCATATTTCCCTATAAAAATAGATAAAATTAAATTCAGTACATTTAGTACACAGTGACTGAAATTTGACAGTGGAATAAAATCTCATGGTTAATAACATATTTAATATACACACCCCCACACAAAAGTAGAAAAAAGTTTACTTACATATTTATCTCTGCTAAACCTCAAGACTTATTACTTTGATCTCACTGCTTTCCTTGAAAACTTGGGTCATTAAAAAAACAACTATACATGTTTACACATTTTAAAAATCAAGACTTTGGGTAAATTTGCTTAAAATTCTGTTCCAAATTCTCTAAACATATATAAAACTTTAAAATATATATATTTTTTAATTAAAATTGACTGTCAGTAAAAGTTCTACTCATCACTTAAGACAATTTTTATACTTCACTTTTACTATGTATATGCATGAACTGAAATTTTCAGATTTGACCTTCTAAAAATACCTTAAAAAGGCCAAATAATACACTTATGTATCATATATGTTTTATCTATCTTCCAACAGAAAGTAATCTGGAAATGGCACTACATATCTAAAATACTCAACAAAACCTATACATCACTACAGCGTATTCATATAAAGAGTCTCCAACTTAGAAGACATTAGAAAACACGTAAATCACCTGTACTTGGTGCATGCTTAAATGTTAAACTGCTAAATCCAACATACACGGGCAGTATCAAAGAAAGCAGGAAAAGGAAAAGATGAACTGGTATAATGCAGACACCCAGAGTCATATTAATGTGAGATCTGTATTACAATCTGAATACATATCTAAAATCTGTAGAAATGTTACAGGCTTCTCTACCGGGGGGGGGGGGGAATAAAGAAATTTTAATATGCACTTTCCAGGGGAAAAAGTTACAATAAAAAATTAAGTGAAAAGATGTATTTTGGCTTAATTTTTATTTATTTTTTTATTAGACTAAATGTTTTCAAATCATTCTTTAGAATGGAAACAGGTAAGGGCACAGACCCTGAGTCCATGCACCTACATATAAATGCTAGCTCTTAAAATAATAGGCTATGGGACCTTGGACAAATAACCTTTCTATGACTAAAATCTTTCTCAAGTGAAAATATGAAATGATAATATTTACTTCCTAGGACTGTCACACGAATAAATTAATCAATACACATTAAAGCACTTCTAACAGTGTCTGACACATTATAAACTATATCACTTTAATGTTTGCTATTATTACTCTGGAATCAAAGCTAAATGTGCACATCTAGCAGCTTGAAGTAGAAATTTCAATAAACGATACTTCTGAATGAAAACCAATAAAAATAAGAAAAAATATTCTTAAAAAAAGAAAAAAATATTATTGGTAAGAACAACAGTTTTCAATTAAAAGCTTAGCTTTGCTCTGCAAAATAAATGTATAAATTTTTCTTTAGGCCAAAGCTAATGTAAATAAAAGTGTAGTGGCATTTCGGTCATATACTTAGACAAAATTCTATATATAGCATGGAAATTAGAAAAAATCCAAAATATTCCAGACCACCAAAGAAAAAAGATAATCACAATTATTTTCTACTTAGTAAAATAAATGAGTTCATCAATCTATTACATATATCTATGTATGATTAAATTTCATAAACACATAGTATATTACCTAAAAATTAATTCCACTGCATTTACATAAAGAATACACAGGAAAGGGAAACAAAATATTTTCCTCAAGGGAGGGGGAAGGCTGACAATTATAGGCAAAGAAAAGCAGAAGTATGATGAAAAATCCATTAGGTATTTATGTATAGACCACACAGATGATGGTCAATGCATTATTTACATATAGTTAGAAAACTCAATGTTTGGTAACCTGTTAAATTAGCTGTGTGATCTTAATTAAGCTAACAATTTAACCTCTCTGAATTTAGTAATGCTGCATGGGGTTGTGAGAAGTACATGAGTTAATATACACACAATGCTTAAGACATTCCAGCACATAGCAAGCGCTAATAAATTATTAGTAGCAAGTGACTAATAAATATTAGTCACTTAGTACTATTATTATTTGGTTACTAGTCACAGTGTAGACATGTAGGTATACTTCAAATATAAATATGGATATAACTGATTGATGAATATACATTATAATATATCAAAGTAGGGTTTCAGCTCTCTGAGAACACTGTAAAAACTTCACTTTTGGGGCACCTGGGTGGCTCAGTTGATTAAGCAACTGCCTTTGGCTCAGTCCGGGGATTGGGATTGAGTCCCGCATCAGGTTCCCAGGTCCGCTCCACGGGAGTCTGCTTCTCCTTCTGAATTCCCTCTTATTCTCTCTCTTACTCACTCTCTCAAACAAATAAGATCTTAAAAAAAAAAAACACAAAACTTCACTCTCTCCCCTTGCCTTGTTAAAATGGCCAGTATCTCTGTCCTCTCTCTGCCACTGCAAGGGCATACTCTTCATTTAAACATGCATACACACGCCCTACCAGCATTTCCTCTGCTGTTTCAAGGGATAAGATTTAATACTTTAATATTGGAATTTATTGAGAGAAAGGTGTTCTTGTGTCCCAAAGTGAAATCTGAAACAGCACAAGTAAGTAGGTTCTATAGAACAAGAGTTGAGCTATGTTATGGTTTAAATCAGTGTTTTACAAACGAAACATCATTAGTGTTCATGAAATAAATTCCTTAGGTTATGACTAGAATTAGGGGAAAGAAAAGAGTAGAAAATACCAAAATGTATTCACATTAGTTCTGTGCAATTTTTTGCTTCAATTTATGTATGAGCACATGTGTAAATATGTATATAATGTAATAAGATATGCATTTCTGACCTGGAACTATCCAAAACACTGATTTATATTACTTTTTACAGGGTATAACCAGACCATTATTGTTACAATAATCTTTCTCAAGTTGACCTTTTTCTTTTTCTATTATTATAATATGGCATGCATGTATTAGATTCCTTAACCTTTATTACATATCAATTAGATATAAAGTACAGAATCCAAACATGTACTAAAATCCCACAATTTTAATTTCAAAAAGATTGAAGTCTTTGCATGCAATTAAAAAGTTACCTTTGATTGTGAAAGTTTTCAAATTTCATTTTTATTAAACTTGCTTTTCAAATTATGTGACACATACTTGTAGTTAAAAAAAAGTATAAACAAATCAAGAGTATATAGTGTAATTTTAAATGATGAACTTGTATTTTTTTTAGACTAGGCCCACTCTTAACTGGGCATTAACTGTGCATGTTTAGTTAAAAGAAAACCAACCATCTAATGCTTAAATCTCATTTTTACACCCAAGTGAACAAAAACAGCAACTTAATACAATCTTAAAGTATAAGAAAAATAAGAAAAAATTTTCACCAAATTATTTCTTATGAAAATGCCTTTGCTGAAAAGATGTTAATCATTAGTAGCACTTTCTCTTTAATTAAAGAAATTCTTGCTTGCTTGCAAATATAAATTAAGTTACATGTAGTTGAATAGTAAAACCATCAAAATGGCAGTTAAATTAAAAATCAAAAGCACTTTTAACTATTAAACTTCTCCTGTAGACAAGTACACTTAAGATTCAACCAAGAAAAAAAATTTTAACCAGAAGAGACAAAATTTAAAAAAAATTAAGTAAATTCAGCAGAGTCCAAAGAGACTAATGAAAATAACATAAAACTGAATGTTTTATTATGACATTAAGAATCTCTAAAGTGAAAAAACTCTTTTAAGTTATTAATTCATTACTACGCACACAAGCATTGCAGAGCCACGTCTCTCTATGGATTTGATTTTCTGAACAACAGAAGAGACACAACTTCTGTGGAAACAATGAACCCATAAGAGTTAGGTAGATCTACAGGGGCCAGTGAGGAAAAATTTTAATTTCTAAAGAAATTTCATGTTTAAAAAAATTGGTAGCAGTGTGGGAGGTACTCAGAATAAATACAATCAACATCTAAATCTGTTTCTTCTTTCTTGGGGGGGGCGGTGCAGAGGGAGTCAACAATAAATCAAAATGTGTGTTTCAAATAAATTTTCAATAAAAAATAGTATTCCTTCAAAGAATAATACACTATGTCCAACCTTTCTTGAATACCAAATGAAAATGCATAATACTAACAAATTTCATCCACAGAATTTTTCTGAAATGAATCTCAATATGAATTGCGTCCTAAAGAAATTTTCACATGAAAAAACTTGACCTTGTGCTTAAGAATTTATTATTCCCCCATGTGGGTTATGCAAAATTACCACTGTCAGATTTCATGAGCAGTTTCTACAGAGAAACATTGTCAAATAAGCTCATTATTTATTTGATATTGTTAAATCTATTATTCCTTGAATTTATTCATATGGCATACTCTAAAGAATACTTAACTAAAATTCCTAACCTTAAATAATTGTGTCACTGTTATAACTCTTCTCTATTAAGAACAAAGTGGAATCTCTGTCAGGTTGGTCTAGAGTCACATTTTTTAAAAACCTGTAAAGAATTTTCTACCTCTAGAAGATATTATAAATTTAATCCAAGGAAAGATTTTAGTTCCTCGTAGGAACAATAAAAAAGATAAATTATCCAAATTTCCTCTCTTGCCCCATCTGTCATCTTTTCTCTATTTTTGCTTTTTCACCCATAGGTTTTTTCACCCACTTTAACCTTAAGGGGGAAAGGTCAAAGGACTCTTTTTGCATGAGAATACACTGAGAGGAAGACAGCTGGTAGCCTAAGGGAAAATATAACTGGATCAGGAGTTCCACTCCAAGCAACAATTAAATACATGAGAAAGGATAAAAGATCCAAAGTAATGGAATCAAATGAGTAGACTACATATTGTGGAGCTAATGATTCCAGCAGGTCTCACAGCTTATTAATTCTCATAACCCACTCTAAGATACCAAAGTTAGAAGCATATAAAGAAGCCCAACTGGCTTTCTACAAGTCCAAAGTGAAGTCAGACACCAACCTTTCAGTTTTGTTCACTCAAATAATAGGAGCTTTCTGAATGAAAACTTAATATTTGAAATGACCAAAAGATACAAAATTTTTAGGCTTAAAATCTAATGAGAAATAAATAACCAAAAATCTAGGTAGGCATATTTAAATCATACAATAGGAATATGAGTGCTATAAGGCTTATTGGAAAATGGTCCTTGAACTGCTTTTTTTTTTTTTTAAAGAATAAACAGACTTGTGCTCGCTTCGGCAGCACATATACTAAAAAAAAGAATAAACAGACTTCTGATGGAGATGAGAAAGGAGGACATTTAAGAAACAGAGATCTTCTCCTTCCACATTTACATTCTACCCATTACCCAGTCCACTTAGTCTATTTTCTTTTCTTTTATTTTTTTCATTTTTTTTCAAGATTTTATTTATTTGGTTGACAGAGAGAAAGAGATCACAAGTAGACAGAGAGGCAGGCAGAGGGAGACGGAGAAGCAGGCTCCCTGCTGAGCAGAGAGCCCCATGTGGGGCTCAATCCCAGGACCCTGAGATCATGACCGGAGCCGAAGGCAGAGGTTTAATCCACTGAGCCACCCAGGCGCCCCCACTTAGTCTATTTTCAGTGCACCTCTCTGATCTACCCTGGTCCCACAGCCTATTCTCAATGTTACTCATCTAACTAGTCCAAGGCTACAATATCCTTCTAGTCCTTTCCAATTTCATTCTCTGTGCTGAAGCCAGCATGACCTTCCTAAAACTTCAGTAGGCTGACATTTCTTTTGTCAAAATTTTTTCAAGTTTCTATCCCTCACTGGATAAAATCTAAATGTTCTATATAGCATAAAACATGCAAAATTTGACCTCTGCTTACATGCCAATCTTCATCTACCATTTTTATTTTACCTCCTTGTGCATCTTGAAATCACCCCACAGCAATTTCCAGAACACAATATACGTTGATGTCTTTGCACATGTTCATCCTTTTGCCATGTAAATTCTTCCCTATTCTTTAGTTCTCAGCTCAATTCTACCTGCTCTATGAATCCTTTACTGATTCCTTTAGTCCTCTGTACTTTTCCTGGTAAGATTATGTTCACCGCAATATGATTGCGTTTTTGCATGTACTCATTAAACTTCAACATTCTTGAGAACACAGAAAATATAACTTCATATCTGTTTGTCGGTATTAGAGCTACTCAGTAACTATATTAGATTAATTAATAAGAGTAGCTAATATTCCTTGAACATCTAAATTTCACACAGTATTTTGAGTGATTCACAAGACTATCCCATTTAATTCTCATAATAACCTCCATGAGATGATACTATTAGCTTTACATTAGCATCATCCAACTCAACCTATGAGGAACATAAAAATACAAAACAAGTAATCTGCCAAAAACCTCGATTCAAAAATGCAGATGGTCTGACATCACTATAGCTCATGCTTTTTTAACCAACATGATATAATCTCACTTTCAATCTCCAAGCACCCCCATGTGAGACTTAAGCAAAAGAGAGGAGTGAATAAAAGAGGAGTATAACGTCCAGTGCATTCAGAAAGGTAGGCTACAGGTAAGTCTACAATGTGACTTATTGATTTTCACAATTTTGGGGCTGCTCTTCATTAAAAATACTGCAAAACACCTTCCTCTTAGTTTATCAGGAACTTAATCTTGAGCAGTGTTTTCCTAAATTGTGTGCAAAGAACTGTAGTGGTTTTCTGGACATTAAAGAAGTACCACAGAAGTGTCTTATGATAAAATTATTTGAGGAAATGCCAGACTAAATGAAATTACCAAGTTTCTTTGCTAGAGAATTTGACAGTTATTACAGACTATGAATTACAGTATATAGTTTCTCCAATCTTACTTGAACATAGAAATCCTCTCAAAGTATCTCACAGCCCTAGTGTTCTACAGGACAGTTCAGAAATCTAAGTGTTGGGCTTACAATGCCATTTGTGCCTCTCAAGTCAAATGTGCATCTCAAGTCAAATTAGGTCAAATTAAAGCAGAACAGAGGAGGCATGTACTAAGAATATAAAGTTGAAGAAGCAAAATCTCTTGAAAAGATAGCGTGCTCTCAGGTATCTGAATCCAAAAATATTCTCTTCTACTTGTGTTAGCTCTATGAGAGATGAAGTATTTATCCAGTTGAGTTTAGCAAGTTCCTTGTATTCCTATGCTCTTGCAATTGAGTTACTCATGAAAAGTTATTTTATTCATGCTTGAGTCTCAAACATAATAAAAATAGTGATAATTATTTAATTGGATTGTCAAAAATTCTGATTTGGAAATTCAAAGGCATAGTAAAAAGCAAAAAGAGGTTACCACTTACACTATAGTGTGTACTGTCCCATATTTTGAGAGCAAATGATTATCAATACCTTAAAAATTCAATTTCCACCTAAACCAAGAACATAAGTAACTCAACACTGCAAAATACATGGGGATCTATTAACCTACATAAATAATGTTCAAGGTCAAACTGCACTTAAATGTTCCTTTTAACATTATATGTGGTGGAATGTATTTCATAATTTCATAACTTTGATTTATATAGAAACAGCTTAATTACTGCAATTTAAAAGTTCACATTAGAACTGTTCATGTAAAACACCTCCAAAAATTATTTTACTAGCAAATATCAGACCTACTGAAATTATACGTTCACTGACATATTTTTAACTTAAGGTTATAGATCACATTTCCTGCATACTTTTCTAGTAAAGGAAAAGTTGATTTATTAGTTATTATAGTAACCAAAGACTACTACTAACCAAGACATTTCCTAAAGTCTCTACCTACAAAATAATATCCAATTCAGTTTCATTCTTAACTACAAGCCTAAACTGAAACATTCCAATTCTAAACAGTACTAGATTCTAGAGAAGTGACTGTATTTCTAACTCAGATATAGCCAGGTTCAAGGGGAAATAGTATACAAATTATTAAACTGAGTAAGATAATCTAATTCAATTTTCTATCACTCAAAAATAGCACTTATCTAAGAAATTAAATCAACATATAAATCAAAGCATTACATTCATAATAAGTCTGTGGAGTTTTTTCATGCCAAATACTTGAATTAATGATCTGCCACCTTTCAATGGGACATGGGGTAGGGAAAATAAAAGCTAGTAAGTTATATTCCTGAATCGAAACAATTTTAAAATAACAGAATATATGTATTGACTATCAAATACCCACCCTAGTTAAGTATTCCTTTCAAAAGTTACCTTCGAAGTTTAGTTTTTCATTATCATCTTTAAAATACCAGGAAAAGTTATTAGAGACAGAAAACAAGCTTTCTTTTCTTACCTATGCGATCAAATGTTTTATCACATTTAGGACATTGCAATATTTTTTTGTTACTGTTCTGAATGACTACAGGAGTTAACCCCTCATGAATATTTCCTACAGAATCACCAGCCTCGGGTTCTTCTTCTGCATCATTATGATCTTTTTCACTTTGTTCTTCAATGTCAGAGTATTCATCTGACATTTCCTCCTCTAGTTCATCTTCTTCAGCATTATATTCACTTCCAGGGTCCTCAGAATCATTTCTGTCTGACTTTTCCTTATCAAAATTTTCTTGATTCAAATTGTCTGACCCATCACCACTTTCTTGTTCATCATCACTGGTGTCATCAAACTTAACAGGACACTTGCGATTCCTTTTCGATCTTCTTGTGGAAAAACTTCTCTCCAGCATTTTTAACCCATGTTTTTTCCCTAGTAAAAGGGACCTATGAGTTTTAGCTAAATGATTCTCTAAAGACTTTTTGTAACAAAAATGTCTACTACAGAATTTACACTGATGATTATTTGATAGTCTTCCAGCTAATTCACTTAGTGTTTCTTCTGGTGATGACTTTTCAGCCAGCTCAGACTGAAAAGTGGCAACATTTTCATTATTTAGCAACTTAACTGCATCTATAATGTCCAGAAATTTTGCTGCCTCTAAAACAAGAGGTATTTCATATTTGTACACAAAAAATTCTGATGTGTAAAGGAATTCAAGCAAATGCTGAAAAACTGAGTGTGTTACGTGATCCAGGGTGACAACATCAGTGCTTGGATTTTTGCTCAAACACGCATGAAAATAACTACTGCCGACAGCAACGACAACTTTATGGGCACTGAATTCTTTTCCTTCTACTATGATAAGCAAGTCACAGAAAGATGGTTGCTTCTGCCTATCATCATTTAAATACTTCAGCAAATTCTTGTTATACTGCAAAGAACTCAAAAGTTTTCTCTGATCTGGAGAGGGAGGAAGTTCCTGGTAACAGTGAAGAGCTTCAGGAGCTGGTCTCTCTGTGGAATGAGTATAGGTTACTTCGTCACACTCCACTGCAACATTGCCTTCTGAAGAATCTTTATGATAGCCTAGATGGATCTTCTCGTCAAGATTTGAAGTAACCTTTCTCCTTTTCTTCATTGCAGTACAACAATTTCAGAACAAGAAACTTCATAAGTGTCTTAAAGGATTTATTTCAAAAAACAAAAAACTAGATTGTCTTGGTTAACAGCTTCTGGAGGGGCGTGCCCGAGGGTTTCATGGTCTGCAAAAGAGTAACAACCACGTAAAAAAACTCCATGGCAAAGCAATCCTAAATTATTCACGGCATTCGCCTACTAACCCTTTCTAAATCAGAACTAAATTATGATAAAGTCACACGTTCTACTCATTTGTGGCGAAGATTTTAGGGTGGAGAACAAGGAGGGCCGGGTTATAAAAGACAGCCAACAAAAGAATAATTTTAAAGGAAGCCGGAGCACACCTTTCAGGCCTGATTCACGAACGGGGTGGGAAAAAGGAGGGCAAAAAAGGGAAGGACCCCCTCCAAGATCACTGAGGGTGCAGGTTGAGGCGCGCTACATTCATGTTTAGGGGCGCTGGGTTGGTGACAATAAGGCCGTCGCGGCCGCGAAATCCGTATCTCTCTATTAACATGCCTTTTCCCAGGGCTGGCAAGGCACACCTCCTCAGGGACAGAGAGCGTCCCACGGCCAAAACCACCCCGCAGGAGATGGCCCCAGAAGGGGCGCAGAGCAGGAGGAGTAGGGTCAACCACAGGGACGACTAAAGGAAGCAGAAGAGTCTTCCCAGGCCCTGCCCTGGCGGAGACTGCGCTCGCCGACGCGAACCCGGTACCCTTCCCACCCCAGTTTCCCTGGGCGAACGCCCCACAGATCCATTACCGGGAACCCAGGGCTCCCCCGCTGGCTCCCAGCCGCTGAGCTCCACTCTCGGCGCGCTCTCTCCAGCGCCTACCCACTTCCGGGTTCAGCCCCCCACCTCACCCCCCCTCCCTCTGCTCCTTCCCCTCCCAGAGCCTCGCCGCCTCTACGGCCACGGAACACGTCAACCGCGCGCAGCCTCCAAACCTCCCGGAGAGAACGGCGCGCGGCCCTGAGCCGACCACTGCGCATGTGCGCGCACCCGTCTTTGCGCATGCTCCGTAAAATATCCTTGCTCCCTAGGGGACCCTAGCTACGCCCCAAATCCGTTACTCCGGGTTTTCGCGGTGGTTTGGTGGCCTACAGTGATTGAACCAGACGAAGCTTTGCAGAAACCTTGCTGGGGAATGGCAGGGGGTGGGGTGGGGAGACGGATGGGTTTAGTGGAACCTGGCAGAGGCACGGTGGCATGAACGGATTTCATCCTCGCTAATACATTTAATAGTTTGTGATCTACTACGCAGCAACGGACAGAAGCCAGTCTTAGCAAACACACTGTATGTAAAGAACAGATGTCGATGTCCTTTCGGTTTTTTTCTGCGTTAAATGACTAACGCGGTTGCTCCTAAAATTATTTTTTAACTTCTTAATGTACACAGAAAACATTGGAAAATGTACATGTAAGTATACAGCTGTTAGGACAGGAAAGGCAGCCAAAACAAAAAGAAAGAAAAATCCACAAGAACAACTTTTGAAGCCGGTACCTAAGATTTTGCATTTCTAACAGAGTCCCAAGGGATGTTGATATTGCTACTCTGAGGACCACATTTTTAGTAGCAAGATCCTAGATCAGGTGATTTTACAGAAGCAAGGAAAATAAGAGACTGAGGCCGAATAGAATGGGTAACCAGACTGGTGACCCCATTCCTTACCCCCACTCCACCCATCACTCCTACCCCCGACAAGGTATAGCTGGCAACCTAGAAGGGCCACGGCTCTCAGTGGAAGAACTTGTGGGGATGGAAAATTTCTCCTACGAAAACGGAAACTTGAGGAAACTTGACTGACCCAAATTTTCTTTGATTTGAAAATGGTTAAAAGTTTTAGTGAAAATTCCTAGCAAAAGCACTCACACGAATTCCAGACAAGGATTCCTATCACCTGGGTGACTCGTTCCCACAAAACCCAGCCCTCTAAAATGAGAGTAAATAAAAGGAGTAAAAGCACTATAAAAACAATGTCCACAGGCTTCGGATGCACAAAGCCTGAAGATACTGAATTTTTCAAAAACAGAAAATAAAATAAATGTATTTAAAATATTTTTAAAAATAAAAGAAGGAAGTGAAAAGAGAATGAACAAAAAATTATTAAAAATAACCAAGCAGATTAAGAAAATAACTTAGATATAAAAGCTATCATTATATTAGTACTTAGAACATAGATGGAAATGTATAATTATGATTCTTGTATTAAAACAGAAGAAAGGTTAAAACAAAGTAGAAAATGAATATATTCAGGGACGCCTGGGTGGCTCAGTTGGTTAAGCAGCTGCCTTAGGCTCGGGTCATGATCCCACGGTCCTGGGATAGAGTCCCACCTCGGGCTCCTTGCTCAGCAGGGAGCCTGCCACTCTGCCTGCTTGTGCTCTCTCTCTCTCTCTCTGACAAATAAATAAATAAAATCTTAAAAAAAAAAGAAAAGAAAATGAATATATTTAAAGAAATGGAAAAAGGAAAGCTTACTGAAATGTAAGAAAGAGAAACAGCAAAAATCTGACTATTAGAATACTTGAAAAGTTGAGACATTTCTGGCAAGATTTGGTTATTAAAGAAAAGAGAAAGTACAGAGGCACGGGGATGGCTCAGTGGGTTAAAGCCTCTGCCTTTGGCTCAGGTCATGAGCTCAGGGTCCTGGGATCGAGCCCCGCATCGGGCTTTCTGCTCAGCAGGGAGCCTGCTTTCCCCTCTCTCTGTCTGCCTGCCTCTCTGCCTACTTGTGATCTCCCTCTCCTTCAAATAAATAAAATCTTTAAAAAGAGAGAAAGAGAGAGAGAAAATACAAGTATAAACCCAAAAGTTTGTTTTCTTAATAGTTTTGTAAATCCTGTGGAATGCACATACTGTCACCGTTAACACATTCATTCAGTGAATTCAGATTAGTTCTTTAGAATTTACCCTAAAAATTCCAAAAACATTCCATTATTAATAATGTCTAAATATACAAAAGGGTTTAGCTGTTCTGATGTAATTTGCTAGTCTTTAACTTGTTATTCCCTGCATGCTTAACTGAATGAGCTGTAAATCTATTTGATGGATCACCAAATCTTAGAAATGTAAAGAGAATATAACTGAATGCAATAGTGATTAAAATGATGGATGTAATCCTCTAAGAAAATATCAACCTGTACTTTAAAAACTGACAGAACTGAAATGAGAAAGGCAAATCTAGATTAATATACTAACAGAATAACTGATTAGATCGGAAGATAAAAATTACTGAGGTACACCATTTTTTTAAAGATTATTTATTTATTTGTTTGTTTGTTTATTTATTTATTTATTAGAGAAAGAGAGAGAGAGTGAGAGAGAGCATGAGAAGGGAGAAGGTCAGAGTTAGAAGCGGACTCCCTGTGAAGCTGGGAACCCGATGTGGGACTCGATCTCGGGTCTCCGGGATCATGACCTGAGCCGGAGGCAGTTGCTCAACCAACTGAACCACCCAGGAGCCCCCATTTTTAAAAATTATAAACAGGGGCGCCTGGGTGGCTCAGTGGGTTGGGGCCTCTGCCTTCGGCTCGGGTCATGGTCTCGAGGTCCTGGGATTAGGCCCCATGTCGGGCTCTCTGCTCAGCGGGGAGTCGGCTTCCCCCTTCTCTCTGCCTGCCTCTCTGCCTATTTGTGATCTCTCTCTCTCTCTCTGTCAAATAAATAAATAAAATCTCTTAGAAAAATTATTAACAAAATATATCTAAATGACCCACATGAAATAGTGCATCTAACAGTTACAGTATACATATGGAGCACTTATATAATTGATCAGGTAAAAAAAAAAAACCCAGGTATTAAGCCATAAGGAATTATCAATATATTTCAGAGAAATGTAATGAGATTATTAATGAATGGCAACTATAATGATAATTTAAAATTTTTCATATAATGGAAACTAATTCAATTTACAAATACCTATGATGCAAGGAAGGAATCACAATGGAAATTACCGATTAATTTGAACTGAATGATAATGAAAATGCAACATATAAAGTTTGTATCTTTAAATTCTCATATTATCAAAAACTGAAAATTAATGAGCATCTAAGTTCTCAAGAAGTTAGAAGAAAAGTAAATGAAACATAAGAAAAGAAAAGCAAGAAAAAGGATAAGATAGGAATTAATGAAATAGAAAGGAAGCATACTTCAGATCAGCAAAGCCAAATGTTGATTCTTTCAGGAAAAAAATTGATAAACCTATAGCATATATATATGTATGTATGTATATCAGAAAGGAGGAGGACAGGGGCCTCTGGGTGGCTCAGTCATTTGAGCATTGGACTCTTGATTTTGGCTCAGGTCATGATCTCGGGGTCCTGGGATCAAGCTCTACATCAGCCTCCCCCTACAGTTAGGAGTCTATTTGTCTCCCTCTCCCTCTGCGCCTCCCCAAGAAAAAGAAAGAAGGAGGACATTACACATCCTACAATTATTAAAAGTTAATAAGAATGTTATTTGAATAAATTCAATAATATAAAATGGACAAATTATTCAGAAACCAAAACTTATTATTTTAAAATGAGACGTATATAATTGATATATATTCGCCAGAAAGAATAGTCAACACCAAAAGAAGGAACAAATAACATGAGGTATAAAAAGAGGTATTATTACAGAATCTAGTCACATTGAAAATATAATAAGAAGGTATTATAAGCAAATTATAACAAATTTCAAAATTTATATAAAATAGACAAATTCCTAAGAAAACATAAATTATCAAAATTGAATCAAATAAAAATTTAACTGTCTTACTTTTAGTAAATTCATTATAAAAAGTCCTCCAGATAATAAATTCTATCACTTAAGGAAGAAATATTACCAATTTTATACAACTCTTCCAAAAAATGCGTTTAAAAAGAAGGGAGTAATATATAGCTTACATTATGAGGCCAGCATAATCATAATATCAAAACTTGAGAAGGACATTGCAGGAAGTGAAAATTACAAATGAAACTCACTCAAAATCTTGGGTGCAAAAGTCTTAAAATCAAATCCAAGTGTTGTATATGTGTGTTGTGTGTATACGTGTGGGGAGTGGGAGACGGAGGGAAGAAGAGTTACAATGCAAATAAATTGGATTTAATATGAATGCAAGAATTGTGTAAATTTGGATATGAACTAATGTAATTCTTATAAACTGAATAAAAGAAAAACCATCTCAATGTATGCAGAAAAATATTTAATAAATTAAACACATAGTCATGACTTTTACAAAATATCTCAAACTAGGAATAAAAAATCTTCTCAGTATGATAAATGGAATCCATAAAAAAAAGAAAAAAGTCAGCAAATACCATACTTGACCAAAAAAAAAGTCAAGATTACCACAGAGATTGAGAATACATGAAGAATGCCTTCTTTTTTTTTTTAAAGATTTTTTATTTATTTATTAGAGAGAGAGTGAGAACGAGAGGGGAGAAGGTCAGAGGGAGAAGCAGACTTCCCGCAGAGCCGGGAGTCCGATATGGGACTCGATCCTGGGACTCCGGGATCACGACCCGAGCCGAAGGCAGCCGCTCAACCAACTGAGCCACCCAGGCGCCCTGAAGAATGCCTTTTGTCCTCACTTTAACTTGACTTTTTTTAAAAAAAAGATTTTATTTATTTATTTGACAGAGACATGGCAAGAGAGGGAACACAAGCAGAGGGAGTGGGAGGGGGAGAAGCAGGCTTCCCACTGAGCAGGGAGCCTGAGGCGGGGCTCAATCTCAAGACTCTGGGATCATGACCTGAGTGAAGGCAGATGCTTAACAACTGAGCCACCCAGGAGCCCCTAATTTGACATGCTAATGGAGATCTTATCCAGGAGAAATAACCATAGATAAGACATAAAAGATATAAGGCTTGGAATGGAAAAATAAAATTATTATTTAAAAAATAAAATTATATGATTACACATTTAGGAAAGCAACTATGGATAAATTATTAATACCAAAAATTATGCAACAAAAAGTTAACATGAAAACAAAATAATACTATACTATATGAGCTGTGATGGATGATCGTATCTGTCAATGTGGTCAAATTGGTCAAATTCCCCTCTAGATGTTGTGCAGGTATTTTTTAGATGTGACTCACATTCATTTCAGTAGTCTTTAAGTAAAGTAAATATCCTCCATTATGTGGATGAATCTGTTAAAGAAAAATTATTCCTGACACTTGTTAAAGAACAGTAATGCAGAATTTATTCAGGAGGTCTACCTCAATAAGGTTTTGTGGTAGGAAACAGAGATTGGCCTTAATTTCACATACGAGGAATAGTGGGAATATATAGACTAAGGGAGACAGCATGTCAGTGGATGGAAAATTATTAGGAGGAAACCTCAGGGTTAAGGGTGGGGGTTTGGGCTAAACTGACCTGATAGGATTTTTTCTGAGAGCGAGCCATCATGTTCAGTCATCACTTGGGATGTGATGGAGGATGAGAAACAGGATAGTGGATGGTAAAGGTGAGGGATTTGGGCTAAGCTGAGTCAGTGGGCTCTTGCTAAAATTGAACAATGAAGAAACCAACTCAGAAGCTCAAAAATCGGGCCCTGGTTGAGGGACAGTTTAGAGGAGCCTCATTAAAGTTTGGTCAAAGAGAGAATCTTTGTTAGACCTCGTCTAATTAGTTGAAGGCTTTATGAGCAAAGACTGAGCTTTCCCTAAGGAAGCCATTTTCCCTGAGACTTCAACATAGAAACTCTGCTTAAGTTTCCAGCCTACTGCCCCGAGGTATTTGGACTCAAGTGGAACATCAACTCTTACCTGACTTTCTAGTCTACAGGCCAGCCCTATGAATCTCAGACATGCCAAAACCCACAATCAAACATATAAGCCAATTTATTTTTCAGATTTAAATTCAATTAATTAACATATAATATATTATTGGTTTGAGAGGTAGAGGTCAGTGATTCAACAGTCTTATATAATACCCAGTGCTCATCACATCACATGCCCTTTTATTTTTTAAAGATTTTATTTCTTTGACACAGAGAGATCACAAGTAGGCAGAGAGGCAAGCAGAGAGAGAGGGGGAAGCAGGCCTCCCGGAGCAGAGAGCCTGTAGCGGGGCTTGATCCCAGGACCCTGAGATCATGACTTGAGCAGAAGGCAGAGGCTTTAACCCACTGAGCCGCCCAGGCGCCCCATCACATGCCCTTTTAAAGTCCATCATCCAGTTACCCCAACCCCCCACCTCTCTCATCTCCAACAACCTTGTTTGTTTTCTATGATTAAGAGTCTCTTATGATTTGTCTCCTTTTCTGATTTCATCTTTTTTTTCTCTCTCTCTTCCCCTATGATTCTCTGCTTTGTTTCTGTAAACCAATTTCTTAAAACATCTATCTTATTGGTTTTTTTTCTCTGGAAAACCCTAATATACCAGCAGTAAATGATAAAGAAATAAAAAATTTAAAAATAATGCCTTTTAGGGGCACCTGGGTGGCTCAGTGGGTTAAAGCCTCTGCCTTCAGCTCAGGTTGTGATCTCAGGGTTCTGGGATCGAGCCCTGCATCAGGCTCTCTGCTCAGCAGGGAGCCTGCTTCCCCCTCTCTCTCTGCCTGCCTCTGCCTGCTTGTGATCTCTCTCCTCTCTGTCAAATAAATAAATAAAATCTTTAAAAAAAAATTTCCTCAATTATATAGCACCAACTGCCATTTCTCCAAGGTGTCAGAAGTTTTTGTCAGAGGAAGTAGGTGATGGGACAAGGGCCCATGAAAAAAGAGCAAAGGTAGAGAACCACAAAAGAAATGAAACCTACACCCTCCAGAACTTCTTCCCTGTGTTTTCCTTTTGCTGATCTGTCATGGTCTTAAATCAATATCCTTTAACAGACTGTTTCACAAGTTTATGTGAGAAAGTGAAAATGTTTTTCTTCATTTATTCATTGAATATCCATTGAACAACTAACGTGTACCAAGAATGTAACATTTTAAGTAAACTTAATCATAAAAGATGTTTTTCAACAGCATTAGAAATATAAAATACCTGGGAATTAATCTAATGAGTTATGTTCAAGATCTTTATACACATACACACACACAAAAAGACCTTTATACACAATTCTCTACAACAGGGCTGACAAATTTTCTTCTGTATAGGGCCACATATTAAATATCTTAGGCTTATAAGCTACAGATAGTCTCTATCCCATTTTATTCCTCATTTTCTTGACAACTCTTTAAAATGTTAAATTTGATCTTATCTCGTGGACCATACTAAAACAAGCCATGAGTTTGTTCTATTGGCCATTGTTTTCTGAGTCTTTCCCTTAAAACATACCTCAGAGAAATTAAAGAAGATCTAATAATTGAAGGAAGAGGCCATATTCATAGATTGGAAGAATCAATACTGTGAAGATGTCAATTGCCCACAAATTGGTCTATAGATTTAAAGACATCATTAAATTGGATTTCATCAATATTAAATACTTTTTTTTTTCAAAAGACAAGAAAATTAAAAGGCAATTCACAGGAGAAGATATTCAAAAATATAACTGATTAACGACTTAAATCCAAAATATAAAAAGAACATTTACAACTAATAAGAAGGGAAAACATACATAAAATGAACAAATGAACAAAATCTTTGAACAAACACTTCATGAAAGAAGATAAGCACATGAAAGATCTTTATCGTTATACTGCATCTTAAAGAGGATGCTAATTAAAAACACAGTGAGACACCACTATATATCCATTAGAGTAACTAACCTCGTAAAGACTGATGATATCAAGTGTTAGTGATGATGTGGATCAACCAGAAATCCCATACACTTCTTGTTGGAATGTAAAATGGTATAAGTTCTTTGGAAAATAGTTGAGCAACGTTAAACCTACACAAACCACACAAGCTGGCTATTCCATCTTTATCTGAGAGAAACATAAGCATTATATCTATAGAATCTTATATATAGAAGTTCACAGCAACTCTACTTGTAAAAAAAATGGGGATTATCCAACAATGCATTAAAAAAAAAACATTCACCATGATCAAATGGGATTTATTCCCAAGATGCAAGGGTGGGTTCAGTATTTGCAAATCAATCAATGAGATATATCACATCAACAAGAAAAAGGATAAAACCCATGTGCTCATTTCAATAGATGCAGCAAAAGTAATGGACACAGTATAATGTCCATTCCTGATAAAAACTCTCAACAAAGTAAGTTTGGAGGGCACTTATCTCAACATAATCAAGGCCGTATATGAAAAAAACCACAGCTAACATTATTCTCAATAGTGAAAAACTGAGGGCTTTTCCCCAAAGATCATAAACAAGACAAGGATATCCAGTCTCACCACTTTTCTTCAACATAGTACTGGAAGTTCTGGCCACAGCGATCAGACAAGAAAAAGAAATAAAGGCATCCAAATTGGTAAGGAAGAAGTAAACTCTTCACTATTTGCAGATGACATGATACTATATAGAAAACCCTAAAGATTCTACCTGAGAACTACTAGAACTGATAAATGAATTCAGTAAGATCACAGGATACAAAATCAATATACAAAAATCTGTTACATTTCTATACACAAATAATGAGGTAGCAGAAGGAGAAATAAAGAAAATAATCTCAATTACAAATTTACCAAAAATAATGAAATGTCTAGGAATAAAATTAACCAAAGAGGTGAAAGATATAAAACACTGAAAACTATAGAACACTGATGAAAGAAATTGAAGAAAACACAAAGAAAAAGAAAGACATTCCATGCTTATGGATTGGAAGAACAAATATTGTTAGTATGTCCTTACTAACAAAAACAATATACAGACTTGATGCAATCTCTATCAAAATACCAACAACAAGGGGCACCTGGGTGGCTCAGTTGGTTAAGCAACTGCCTTCAGCTCAGGTCATGATCTCCAGGTCCTGGGATTGAGCCCCATGTCAGGGTCTCAGCTCAGTGGGGAGTCTGCTTTTCCCTCTGCCTCTGCCTCTGCCCTTGCTTGTTCTCTCTCCTTCTCAAATGAACAAATAAAATCTTAAAAAAAAAATGCCAACAGTGATTTTCACAGAATCAAAACAAATAATCCTAAAATTTGTGTGGGACCAAAAAGACCTAAAATAGCCAAAGTAATCTTGAGAAAGAACAAAACTAGAAGTATCACAATCCCAGATATCAAGACATACTACAAAGTTGTAGTAATCAAAACAGTATGATACTGGCACAAAAATAGACAAATAAATAAATAAAACAGAATAGAGCTCCCAGAAATAAATCCTCACTTATATATGGTCAATAATTCTTTAACAAAGGATGCAAGAACGTACAATGGGAAAAAGACAGTCTCTTCAACAAATGGTGCTGGAAAAACTGGATAGCTACATGCAAAAGGATGAAACTGGACCTCTTTATTATATCATACACAAAATTAAACTCAAAATGGATTAAAGAACTAAAACTGAGACCCGAAACCATAAAACTCCTACTAGAGAGCACAGGCAGTAAGGTCTCTGACATTGGCCACAGAAACATTTTTCTAGATATGTCTCCCAAGCAAGGGAAACAGAAGCAAAAGTAAACTATTGAGACTACATCAAAATAAAAAGTTTCTGCATAGCAAAGGAAACAATGAACAAAACTAAAAGACAATCTACTTAATGGGAGAGGATATTTGCAAATGACATATCTGATAAGGGGTTAGTATGCAAAATATATAAAGAAGTTATATAACTCAACACCAAAAAAAAAAAAAACAAAAAAACCACACACACACACACACACACACACACACACACACACACACAAAACCCAAATAGATAATCCAATTAAAAAGTGGGCTGAAGACATGACTAAACATTTCTCCAAAGACATCTAGATGGCCAACAGACACATGAAAAAATGTTCAACATCACTCATCACCGGGGAAAAACAAATCAAAACCACAATGAAATATCACCTCACACCTGCCTGTCAGAATGGCTAATTTCAAAAACACAAGAAGAAACAAGTGTTTGTGAGGATGTGGAAAAAAAGAACCCTCACGCACTGTTGGTAGGATGCAAACTGCTGCAGCCACTGTGGAACACAATATGGAGGTTATTATGGAGGCTCTCTGCTCGGCAGGGAGCCTGCTTCTCCCTCTCTCTCTGCCTGCCTCTCTGCCTGCTTGTGATCTTTCTCTCTCTGTCAAATAAATAAATAAATAAATAAGATCTTTAAAAAAAAAAGAAAGTGAAAAAAGCACCCCAGAATAGGAGAAAATATTTATATACTGTAAATTTGATAAGGATTTGGTATAAAGAATATATTTTGTAAAACTTATGAATCAAAAACAAAGCACAGTAATGCAGCTTTAAAAATGAGCATTGGATTTGAATAGACATTTCTGTAAAAAAGGTAAAGGCCAAGAAACATATGAAAAGATGATCAACATCATAGTCTTTATGGAAATGTAAATCAAAACTACAATTAGGTACTTACCACTTCACGCCCGCTAGGATGGCCTTAATTAAAAAGACTGATAACAACAACAGGCATTGGCAAGGATGTGGAGAAGTTGGAACACTCATACATTGCTGATGGAAACATACAATGGGGCACCCACTTTGGAAAACATTTTCAAATGTCAGTTCCTCAAAAAGTTAAACATGAAGTTACAATATGACTCAGCAGTTCCACTCACAGGAGAACTGAAAACTCACATTCACACAAAAACTTGTGCATGAATATTCATAGCAGCATTATTCAAAATAGCCAAAAAGAGGTAAAAATCCAATGTCTGTTAGCTCGAAAATGAATAAACACAATGTGGTATAGTTATACATTTAATATTATTCTGTCATAAAAAGGAATAAAGTATTGATACATCCTATAAGATGGATGAACTTTGAAAAATTAGGCTAAGTGAAAGAAGAGATTCTGTTTATATGATTTTATGATTCTATTTATATGAAATATACAGGGGAGTTCACAAAGACAAAGATTAGTAATTGTTAAGGACTAGGGAGGCGGCAAATGGGAAATAACTATTAATGGGTACAGGTTTCTTTTTGGGTGATGAAACTGTTCTAAAACTAGATCGTGGTAATAGTTGTACAACTTTTTAAATATCCTGAGACTTACTGAGTTGTACACTTTAAAAGGGTAAACCTTATGGTATATAAATTATACCTCAATAAAAATAGTGTATTCATTTTTGTAATTGTAATAGCATATAATAATTTTTATGTGTAAAAAAGATTACTTTTTGTTTGTATTGTATGGTCACATGTTTAGAAAAGAATTATGCTGAGTGAGAAGACTGGAAGACATTGCACCAAAATATTAATAGAAATCTTCTCTGGGTGGTGGGGAGATTAAAATCTCTTCCTTCCTTCCTTCCCTCCTTCTTTCCTTCCTTCCTCTCTCCCTTCCTTTTTCCTTCCCTCCCTCTCTCTCTCTCCCTCTCTCTCTCTCTCTTTCTTTCTTTTCTTTCTTCCAAGATTTATTTATTTATTTGAGAGAGAGAGTGGGCAGAGGAGCAGAAGGAAAGGGAGAGAATCTCAAGCAGACTCCCCACTGATCTTGAAGCCTGATCAGGGGCTTGATTTCCATAACCCTGAGATCATGCATGACCTGAGCCGATATCAAGAGTTGGACACTTAACTGACTGAGCCACCCAGGTGCCTCAGCTTTTCTTTTAATTAAAAAAAAAACAAAAACAAAAAACCATTTCAACCTTTCTATTTTAAACATGTGTTTTTATTATAAAAAAAAAAACAACTGAAAAAAAATACCATAAAGAAAAAGTGTCAGATAATATCATAGTACTTGTGGGCTCATATAGACTTCAGGCTCCAAAGTCAGAGCTTTGTCATATATGTTGGGCAAGGAATAAGAAAGTTGGCTTTTTTTTTCATCTTATCATGAAAACATCACGACTATAAAAACTTCACGTAGTCTTAGGGAGTTCTCTGCTAAATAGATGGAAAAAATTTGCTTCCAAATTTATTGAGGTATAACTGATAAATTGTAAGATTTAAAGTGTACAACATAGGGGCACCTGGGTGGTTCAGTTGGTTAAGTGTCTGCCTTCTGACTTGGGTCATGATCCCAAGGCCTTGAGATTGAGCCCTACATTGGGCTCCCTGCTCAGTTGAGTGTCTGCTTCTCCCTCTTCCTCTCCCCCTCCCTCTGTCTCTCCCTTTCTCTCTATCAAATAAATAAATAAAATCTTTAAAAATAAATAAATAAATAAATAAATAAATAAATAAACTGTATAACATGATGATTTGATATACATGTACATTGGGGAAGGATTCCAACCACTGAGTTAATGGACACATCCATCACCTCATATATTTACTTTTTTTTTTTTTTTAAAGATTTTATTTATTTATTTGACAGAGAGAGAGACCACAAGTAGGCAGAGAGGCAGGCAGAGAGAGAGCGGGAAGCAGGCTCCCCGCTGAGCAGAGAGCCCGATGTGGGGCTCGATCCCAGGACCCTGAGATCATGACCTGAGCCGAAGGCAGAGGCTTAACCCACTGAGCTACCCAGGTGCCCCATATATTTACTTTTTTTGTGTGAGAATATTTAAGTCCTACACTTTTAGCAAATTTCAATTATTCAATAGTGTTACCAACTTAGTCACCATGCTGTACATTAGATTCTCAGACCTTATTCATCTAGTAACTGAAAATGTGTACCCTTTACTAATCTCTTCCTATTTCCCCTAACCTCTGAGCCCCTGACAACCAATTTTCTACTCTCTGTTTCTGTACCTTCAAGGCTTTCTTTTTTATTTGTTTGTTTTAGATATCACAGGTAGGTGATAATATTAAGTATGTCTTTTTCTGGCTTATTTCATTTACCATAATGCCCTCCATGTTGTTGAAAAGGGCAGGACTTCATTTTTTTAGGCTGAATTATATTCATATATATATACAATATTATAATATAATATAATATATATATATATAATATTCTTTATCCATTCTTTTGTCTACATGCCTCAAGTTGTTTTCAAACCTTGGCTATTGTGAACAATGCTATAATAAACATGGGAGTGCATATGTTTCTTCAACAAAAAGGTTTTATTTCCTTTGGATATATTCCCAGAATTGAGATTGGTTGATTATATGGTAGTTCTGTTGTGAATTTTTTAATTCACAACAATAAGGAACCTCCATATTGTTTTCTATAGTGGCTACACCTGTTGTTTACATTTCCACCACCACTTTGCAAGTGTTTCCTTTTCTCTACATCCTTAGCAGCATTTATCTCTTGTCTTTTTCATAATAAACATCCTAGCAGGTATGAGGCAGTATCTCATGATTTTGATTTGCATTTCTCTGAGGATTAGTGATGTTGAGCGTCTTTTCTTGTACTCATTGGCCATTTGCATGTCTTTGTTAGAATGTCTATTTAGGTCCTTTGTCCATTTTTAAATTGGGTTGGTTTTTTGCTAGTGAGTTGTATTAGTTCCTTGAATATTTTGGATATTGACCCCTTATTGGATATGTGGTTTGCAAATACTTCTCCCTCTGAAGGTTGCCTTCTCACTTTGCTGAATGTTTCATTTGCTGTGTGGGATTTTTTTCGTTTGATGTAGTCCAACTTATTAAATTTTGTTTTTGTTACCAAATGCAAAAAAATCATTACCATGACTAACATAAAAAAGCTTACCTTCTATATTTTCTTCTAGAAATTTTATGGCTTCAGGTCTTAACTATTCAAGTCTTTAATCCATTTTGAATTGATTTTTTGTGTATGGTGTAAAATTGGTGTCCAGTTTCATTCTTTTCATGTGGTTGTCCAGTTTACCCAAAACCATTATCAAAGGGACAATTCTTTCCCCATTGTATATTCTTGGCTCCTTTGTAAAAAAATTAACTGACTATATATACATGGGTCTATTTCTGGGTTCCTTTTTCTGCTCCATTTATTCACGTGGTTGTTTTTATGCCAATATTATACTGTTTTGAATGGTATAGCTTTGTAACATAGCTTGAAATCAGTAAGTGTGATGCCTCTAGCTCTGTTTCTTGGAGCCTTGGAGTCTTCTGTGGCTCCATACAAATTTTAGGACTTTAAAAAAATTTTTTCTGTGGAGAATGCTGTTGGAATGCTGATAGGATGCACTGAATCTGTAGATTGCTTTGCATAGTATGAACATTTCAACAATATTAATTTTTCAGCCACAAACAGAGAATATCTTTCCATTTGTGTACTCTTTACTTTTTTTTCATCAAAGTCTTACAATGTGCCATGCACAGATCTTTCGCTTCCTTGGCTAATTTATATTTAAGTTTTTTATTCTTTTGATGCTATTATAAGTCAAGTTGTTTTATGATTTTTTCTTTTTTTTTTAAAAAAAGGCTTTACTTATTTATTTGAGAGAGAGAGAGAGACCATGATTGCGGGGAGGGACGGAGGGAGAGGGAGAAACAGACTGCTGGATGAGCAGGGAACCCAATATGGGGATCAATCCCAGGACTTTGAGATCATATCCTGAGTCAAAGGCAGATGCTTAACTGACTGAGCCACCCAAGCACCCCCATAATTTCTTTCTTTTTTTGGATAATTTGTTGTTGTATAGAAGAGCAACAGATTTGTGTATGTTGGTTATGTATCCTACAATTGCTGACTTTGTTTATCAGTTTTAATAATAGCTTTTTGGTGGGAGCTTTAAGATTTTCTCTATATAATATCATATCATCTGCAAATAAAGACAATTTTACTTCTTTCTTTCTGATTTGGATGCATTTATTTCTTTTACTTGCCTCATTACTCTGGCTGAAACTTCCAATACAAAAAGTGCCAACAGTGGAACATTTTTGTCTTATTCCTAGTCTGAAAGGAAAATGTTCCGCTTTCTACATTAACTATGTTAGATGTGGGCTTGCCTTATCTGTTGAGGTACATTCCCTATACAGCCAGTTTGTTGAGAGTTTTTCAGGAACAGATATCAAATTTTGTCAAGTGCTTTTCTTCATTTACTGAGGTAATCATATGATTTTAACGTTTTGTTAATGTGGTGTATCACATTTACTGATTTGCAGATATTCAACTACCTTTGAATTCCTGACATCCCAGTTGATCGTGGTGACCCTCTTAATGTATTGTTGAATTTGGTTTTTCAATATGTTGTTGAGAATTTTTGCATCTGTGTTCATCAAGAAAACATTAAGCTTAAATAATATAGTAGACCAGATTAAATTAACAGACATATACAGAATATTCCATCCAACAGCAGCAGAATACACATTCTTCTCAAGTGTACATAGAACATTCTCCAAGACGGATCCCATATTAGCTCACAAAACATGACTCAATAAGTCTAAGAAGACCGAAGTTACATCAAGCATCTTTTCCAACCCAAATAGTATGAAACTAGAAAACAATTACAAGAAAAATGTTTGAAGGGGTGCCTGGGTGGCTCAGTCGGTTAAATGTGTGCCTTCTGCTCAGGTCAGGATCTCAAGGTCCTGGGACACAGCCCTGCATCAGGCTCTCTCCTCAGTGGTGAGTCTGCCTCTCACTCTCACACTCCCTGTGGTCTCTCTCTCTCTAATAAATAAATAAAATCTAAATAAAAATCTAAATTAAGTATAAAGATTTTATTTATTTGAGAGAGAAAGAGAGAGACAGTGAGAGAGGGAACACAAGTGGGGGGTGGTGAAAGAGGGAGAAGCAGGCTTCCCCCTGAGCTGGGAGCCCGATGTAGGGCTCCATCCCAGGACCCTGTGATTATGACCTGAGCTGAAGGCAGGCACTTAACGATTGAGCCACCCAGGAACCCTAATAAATGAAATCTTTTTTTTTTTTTAAACCTTTTTTTAAATTTTTATTTTATTTTTTCAGTGTTCCAAGATTCGTTGTTCACACACCACACCCAGTGCTCCATAGACTATGTGCTCTCCTCAATACCCACCACCAGGCTAACCCAATCCGACAAAAGCCTCAGTTTGTTTCTCAGAGTCCACAGTCTCTTATGTTTCGTCTCCCCCTCTGTTTTCTCCCAATTCAGTCTTCTTTTTTTTTAAAGAAAGAAATTGGAAATAAACCCCACAAACACACGAAGGCTAAACAATATGTTGCTAAATGACCAATAAGCCAACAAAGAAATCAAAGGGAAAATAAAAAAAATACCTTGAGAACAATGAAAATGAGAATGCAATGTTCCAAAATCTATGGGATGTAGCAAAACCAGTGCTAAGAGGGGAATTTATAGCAATCTAGTCCTACTTCAGGAAACAAAATCTCAAACAATGAAACCTTACCCCTAAGGGAGCTAGAAAAAGAACAACAAAACCCAAAGTTAGTAGAAGGAAGGAGGTATGAAAGATCAGAGCAGAAATAAATAAAATGGAGACATACAACACATATACTCAGACAAGAAAGATCAATGAAACTAAGAGCTAGTTCTTTGAAAAGAAAAACAAAATTGAGAAACCTTTAGCAAGACTCATTAAGAAAAAAGGAAAGCATGCCCAAACAAAATCAGAAATGAAAGAAGTTACAACAATACCACAAATATACAAAGAGACTATAATTATATATCAACAAATGGAACAGCCTAGAAAAAAGAGATAATTCCTAGAAACATAAATCTCCCAAAATGGAGAAAGAAAGAAATAGAAAATCTGAACAGGGGACACTTGGGTGGCTCAGTCAGTTAAGTGGCTGCCTTTGGCTCAGGTCATGATCTCAGGGTCCTGGGATGGAGATCTACATCGGGCTCTCGATCTTGCTTCTCCCTCTCCCTCTCCCTCACCCTTCTTGTGTGTGCATGCTTGCTCTCTCTGTGTCAAATAAGTAAAGAAAATCTTTAAGAAAAGAGAAAATCTGAACAAACTGATTACTATTAATGAAATTCAACCAGCAATCAAAAAATTACCCACAAACAAAATTCCAGGACCAAATGGCTTCACAGGTGAATTATACTAAATATCTAAATAAGAGTAATACTTATACTTCTCAAACTATTACAAAAAATTGAAGTGGAAGGAATATTTGGGAAAGAAATACCAAAAGCAACAATCACTAGAAAGAAACAAAGAAAATCTCCAGAAACAGTGACGAAACAAGTAATAACATGGCACTAAATTCATATCTATTAATAATTACTCTGAATGCAAATGGAAAATTCTCCAATCAAAGTTCTTTCCAGAATGGATTAAAAAATAAGACCCATCTATATCCTTCCTATAGGAAACTCATTTTAGATCTAAAGACACCTGGGGATTGAAAATGAGAGAATGGAGAACATTTATCATGCTAACAGATGTCAAAAGAAAGCTGGGCCAGTCATACTTACATCAGACAAACTGGATTTTAAACCAAAGACTAACAAGAGATGAAGAAGGGCACTATATCATAATAAAGAGGTCTTTCCTACAAGAAGATCTAACAATTGTAAATATGCCCCCAAGTTGGGAGCACCCAAATATATAAAACAGTTAATAACAAACATAAAGGAACTCATTGACAATAATACAATAATAAAAGGAGACTTTAACACCCTACTCACAGCAATTGTCAGATCATATAAATAGAAAATCAACAAGGAAACAATGGCTTTGAATGACACCCTGGACCAGATGGACTTAAAAGATCTATTCATTTCATTTCTAACATTTCATCCTGAAGCAAAATACATGTTCTTTTTGAGTGCACATTTTCCAGAACAGATCATGTACAGGGTCACAAATCAGGCCCCAACAAATACAAGAAGATTGAGATCATACCATGCATATTTTCCAACCACACACTATGAAACTTGAAGTCAACCACAAGAAAAAATTTGGAAAGACCACAAATATATGGCGGTTAAAAAACATCCTACTAAAGAATGAATGAGTTAACCAGGAAGTTAAAGAAAAAGAAAAAATACATGGAAGCAAATGAAAATGAAAACTAATAATAGTCTGAAATCTTTGGAAGGAAGCAAAAGTCATCATAAGAGGGAAGTACATAGCAATACAGGGCTATCTCAAAAAGCAAGAAAAGTCTCAAATACACAACCTAACCTTACACCGAAAAGAGCTAGAAAAAGAACAAAAAATGAAGCCTAAAGCCAGCAGAAGAAGGGAAATAATAAAAAATACAGCAGAAATGAATGATGTAGAAGCAAACAAACAAAAAAACACTAGAACAGATCAGTGAAATTGGGAGCTGGTTTTTTTAAAAGAATTAATAAAATTTGTAAGTCCCTAGCCAGACTTACCCAAAAGAAAAGAGAAAAGACCCAAATAAATAAAATCATTAATGAAAGAGGAGACAAACACCAAAGAAATACAAACAATTAGAATATTATGAAAAATTGTATGCCAACAAATTGGGCAATCTGGAAGAAATGGATAAATTCCTGGGAACATATAAACTAGCAACACTGAAACAGGAAGAAAGAAAACTTAAGCAGACTGATAACCCTGCAAGGAAACTGAATCAGTAACCAAAAATCTCCCAACAAATGAAAGTCCAGGGCCAGATGGTTTCCCAGGGAAATTCTACCAAACATTTAAAGAAGAGTTAATACCTATTCTTCTCAAACGGTTCCAAAAAATAGAAATGGAAGGAAAACTTCCAAACTCCTATGAGACCAGCATTACCTCGATTCTAAAACCAGACAAAGATCCCATTACAGAAGAGAATTACAGGCCAATATTCCTGATGAACACGGATGCAAAAATTCTCAGCAAAATAGTGACAAATCTAATCCAACAGTAATTCACCACAATCAAGTGGGATTTATTCCTGGGTTGCAAGGGTGGTTCAATATTCACAAATAAATCAACATGATGTACCATATTAATAAAAGAACAGATAAGAACCACATGATCCTCTCAATAGATGCAGAAGAAGCATTTGACAAAGTATAGCATCCATTCTTGATAAAAACCCTCAACAAAGGTTAGAGATATCCTCAATGGGGAAAGACTGAAAACTTTTACTCTGCAGTCAGAAACAAGACAGGGAAGTCCACACTCACCATTGTTGTTTAACATAGTACTGGAGTGCTGTGAATTGTGTAAGGCTGATGAATCACAGACCTGTATCCTTGAAACAAATAATACATAATATGTCAATTAAAAAATAATAAAAAACATAGTACTGAAAAGTCCTAGCCTCAGCAATCAGGCAACACAAAGAAATAAAAGGCATCCAAGTTGGCAAAGAAGAAGTCACTTTCAGTCTTCAGAGATGACATGATACTCTATGTAGAAAACCTGAAAGACTCCACCAAAAGCTTGCTAGAACTGATACATTAATTCAGTAAAGTTGTAGGAACCTGTTGCATTTCTATACACCAATAATGAAGCAGCAAAAAGAGAAATCAAGGAATCACTTCCATTTACAATTGTATCCAAACCCATTAAGGTACCTTGGAATAAACTTAACCAAAGAGGTAAAAGATCCACACTCTGAAAACTATAGAACACTTATGAAAGAAATTTTTTTAAAGATTTTTTTTATTTATTTGAGATAGAGACAGTGAGAGAGAGAATGAAAGGGGAGAAGATCAGAGGGAGAAGCAGACTCCCCATGGAGCTGGGAGCCCAATGTGGGACCCTATCCCAGGACTCTGGGATCATGACCTGAGCCGAAGGCAGCTCCCTAACCAACTGAGCCACCCAGGTGCCCCACTTATGAAAGAAATTGAAGATGATACAAGGACATGGAAAAACATTCCTTCCTGATAGAATAAAAGAACAAATATTTTTAAAATGTCTATACCACCCAAAGTAATCTACAAATTTAATGAAATCCCTATCAAAATAATACCAGTATATTTCACAGAGCTAGAACATACAATCCTAAAATTGAGGTGGAACCACGAAAGACCCAGACTAACCAAAGCAGTCTTGAAGAAGAAAAGCAAAGCAGGAGACATCACAATTCTGGAATTCGAGCTATATTACAAAGTTGTAGTCAAAGACATTATGGTAGTGGCACTAAACCAGACACATAGATCAATGGAATAGAACAGAAGATCCAGAAATGGTCATCCAATCCTTGATGAAGCAGGAAAGAATATTCAATAGAAAAAAGATAGTCCCTTCAACAAATGATGAGAAAAACTGGATAGCCACATACAAAAGAAAGAAATTGGACCACTTTCTTACACCATACACAAAATAAATTCAAAATGGATGAAAGACCTGATGTGAGACAGAAAACATCAAAATCCTAGAGGAGAACACAGGCAGCAACCTCTTTGACCTTGGCCGTAGCAACTTCTTACTAAATACATCTCCTGAGACAAGGGAAATGAAAGCAAAAATGAACAATTGGGACTTTATCAAGATAAAGTGCTGCTACACAGTGAAGGAAACAATCAACAAAACTAAAAGGAAACATTTGGAAGGGGAGAAGATATTTGCAAATGACATATCTGATAAAGGGTTAGTCTCCAAAATCCGTTTAGAATTCAACCTAGTGTTTTTAAAATCTGACTCACATTTTAACTTGATGCTGGATCTTCAGTATAGTATTTAATACTTGCCAAATGCTTACCATGTACTGGATTATGTGATCACCACTTTAAATCTATCAGTTCTTTTGGTCTTCACAAAATCCTATGATGTAGGTAATCCATCATTTACTAGCTGTTTCATTTCATTTCATTTCTGTACCTCATTTTCCTCATCTGTAAAACAGGGATGGTACTAACAGGAGCTAAAGGAGCAATGCCTGAGACACTGAGAAAGTGTCGGGTGCAAGGTAGATGCTCCATAAAGCCGAACCATCGTTATCATTACTGCTTTTTATACTCTTGCTACCGTAATGCCTGCTTTACTGCCATTTCACAGAGGAGACTAGGAGAAGTTAAGAAAGTTGCCCAATGTCACGTTGCCTGGCTAATATGTAAAGGAATACAATTTCGAATGCGATCTCCTCACACCACTCTAACCTCTGCTAAAATATTCAAACACCATCCCTTTGGTTTTAAGATACACACCAAAATTCTGAACAAAACCTGTATCACCCAAACCCCACTTGTGCCTAAATCTCATGCCATGCTTCCCTCTGTCTTGCTCCAGTCACTAGGCCCTTGGTTTACTCCTTGCAAATCAACTTACATGTTCTCTCCTCTCGCTGAGTTTTTGTACTGCTGTCCATCTTTGGCACTCGCTATCTTACACATATTCGTCCTTCCATGAGACCTCAATGCAACTTTTGTTAATTTCTCTGACTAGGCTAATAAGCCAGTGAATATGCTCTCATAAAACCACATGCCTCTCCTTTGTAGCACTTAAGATAGCTACAATTTTAAGCTTACATGTGTGTCTTTGATTCATAAGTTTCCTCCACTAGCCATGAGACCGTCTTCTTTCTTTGTTCTCTCCTGTGGGCGTAACCTACTGTCTAACGCAGAGGGGTTGAAAGGAAAAAAAAAAAAACAAGATAAGAAAAGAAAAAGAAAAACATGAATTGGAATAAATAAAGAAAAGAGATAAAGGGAAATAGTAATGGTTTAAAGAATAAAATCAGTATAATAACAGTTTAGGAAGCGGAAGTTCGGCTATTTTTAAAATAGATGAACAAAAAGTAAGATCTAAGTATGATAAAGTAGAAATATTTATAAATAGGTAAAACAGTGAAACAAATAAAGGACTTAGAAGAAGCAGAAATAAGACCTGGGACAAATAACATCAAAACACTGAAATAGGATAAGGAAGGTGCTCAAGAGGAGTGAGAACAAACCTCACCTGACAGGTAATGTCCAGGCTGCTTCCAAACAGGGACTTCAAAGATGAGACAAGATCAAAGGAAAAGAAGGAAGAAGGGGAGGGTTCAGAATTTGTCCATGGGCTATACGAGTTTTAGGTAACAGAGATGAATATTGGGTTTGCTTTCTTTTCAGAGAAAAGGTTTAGGTTGATTTGTGAAGGACACCAAATGTTTGTTTGGCAGAGTGGTAACACAGAGAGAAAATGTTATTTCCTAGCATCATTCTCTCCAAGAAACAGGCCTGTAAATCCTCAAAAGAGCATGCTGAGGGGTGCCCGGGTGGCTCAGTGGGTTAAAGCCTCTGCCTTCGGCTCGGGTCATGATCTCAGGGTCTTGGGATCGAGCCCCGCATCGGGCTCTCTGCTTGGCAGAGAGCCTGCTTCCCCTCTCTCTCTGGCTGCCTCTCTTCCTACTTGTGATCTCTCTCTCTCTCTCTGTCAAATAAATAAATAAAATCTTTAAAAAAAAAAAAAAGAGCATGCTGAGGTTAAAAGGTAGCTACAGTTGGATTACCAGGCTTTTGTTTTGCCTGGAGTGTGTAAGGTGTGTAAGATGAAGGCTAGAGAAGAATTGTGGAAAGAGAAGAGATTTTCAGAGGTCATGTTGCAGTAGAGAGAGGAAAGCCAAGGAGGGAGGAAACTTTTTTTTTAATCGAAGTATAGTTGACACAGAATGTCACATTAGTTTCAGGTGTACACATAGTGGTTGGATAAGTTTAAAAGTTATGTTATGCTATGTCACCGTGTGACACTCTTACAATACCGTTGACTATATTCCCTTTTGTCCCTGTGACTTAACCATTCCAACAACTGGAAGCCTGTATCTCCCACTCCTCTTTTCCCATTTTGCCCATCACCCACCCCTTTCCACCCAAGAGGGAAGAAATGTCAAGGAGAGATGACAGTTAAGAAAAGGACCTCAGTTTAGGTGATATCTGTCGCTGATTTTGATCATGTGCCTCCAATTCATAAGCAACAGAAGAAGATAGTGCAAGGGATCAATAACCATAGAATTAGTGGAATGAGTTCAGTTTTGGAGTCAAACTGATCTGGGTTCAAACATACCTCTTATATCCTGTTAGTGTCAGCTTTCATGCTTCTCAGACTAGAGGGAAAAACAGAGATGTGATCAGTCTTTCAGCCCTTTGTAAAATGTAATAATTGTACGAGTAATTTGCATTTTCTAAATTGAAAAAATAATATACATTTTGAAGTAGGAAACATTTGCCTGATGATGATATGGTATATCTGAAATAATTCTGTTTTAAATATATAGTCAAAGATACTCTTCTAGAAAATATTTAATTTATGGCCCAATCTTATCTTTTAGTTTTCTCTTTAAACTTTTCTTTTCGGGTTTTTTTTTTTTTTTTTACTTTCCCAACATTTAATGTACTATTTATGTAAAAGACTCTGAAACTCAGAGCAACTTCCTGGGGACCCACAGGAAATGAATAGTGGTTGATATACATTACTGCAGGTCATAAAATATAATTGCATTAAAAATTTTTAGGTACAAACACATCTGAATAAACAAACCCACAATGCAGAAACACACTAAGTCTGAATGAATAAATATTTTTTTTCCACTGGAGGGTGCAATTTGTCAGTGTATCAAGATTTCCACACTTCCTTAAATGAGTGTACTTTATATGAGAGAGCTATTTCCAAGTCACTAATGTAGAATGCTGAGTAGATTTCATGAAACTTTAA
Organism: Nasua narica; assembly: GCA_028533885.1. Taxonomy (NCBI): domain Eukaryota; kingdom Metazoa; phylum Chordata; class Mammalia; order Carnivora; family Procyonidae; genus Nasua; species Nasua narica. The sequence goes on along the minus strand of CM052814.1, from coordinate 30,076,438 downwards.
ATAAGTGAAATTTCACCAATAGGAATCTGGACTTTATTCTACAATATACTTATAATATAATTAGAGTCAAATGACTTATAAGCTGAATATTTTATTCTCTTTTCTGGATACTATGTATGACTCCTGGTTATCAATACTGTAAGAGTGTATGCTAATAATTCATAATAAAGAAAAATACAATCTTACCTATATATTATGAAGTTTTGCAGTTGTTTTCCCAAGAAGTCTAAGTGTTTATTAAAATTCTCTGCAAAATATAAATCACTTTCCCGTTATTAGATTTTATATGCAGTAATAATATGGGGTCTAAAATTAAATGTAAATTTATTAAACATACTAATACCTACATCTAACTGAAAATATTTTTGCTGTTATTACACATCTCACATAGTATGAAGCCTATTAGATAATGTGTGCTTTAGATATAATACTAATAAAATATGAATTATAATAATAGCCAATATTTATTGAACACCAGCTTGGTGTCAGGCAGAGTTCTATATTAATTAACTTTCCATTTTTAACTTAATTCTCACAACAATTTCAACAAGAGGCACCATTTCCCCCATTCCGCAGATGAGAAATCTAAGGCGTCAAGTGACTTGCCCAAGTCGATTCAGTTAGTACCAGGACTCAACACAGGTGGCCTAATCCATGGCCCAGACTCAATCACTGCTTTATAACTATGTGCAATTCACTAGTACCAACCGCTGCTACTTAGATAGTAAGGTCTTGATTTTTATTTTTATTTTGGACACTTTCCACGGTGGGATTAATATCCCAAAAATATCCCAAAATATCCCCAAAATATCAATCAAATGTGCTTTTTTACTTGGTCCAAACCGTTAGAGCTCCTCTTAATTATGATTTAGGTAAATGATTTTGTGGCACAATTAAGTGTGGCACAGTTAACTGCCTACCTCGGGAACCCATCTTCCCTATCAGTGACAGAAGAGCAGTCTTGGGTTGGTACATGTCACTCTGAGTAAGAGACTGCATTGCCCAATCTCATGCAGTCTCAGAGATGTGGCTGCACAAGGAAGTGGGTAATAAAGTGTTATGTAAGTGTTGTGTAGGATTTCCATGGAGTCTCCTTAAAAAATAAGGTCGTTGTCTTATAATACTTACTCCTCCTTACTCTTTCCACTGCCTGTAGTGCCGGCATGAAGAGCACTGGAGCTTAAGCAGCCACTGTGAGCTTTGGGGCAAGATGAATGATAGAATGACAGAGCAAGACGGAAGGACTTCTGTCTTCCTTTAGCCTTTATTTTGAATTTTTCTCTTATATACAACAATATTTAATTATATTAACAGTTAACAGATTTCGATAGCATTTAGGAGCCCATTTATCCTTTAATTTTGTCAACATCAGACTCCTGACTTAACAGATGTGACTCTACCATGAGGTCATCATTTATCTTTTCAGACTATATTAATTTTTAATATTTTATTAAGCTAGTAATACAGGTTTACTTATTTTTTTACACCATAATCTTCTTAAAGATCATTTTTACCTATAGTTCAAAATGAATTGTACGAATTTTTCTACTCAAGTTAACAATTTGTGACCTCCTTTTAAGTTGTCAATTATTTAAAATGTTTTAATTCTTGCCTGGTTATATTTCCCTTTTTGTAACCAGGAAGAATACTGTGGTGTACTTTTCTTGAGGTCAAATAAATTAAAAAGTATTTTATGAGATTAGTATCATGGCTTCGCAGTAAAGAATAAGTATGACACAGTTCTTTTCTATAAAGGAACTCATAAATTTTATTTCCTGGCATATTCTCTTTGCTCAGACACAAGCCTAGTCTCTGCTGTCCTCTCTTTAAACTTGCGGCTGGCCTCTTATTCAAGGGAAAAGAATAATGAGTTTTGTCTCAAGGCCCTTTCCTTGTGGTTTAATCAAAGTTTTGAAGCAAAACTCCATAAACTTCACTCTAGATTAGATGATCAAAAGTCTATGGGAATTATGAAGATAACACAGGTTTTAAGATTTTGCCATATGTAACAGTAATAGTAGCAACATAGTATGCTTGTTAATAATACCACCTCACTTAAGTTGCACTTCTGTTTTGGCACAGTACTGCTTTACTTATTTTGCAGCTCTGATTTTTGGTATATACATATTTAAGATTATATTTTTATTCTTGGTATGTATGTTTCTCAGGAAATTTTCTTTTCTTTGAAGTCAAATTAAAAGAATATTAATATAGCCACTTCTGCTTTCCTTTAAGTAATGTTTGTATTATATATCCTTTTACATCTTTTGCTTTCAATCTGCCTATATTGTTAGATGGAGAGAGCATATAATTAGCCCATGATTTTAGATTCACTTTGTAAATCTCAGTCTTTTAATTGGTGAATTTTGTCTATTTATATTTAATACAATTATTGATACATTAGGGTGTAAGTCTGCCATTATAGTTTTTGTTTTTTCTTATTTCTCTATTTTTTTTTTCTGTCTTGGTGTGGGCCATAATTCTATTTTAATCTATCTATAGTATTTTTTGTTTGTTTAGGTTATTGTATTTTTAGTTTTAAAATTTCCATTTGGATTTTCTTTATGTTTTCTACTTCTTTACTGAGACCTTTTCTTTCCTGAAAAGGATGTTTGTAAATGCTCAATGTAGCATTTTTGTTATGGCTGCTTTAACAGATTTGTCAGATAATTCTAACATTTCTTTCATCTTCGTGTTGGCATTCAGTGATTAGTAGTATTATTTTGTTCATTCAGTTTGAGATCTTTCTGGTTTTTGCTATGAGAGTATTTTTTTTTATGGACCCAGAAATTTGCATATTATGCTAAGGGATTCTGGGTCTTATTTAAACTTTCTGTGTTAGTAGGCTTCCTCTGATACTACTGCATGGGAATGGGACAGGAGTTTTATAATTACTGTCAGGTGGGTAGAAATCTAGGTAACTCACTCAGTCTCTGTTGACATCCAAGAGTGGTGTACCTTTTTTGGCTGAGGAAGAAATGTCTTAATGCTCTCATGTGGCCTTCACTAACATGATAGCAGTGGGAGAGATCTCATTAATTCCAGGCAGTGGCAAACGTTCTAACTTTTCTATAAGGCTCCTGTGATACCATCCCAGTAAGGAGGGATGCTTCATAACTGAATGTTGTTGGACATACAGGCTCCCCTCATAGTTTCCATTGGCAATATAGGGAAGGGCCTGTTACTACTGAATGGGTATGAATACTAGTCCCCTGCTGAGCCTTCTCCAACAATACCTCAGCAGGAGAGTTGGGGTGACTTGTTAGAGCCTGATGGAATGAAAGTCTGGGCTCCCCACTTGACCTTTGCTGGAATCAGTAGAAGTGGGACCACAGTTTTTTTCTATGGTTTAAAACCTTGGTAGGTTGTCTCTTTCCTAGTCTTTTGGCTAAAGAGGGCAGGGGTTTTTTTGGAGCTCTGTTTGTTGGCACCCACGGGCATTTCTGAGCTGCTGGTTTTTCAGTTCCAAGTCTGGGATGTATGATGACAAACAAAACAAAACAAAACAAAACACCCAAGGTACTAAATTCTTTTCATTTCTTGAGCCCTGAATATACCAGCCAGTCTGCTTTCTTTTATCTCTGACTCTCTTTATGTTTGCTTTACATATACTACCCAGTTCTAAGTTGTAATTAGCAGAAGGAACAGGGAATGTATGTGACTCCATTTCCCCAGAACAGGTCCCAGGAATTTTTTTTATATTTTTAAGTGATTTTAAAAAAGCAATATAAGAATAAAATTTCATGATATATGAGAATTATTTGAGATTTAAAATTTAGTGTCTATAAATAAAGTTTTAATTGTCTATAGCTACTTTTGTGTTACACTAAGTTTGAGTAGCTGCATCAGAGACAGTATGGTTCACAAACCACAAAATATTTACTATCTGATCCTTTATAGAAATTTGCTGATCCTTGGGTCACCTAATAGAATGAATTATTAGCATTTTATTAACAGAACCGAGTAGAGTAGCTCCTCAAACAAAAATAATAGAAAGGGATGTGTAAATTCAGACAGATTCTACTCAGTTTTATACTCTGGTGAACACAGGTTTAGTTGAAATGTTGGTCAGGAAAGATGATGCTTTCATAGAAGGTTCCTGCACTCCTACTACTCAGTATCCATATTTTTTACAACAAACCTTATCTCCTCAATTCTAAGAAGCACTTTTTCTCACATTTGAACATCTCTGATGTGACTTATAACCAGTATCTTGTCATAGTTTAACTGGAAATATTTTTTCTTTCTTAGTCATATATAAATTAATGATGCACCTTACAACTGATGATGTCTTAGATTTATTGAAATATGCAAATGATCTGGAGCAATTACAAATAAATCCTTGTGCAGTTAAGAAAACATACCTTTTTGAGTTTAAGCCAAAAGCTACTCAGGTTATATTGAATGAGTTTTCCTTACACATTGACCTCAAAGTTACTTTTTAAATTCTTCTTGGTGCAAAACATTTTTCACCTATAATTTTTTTCCAATTAGATGTTTTTCTAGCAAAGTCTGGTACAAATATTCTTATGTATTTTTTTTCTACTGTCAAAATGTTCTCCAAGAAGTTTGAACATCTCCAAAAAACATTTTTTGTTATGGTTGTACATGTTTTTGTATATTTGCAATTCTGTTTTCATATTTTAATTGTATAACCAAGGCTGTCACTGTCATAATGTTGACCAATTCTTATCCTAGGAGTCATAAATAGTAAGTCCAAAATTTGGAAAGGCATGATGTAAGGGAAAAAAAACAATAGTACTATTTCCCACTTATCTAACCTTTCAAGGGCACTTAGCAGTTAGAAGAACATTATAAGTACAGACAGATTTCATGATTAGAAGGTTCATTAGTAAGAAGGTACAGAATACTAATCACAAGACTTTCATTTGCACTGACAAGGTCTGACCTAGCTAGCATTCATCAGTGACAGTGGAATTGCTCCCTGGTGGTATCAACCACAGGCAAGGAGAGGAAAACATGTTCTTCATGGAGGAATTCATCAAAAGTAAGCAGAGCTGTATCACACACCATTGCTTTCGGGAACTCCCTAGAGAGTAGCCAGCTTCTTATCTGAGTCAGTTTGTTTGGTCTATAAAATGCGAAGTGCTCAGAGGAAGTTTTCATGTGAAAGAAAAACAGTTTGAACTTTGGAACTCTGGACAAACAACCATCACATGAATCTGAATCTTAAATAATCTCATTGACCATGAGTAGGTGCTTTAGTCAATATTAAATCCATAAGCATAGGAGTATACCCTGCGTTTAACCCTGTTGTAATTATTATAAATGTTATAAACTCTTATAAATATTTCCATTTTAAAGTACTGTGACACACAAAAAAGTTTACTACATTAATATCAGTCAAAATTGCATATTTCAAGGCTGAAAGTATATTTTCATATTTTAATTATAAATGTATATTTAATGGCTCTTTTCCCAAATGTCATGACTTTCAACAAAATATGTCCTTATCACGTAAAATGATGAATAATGATTAAGTTCTCACAGCTGTGCTTGGTGCTGTGAAGGACAAAACTGAGCACTGTTAGTATTTCCATCTACAAAGGACTTACTCCTAATTTGTTATAAAATTAGCAAATGAAATAATTTAGAAATTATACAAGATAAAATATAACTGAGTGGGAAGTACCCAGGCTCTGGTGCTTTTGAATCTTTTTAATTACCTGACTCCCCTGGGAGTTTCTTTATCTATAAAATAAGACAATATTACCTAACACACAGGGTTGGGATAAAGGTTAGGTAAATGGTGATTACTGTAAACAACTCCAAATAATATAGTAAGTATTTCAAATACTTTGTACTTTGCTCTATTGTGCTTTACAGACACTGCATTTTGTTTTTTTTTTTACGAACGGAAGCTTTGTGCCAACCGTGCGTTGAACAAATCTATCAGCATCATTTTTCAGCATCAACATCATTCATGTCTCTGTGTCACATTTGGTTAATTCTTGCAAATATTTCAAGTTTTTTCATTATTATTATATCTGTTATAGTGACCTGTGATTAGTGATCTTTGATAATACTATTATAATTGTTTTGGGGTGCTACAAATCACACCCCATATAAGATGATGAACTTAATAAATGTGTTCTGACTGCTCCACTGGCCATTACCCCATTCCTCCCCCCATCCTCAGGCCTCCCTATTCCCTGAGATACAACAATATTGAACTTGGGCCAGTTAATAATGCTACAATGGCCTCTAAGTGTTCAAGTGAAAAGGAGAGTTACACATCTATCACTTGAAGTAAAAAACTAGAAATAATCAACCTTAGTGAAGAAGCCATGTCAAAGGCTGAGTAGGCTGAATGCTAGATATTTTGCAGAAAACAGTTGACTAAGTTGTAAATGCAAAGGAAAAGTTACCGAAGGAAATTGAAAGTGCTGCTTCACGGAGAGAGGCAATTATCTTATGGTCTCACTTACGTGTGGAGTATAAAGAAAATCATGGAGGGCATCGTGAGAAGGAAGGGAAGGGCGAATGGGGGGAAATCGGAGGGGGTGTTGAACCAGGACAGACTGTGGACTCTGAGCAACAAACTGAGGGTTTTGGAGGGGAGGGGGTGGGGGGGTGAGCCTGGTGGTGGGTATCGAGAGGGGCACATACTGCATGGAGCACTGGGTGTGGTGCATGAACAATCAATCTTGTAACACTGAAAAATTAAAATAAACAAATTTGGGGAGAAAAAAAAAAAAAGAAAGTGCTGCTTCAGCAATGTCCACAACAGCCAAACTGTGGAAAGAGCTGAGATGCCCTTCAACAGACGAGTCAATAAAGAAGATGTGGTCCATATATACAATGGAATATTACTCTGCCATCAGAAAGGATGAATACCCAACTTTTGCATCAACATGGATGGGACTGGAGGAGATTATGCGGAGTGAAATAAGTCAAGCAGAGAAAGTCAATTATCATATGTGGAATATAAGGAATAGCATGGAGGACATTAGGAGAAGGAGAGGAAAAACGAAGGAGGGGAAATCAAAGGGAGAGATGAACCATGAGAGGCTGTGAACTCTGAGAAACAAACTGAGGGTTTTTGGGGGGGTGGGGGGATGGGTGAGCCTGGTGACAGGTATCAAGGAGGGCACATATCGCATGCAGCACTGGGTGTTATATGTAAAAAACGAATCTTGGAACACTACATCAAAAGCAAATGATCTTCTATGGTGACTAACCTAACACAATAAAAATTAAAATAAATAAATAACAATTTAAAAATAAAAAAAGTGCTGCTTCAGTGAACACACAAATGACAGAAAGTGAAACAGCTTTATTGCTGATATGGAGAACGTTTTAGTGGTCTGGGTAGAGGATCAAACCAACTACACATTCTCCTCAGCCAGAGGCTAATTCAGAATAATAAACCCCTCCCTTTATTTCAATTCTATGATGGCCAAGAGAGGTCAAAAAGCTGCAGAGGAAAAGTTTGAAGCTAGCAGAGGTTGGGTCATGAGGTTTAAGGAAAAGAGCTGTCTCTGTAACATAAAGGTGCCAGGTGAGGCAGCAGGTGTTGATGGAGAAGCTGTAGCAAGTGACCCAGAAGTTCTAGCTAAGAGACTTTCTTTTTCCCAATTACTTTTATTTTTTCAGTGTTCCAAGATTCATTTCATTGTTCATGTACCACACACAGTGCTCCATGCAATACGTGCCCTCCTCAATACCCACCACCAGGCTCACCCAATCCCCACCCTCTCCCCTCCAAAACCTTCATCTAGCTAAGAGACTTAATGTGGGTAGCCACCAAGCAACATATTTTCAATGTAGAAGGGACAGTCTTATATTGCAAGAAGACACCATTTGGACCTTCATGACTAGAGAAGAGAAATCAATGCCTGGCTTCAAAGCTTCAAAGGACAAGCTGACTCTCTTCTTAGGGGTAATGCAGTTGGTGAATTTCTCTAAAGGCCAGTGCTCATTTACCATTCTGAAAATCCTGGGGCCCTTAAAAATTATGCTTAATCCACTCTGTGCTCTATAAATGGAACAAAAAAGCCTTAATGATAGGATGGATGTCTGTTTACAAAATGGTTTACTGAATATTTTTTCTTTTATTATGTTCAGTTAGCCAACATATAAGTTACTGAATATTTTAAGCTCACTGGTGAGACCTGCTGCTCAAAAAAACTTCCTTTTTTGGGTGCCTGGGTGGCTCAGTTGGTTCAGCGATTGCCTTTGGCTCAGGTCATGATCCTTGAGTTCCGGGATCGAGTCCCATATCGGGCTCCCGGCTCCGCAGGGAGTCTGCTTCTTCCTCTAACCTTCTTTCCTCTCATGCTCTCTCTCACTTTCTCTGTCTCTCAAATAAATAAATAAAATCTTTAAAAAAAAAAAAAGAATCCTATAAAAAAATCCCTTTTTAAAGATAACTGCTCATTGACAATGTACTTGGTCACCCAAATCTGTGCTGGAGATGTACAATGAAATTGATTTTGTTTTCATGCATCCTAACACAAATCCATTCTGCAGCACATGGTTCAAGGAGTAATGTTGACTTTTAAGTCTTATTATTTAAGAAATACATTTCATAAGGCTATAGCTGTTATAGATAGTGATGCTCCTAATGGATCTGGGCAAAGTAGTAAAGTGAAAATTTTCTGGAAAGGATTCAGTATTCTAGATGCTATTAAGAACATTTGTGATTCATAAGAAGACGTCTAAATGGCAACACTAACAGAAGTTTGGGAAAGGTTGATTCTGACCCTCATGGATGACTTGGAGGGGTTCAGGACTTCAGTGGAGGAAGTAACCACAGATGTGGTGGGAGGCTGGAGCTCCATGTTTCAGCATCATTTCCTACACTAGAGATTGAATTGTAGTAGCAGTAAATTAGCTCTGGATTTCACCACATAGTTGGGGTGGGGGTGAAGAGAGAAAGAGAGAGAGAGAGAGAGAGACTAAGACTGCACTGAAGGATGGCTAGAGGAGTCAGGAATGGAACTTTTTCAGGGGAAAAGGAAAAATTTGGGTAAAAAGTAAAATGGACTTGCTAGCATTGACTGTTCAGGAGTCATCTCTCTCATCTCTCATCTATCTATCTATCAATCTATTTATCTATCAATTATCTATGGTCAATGAGGGTAAGGACTGTGGCTACCTCATATACTACTGTATACTTGATGCCTAATCCAGGCCTTTGCACAGAAGAACTACTTCTTGAGTGAACAAATCAATGTCGTTCCACTTGTCATTGAAATAATTTCAACTTTGATTGTGCTTATAGTTTTATGGAGAAGACCGATATTAATAAAATGATAGTACAAACCAATGTAAAAGTACTTCTCTCACTTATAGTACAAAGGGAAAGAATATTTTTCCTGGTACTTAAAGAACAAATATAAAACAGGGGCTTTGATTTATGTAGTATTATGCGTTGAATTGTGTTTCCCCAAATCCGTATGTTCAAGTCCTAACCTCTAGTACCTGAGAAATTGACTTTTTTTGGAAATAAGATCATTGCAGATGTAATTAGTTAAGATGAGGACATACTGGAGTAGGATAGGCCCTTAATCCAATATGACTGGTATGCTTACAAAAAGGGGAAATTTGGAAAGAGGCACACAGGGAGAAAGTGATGTAAAGATGAAGGTAGAGATCGGGGTGGTGTGGCAGAAGCCAAGGAACATCAAAACTTGCCATCAAACCACTAGAAGTTAGAAGAGAGGTATGGAATAGATTTCTCCCTCATGACCCTTGGAAGGAACCAACATCGCCAACATGTTGATCCTGTTCTTACAGCCTCCAGAACAGTGAGAGAGTACATTACTCTTGTTTAAGTCACTCAGTTGTGGTACTTTGTTATGACAGTGTCCGTAAAACAAATATAGTAGGTCATGAAAGCCTTCCTGAGGAATTAACACTTGGTAATGACACCAAGTGCTGACAGATGATATACCAGAGCATTTACAGGCAGAGAAAACAGCACGTGTAAAGGCCCTGTAGTAGGAAGAAGACTATGTGTCTTATCTTTTGCCATATAGAGTACCATTATTTTTCTCACTTATTCATTTGTTTTTCAATCGGTTCAAACATAAAATGTTTCTTTATAGCGTTTGTTTGGTATTAGTGGTAGAAAGTTTTCCCCATGCCAAAATGATGTAGTTGCATCTATATTCTATTATGCATTATTTATTGTTTTACCTTTTTCATTTAAATCATTCTCCCATTAGAAATTTATCTTGATGCATAGTGTTAAGCAGGGGAAAATATTTTGAAAACTATTTTCAATTCTCCTGTGGCATTTTCTTATGCTGTCCCCTTTATTCAGTCAATTTCTCTCATTGCTTGGTTCTTATTTTTTTGTTTTTGTTTTTCTTAGTTCTTGCTTAATAAAGTAAATGTTTTCTTTAATTTCAAAGATAGTTCAAAGTTCCTTTTCTCCCCTTTATTCATTTTTGAATATGGAGACTAGTATTTTCCAAATAACAGTACGGTTAGATTCTTTAAAGACTCCCTTACTGTCCACCTACATTCTGTTATGGCCCCTTTCAGATTTTACTTTGAAGTGTTGCTTGATGTAAATTGTACCAGTTCAGCAATGTAATACATATTTTTATATGTAACACATATAATAATGTAATATATATAATGTCGACATTAAAATGATATCCCCAAAATATAGTTATAGCCACCATTTACTGAACAACAAAACATAGACTTTGCACTAGTTTGCATATTTCATTTTATTTGGAGCAACAGTAGAGTGCAGTAGTAGTGAGCTGTCTGTTGTTCTTTATGCAGAGTGGTGGTGATTTGATTTTTATAGTATAAGGTACTGGTTTAAACAGGTTCAGAGATGTTAAGCTTGTAAAATATCATGTAATTGCCTAGCATACAGTTGGTACTCATTAAATACACATTTGATGAGTGAAGTTACAGGGATAGAGTTATATTGTGAAGTTACAGCTGACATCAAAGCTTGTGCTTTTAATCAGTATTTCTCAAAATATCTCTTCTACTCACTTCCCACTAATTACTATCACTTTCTCCCAAAGCAGTAGCATGATGACTCTCTCTGGCTTCTTTCAGCCTCAAAATTTGTCCCATGGAGCTGGCTTCTTCCCCGAGTTTTCAGTGCAATATGGGATTTTCCAATATTTTAATATTGTTTTCTAGAAAATCATTCCAGTTGGTGTTGTAGTGTTAGAAAGAAAAAGGAGAGTTAGATTATCTGCTTATTATCAGTCTACTCAATATTCTATTGTAGTAATATTTTTTTCTATTTAGGATTTTTATCAGTTACCAGAACTTGAACTGGGTTAATATTTAGAGCAATTAATATTTCTAGGTGAGGCTGATACTTTACAAATGCTGGTAGAGTCTTTCTGAATGTAACTCATATTGGACTTAGTCATCCAGCTGGTTTATATCCTACATTAGCAGTCAGCAAATGTTTCTGGTAAAGGGCTGGCTAATAAATATTTTAGACTTTGTGGCCTACATGGTCTCAGTCACAGATACTCAACTCTGTCATTGTAGTGTGAATACATAGACTATATGAACGCAAATGAACATGGCTGCGCTCTCATAAAATTTTATTTATGGACACAGATATTTGAATTTCATATAACTTTTGCATTTTATACGTCATGAAACATTAGTCTATTCAAATTTTTTCAACTATTTAAAAATGTAGAAGCCCCTTCTTGGCTTGCAGGTTACATAAAAATAGGCAGCCATTTAGAGTTGGTCTGCAAACCATGGTTTGTATTCGCCCTCCTCCTGCCCTAGATGACCACAATCCCTATTATCCAGAGGATCCCACTTTATCCATCATGCCAGCTGGAATTATCATTCTTAAGTTTAAACTACTAGTCTAATTTTATCACTTCCTTCCTTATGATACTTCATTGATTCTCCAAACTCCTTGACATGACCCTCCAGGTCACAAAATCTGTTAGTTTACTTCTTTTAGACTATCTTTCAATATTTTCTCTTAGTATCCCTTGGCCAAACCAGTCCTAGTCATTTGCCAGTTCCACAAATAAGTTAATATATTCTTCTCTCTCCTGGGCCTTGAATACCTTTATGGCACTTTGCTACTTGGCATATTTTTACTTATTTTTTTAAAAGTCCATTTAAAATAGCACCTCAAAAATAAAAAATAAAAATAAATAAATAAAATGGCATCTCTTCCATGAAGTTATTTCTAAATATTCAGGCAGAATTAATTACTTTTGCATTCATGCTTTCATAGCACTTTGAACATGTTTTAAAACATTTATCTCATGATGTTGTAACGCATTGTATTCATGATTATCTACAACAATTTCAGTATGAGGTCTTAATGTAAGACACTTTATTCTTATTTTCTCAAAACCTGGTACATATCTGGGATTTGATGAATGACTTTGAATGCCACCACAAAAGAACTAGATTTGAATGTCCACATCAGCCATACTTCACACAAAACTTGTCTTATAATGAACAAAAAGATGCACGGAACATTTTAGAAGGAAAGCAGTGTCTGAGTTTGTCATTTTGCAAAGCAAAGACTCCCTTGGCAAGTTAAAATTCACTCTAAAATTTGTTTTGAATTTTTTTCCCTAGTGGGTTTGAATTATTAAGGTTATACTTTCAGTGGCTAAAACGATCAAGGTTTTAAAGAAATAACGGCTCTTTGTGTCGATAGCTTCCACGACCACTTATAGGGAGGCCCGGTGAGATCAAAATTCTAAATCTGAGGTTTGGGAGTTTTTTTTCAGTAATAAGTACTTGGGCACAGAAATATTCTCAGAGCTCATCCCAAATGTCCTAGGGCTGCTAATGATGAAAAAGCTTCAGGTGGCTATTGATCCAAACTCCGAGCCTCCCTTCTACTCTCTTCAGCTTCCAATTCATACATCCCCTCTTCTTCTTCAGAGAAGCTAGATAAATTTATTTATAGATATAAGCATCATTCCAGGGAAGAAAGCCACAACACATGCATTGGATAAAAAGCTTCCTGGAGATTTTACAGGCTTGAACCCCTTGTGATTATTCGCCTTGGATGGCAACTCAGGCCCCTCAAAGACCCGAGTCAGCATATGAATCCCTCTGTATCCCTTTGCCCTCCTTTGTCAGGAGCAATGCACACAAAACTCTGTGGAATCCTTATTCATATCAAGATATACGAAAAAATTACTATGAGGTGCTAAAGTTTTCAGTCCACTAAGGGTTTTAGAAATTAATATTTATGCCATTAATTACAACTACTCAGAATTATTTATGTTCTTTTCTTAATAATGTCACACTGATTTATCATGTGAACTGATTTTTTTTTTTCATATCGTCTCTCCTACCTGAACCTCAGGCTCTGTTGCTATTTCTACTTCTCTATAGTAGTGATGACTGAATGAAGGGAGAGAGAAAAAAGGCCTCAGCTGTTTGAATTTCTGAGAAGATTTCTGACATAGATTAACTAAAACGAAGACTGCCACTTGAACTCGGTAAATCAGTTTTTAAAAAGGTGTCTTTATATATCTTTAAATGAAATACAAAAATTTCTAAAGGCAATTATAGGGTTTGAAAATAGTAAGTTCATATATGCCAATAAATAAATCAAATAATTGCTTTATCTTATTATGTGACTTTTTAAATTTATAATATTTGTGCTCTCCCTCTAGTTCTAAAAAATATCTCAACGCAACTTCTGCAGAACTCAGTAACACAAATAAGGACATTTAAAAAATATCCAATACATAAAAAAAAATATCCAATACATTTGCAGTGAGACTTTTCTTCAATGGGTACTAATTTTTTTTATATGTCATAATGTACAGTGATTTATTCATTGGATTCTGTTGTTTAAATTTAAAAGCCTCTTAAGGATACTCAAGCTTGTCATGGATTCTTAATTTTTTTTCTCTTTAGGCTCATAATGGGCATTTGCTCCTTTTGGCTGTCTGCATCCACTTCCTCTTCCTTTCACAGCAACATTCTCGATTCATTTGGAGGACTTATCACTGCCATTTGCTGTAGTTTAGAAGTACTATGTGCAAATCAATGTGCACTGTCCTACCTTAGGTATGCTACTCTGATTCTCTCTCTTTGGACTTTGATAGATAGGAAGATGAAATTCATTTGAGGGATATTAACCCTGATAAAATTATGTGATCTTCATTGTCTTGCTTCTGCACTACCATGGTTCCATTCTAGTCACACCCGCTCTCCTGAGTTCCTATCTGTTCTAGGAGGCATTAAGTACTTGGCCAATAAATTCTTTGTTTCTTAAGCTGATCTGTTACTTATAATCTAAGAACTCTTTCTTAGATATGAATGTAGCCAAGGAAAATATTTATTGAGTTAATACCTTTCAGTGGTTCACATCCTGGCTAAAAACGAGCATCAATAATGGTAAGAAGGAGCCCACAATCGAATGTATCTTGACTGCTGTCACATATGCCTGTGTGGAGAAACAGACTCTCTTCCCTGTCTGCCAATTGTTTTATTCCAGTTTGCTCAGCTATAGTCACAGGAGAACTTCAAACTCCAGACTAAGCCTTACAGAGCTGCTGATATTTTTGTCAAAGTAGTAGAAGCTGGGAACTGGAATTAGTCTCATTGCCCCTAGAATATTCTCACATGATTATGAAGCTTGTTCTTTCAGTTTAATTCCTATTATACCTTTCTCAGCACATTTGCATTTCTGCCTGAGCTTGCTGATTTGTTTATTTTTTCCATTCTGGGCCTGAGTCCCTGTTTTGAATACAACCCATGAGCCTGGAGTCCCAAGTACCCCTAAGTATATCATGTCAGTATTCTCTCCGCTGTGATCTAGCCCAGTGCCTCAGAGCACGACCACTGGCTGAACTTCTGTTCCAAATAGACTAACTTGAAACCTCCTGACTCTGGGTATGATTGTTTATCTAGTGCTGCTGTTGTACCACACAATCTACCACACAAGCCTGTGGAAACATATGCTCTGCTATGTATTTATTTGCATCCAATCCATTCCCTATAGATGTGCATGTGTGTGTGCTTTCTATAGCAAAATATTTTTTATATATAACAATAAATTTTTATATTTTTGTATTCTTTCAAATTTTCACATTGCTTAGCATTGAGACTCGAAGGAATTCCATATTTCTTTGGTTTACTTTCTTCATTAAATATCCCCGTTTGCAAGGTCAGAAGGCTGGGGATCATCCTTTATGCCTCCTTCTCCCGCACTCTTACTCCCTATCAATAACTAAGTCCTGCCAGTGTTTCTTGAATTGACCCCTCCCCTATGAGAGTGTTCAGTACTCCAGTTTAGACCCTTGTATCTCAGCCAAGAAAAATGTGCTGACCTCATACTTTGACTCTTTGTCTTCAATTGTTCCCTTTCAAAGCTGTCCTCCTCCAATTTATATACTATATTACTCCCCACTTAGAAAAGTCTTAGGTCTTGCGACTCACTGAAGTAGATTAGTTGTATCAGAATCACCTAGGAAGAATTTAAAATGCAGATTCCTGGCCCTACCCCAGAGAACCTAATATTGAATAGCCAGTTGGAGACAGCTGCTCCACTAGATGGTGTCCAACCTATTTATCTTCACTTTTTTAAAACTTGACTACTATATTTCTAGCTTAGCTTCATTTCCTCTTGTTCTCCCACATTCATTCTACACTCAAGTGAACTATACATCTCTACCCTCATTATAATGTTTCATAACTCTGTCTTGCATTATATTTTCTTGGTCTAGGACACCCCCCACCTCTCTTCCACTTCCTTACTCAGATCATTAATTCTGATTCATAGTTTAGGATTTATCTTAGAGGCCACTTTCCCAAGGAAGATTAGGGGCATTTTCTCTACACCCTACTGCTTACTTGCATAATTCTTTTATCTGGAATGTAACACATTATACTCGAGGCAGATCTACAATAGCTTAAAGGGCCTTCCAAGAACCAGTCCCTTCTTGGCTTTCTGACATCTTCAACCAGTCTTCTCCTTAGTCTACACTCCAGAGCCTGCTAAAATTATTCCAATTAAACCTGCTTACACTGTCTCACCTGTTCCTTCTTGCAGAAATCACAATCAAAACTTTTGCTCACTTTTTCCACCCTTTCCTGTGTCTCTTGACTGACCATAGTGCTTCTCTGTCCAGGCCTGCATCGCTTGCTATTTCCCCTGGTCTTGGACACTGTGAATAACAAACTGTCTTTTCAGTGGCAGTCATCTACTGATCTATTTGCCTCACCCTACATGAATAATAATAAAGCTTACATTTCAAAACAGTGTCTTTTTAACATGCTACATGTTTATGTGTCTTTGCTTGGATGTCCTACAATGATGCAAGGCTTAAGTGCTAATGTTTTATTGTAGATTTAATCCCAGAGCAGAAGGAGTGAGGAAAGAGGTAAATGAGAAAGAGAAAAGGATGGAAGGAAATATAAGGTGGTACTTTCCTTAATTGTCCCTTGCTTCATCAGTCACACACAAAAAAAGCATTATTTTATTCTGTCTTTACTGGGTTCAGGCTTGGTAATTAGTATTTTTCTACAAAATTATGCACTGAATCTGGATTTCCATATTTACTTGCATACGATTACAAAAAGTAATCTCTTAAAATTTAACAACATTCCTCTTTTTAATCATTATACCTCTCCTATCATTTATAATGGTGTTATTTGTTATTTGTGCTTTTTGATATTTTCCTTGAGATATATATATATAGTATTTGTAGTATGTTTGGCTCTGTGAAATCGGAGACTCAGGATCCACCCTCGGGGATTTGGGGATTATCAGATGAGGGTCAACAGATCTGGAGACACAGAGAGGGGGTAACAGAGCTTGGCTCTAGAGAAGTCAGTGACAGGAGACAAAAGAGTAAGTTAGACCTGGTTGAGAGTGGGAGAGGTGGGGGTAGATTAGTAACAGATGAGTCAGCTTTGGAAGACTATGGCTAATCATCAAAGAGACATGTGGATGTTGAACCAAAGTCTGAAATCATTCTTCTCCATTCTTGCGAGCATATGTTATCGTTTGTGTGAAAGAAGTAGCCAGCTGTTCTCCTGGTTATTGTACAAGACCTTTCTCTGACAACTTCCTATGGCCTATGGATCATCTAACAGAAAATTCCCTTTCATTCCCAGTTGCTCTGGTCTATACTTGTGCTAATTGTCCTATCTGTCCTCAATTCCTTGTTAAAAGACCAAGTTCCGGGGCACCTGGGTGGCTCAGTGGGTTAAAGCCTCTGCCTTCGGCTCAGGTCATGATCTCAGGGTCCTGGGATCGAGCCCCGCATCAGGCTTTCTGCTCAGCAGGGAGCCTGCTTCCCCTTCTCTCTCTGCCCGCCTTCTGCCTACTTTTGATATTTCTCTCTCTGTCAAATAAATAAATAAATAAAAATCTAAAAAAAAAATCAGAGGACTTCTTGTTAAGAACCTTGATTATACTTTAAAAAAGACCAAGTTCCTTGGAAGGTTTCCTTAAAACAGAGGGTGGAGCCCTAGACTCCTTGTGGGACTGATATTGTAAAAGAGAAAGCCCTAGCACTGGTACTAGGTGCTCTTGGTTCAGTATTTAATATAATGTCTTGTTTCCCTTTATACTATTTCTCTACTTATAAGGAAAAACACCTATTCTTATAGACTATAGATAATGTTCATATCAATTTAATGCTAACTGTATTTACTTGAAGATGAAATTGAACCAGCAATTAAAATCCATTCATGAAACCTAGCTTTCTTTTCTGTTTTTTCAGTCTACAATTTTTCCAAATCTAAAACAAATTTCAAAAACAAATGAAAAACTCTTTAAGTCAACACTACTGGAAAATGACATTATAAACATCAGTAGTATATAACCAGAAAACAGTAAGATGAATGGAAAAGAAGTAAGGTTAAAAGACTTCTCTGGATTAAAAAGTAGCTCTTCCTCTTTGAATACATAGATTTTAAACTCTTGCTATGAAGTTTATATTGGATAATATTTATAAATAACCTTTATTGAGAAAAATAATTGATATTTGGAAAGAAGATTACAGAGATCTTCATCAACCTAATTATAACAGGGATCAGTTGCATAAGCAAAAAGAATGCCAAATGGAAATATTAGATTGTAGGAACCCAAAATAGAATCGTAAGCATATGGTTAAAATGAAGTCAGTACAAAAAAATCTCTTGTAGGTATTTTATCAAAACTCGGTTTTAAGATTATGATTAAACTCTATATTTTTACAATTTATGACATTAAAAATTATTCAGAGAATCAGACATTACATCTAAAATTGTCCTAGGCAATTTGGCATATTTATCAACCATCTGGAAGAAACACTGACCATTTAAATTTACATTAGTTGAGATAATATTCAACCTTATTTTCAAATCACAAGATCTTACCAGATCCAGGAAAAGAGAATTCATATAAAGCAGAAACATATGTGCCATATGTGCCAAATACGTACTGATTCTAAAACTTAAGAATTGTTATATTTTGTTAAGAATTTACAAATCAAATCTAGACACAAAAGGGTTCCAGTAGGGTAAAGCTACCTGAAAAGAGATTCTACCTCTTTTGAGGAAATTTTTCATATATAACTTTTTACATTCTCTAAGCAAGAGAAAACTACTTTTCTCACTTTCTCTATTCTGCTTCTTCCTAGGTCACAGAATATAGAATTAGAAAGATTTGGGAGGCACACTAGAAGTCTTTGAGGAGAAAGCTCTACTTAGTTCCCTTCCCAAATAGTCATAAGCTTCTTAAATACCTTCGTGTCAAGGTAAACTTTATTAACCCAGTTTCCTTAAGCTAATCCCAAATCTACTTTCTTGTAATTTCCACTGATTGTTTCCAAGATATCCTATCAAGTCTGATCATCAATCTCTTTTGTGTTTACACACTTCAATAGCTCACTGTCTGAATTCGACCTCAGTCCTGTATCATCTATTTCTCTGTCAGATCAAGACCATCCATCCAATCCAATCCAAAAAGGGACCTTATCTCCTTTTTGTCTGTTTATCACTTTCCTCATTACACAGCTCAGTACCCTTGTCTCTCGCAACAACTTATGAGTCGCTCCATCACTTACTTACTCCCATTCTGAGAACTCCTATCTCTGGAGGAATCCCGTGGTTTGCCAGCTATGCTTCCACACTGGCGCTCTTCCGCAGCTGCAGGATCATGCCAGTGTGTTCATTAGCAGCATTACAAATGAATGAGACTGCAGTTCAGTGGGGCCCTTCCCTTCCTGCTGTTATTGTACCTGGTAGTTGACATGTTCAGGATTCTTCCCTTCTTACTACTGAAGTACTTAATACCCTATTTTCTTCTGGTTGAGCCTTCCTCACACTGGAATCCCATTTTCCCCACCTCCTCAGGAAGCTTGCCCTGATAAGTGTCCCTTATGTCTTCCATATCTTTTAACTTTACGGTTCCTTCTCTATTTCTCATGCATTTCAGTGTTGAAAAGAAAAACTTCTGCCATACATCTCCTGTCAACATTGCTAGAAATATTGCTGAGTGAGAAATGCAAGCTGCATGATAACACACATAGTATGATATCATTATTTAAATGATAATGAGAAGAAAAATGATTTTTTTTTAAAGATTTTATTTATTTATTTGAGAGAAAGAGAGTGAGAGAGAGCATGAGAGGGGAGAAGGTCAGGGGGAGAAGGAGATTCCCCATGGAGCCGGGAGTCTGATGTGGGACTCGATCCGGGGACTCCGAGATCATGACCTGAGCCGAAGGTAGTCGCTCAACCAACTGAGCCACCCAGGCGCCCCGAAAAATGATTTTTATATCTATCAACTAGCATCTATATATCTATCAAACTATGTTCTAGAATGGTATAAAGCAATCTTCACAAACAATAAGGAGAGTAGAAAACTATTAGAAAAGACGCAGGAGGAGGATGAATCCAGTCCAGCCTGAAAAAAAATCTGCACCAGGTTTGAAAAATCACCCCATCCTCCCACATGTAAGATGCTTGAAAGCACAACTGCTTTTTGAGTCTAAGTCCCTGCATTTTCCAGTGAAGTAGCTGTTAGAGGGGCAGAGGCAGGGATGGCATTCGGAGACTCTGGGGCACTCGTTCCTTTCTGAGTCAGACAGGGGTCACGGGCGGACTTGGACCAGAACCACCAGCAACACATTGGAGCATGTCTTCTGAGTAAGACCATGGCACTTATGAGAATTAACTACTTTCTCATCTTCTACCTCAGTTTCTCACTGCTCACCTACATAAAAAGTAAGCTTTTTCCATTTATTGAACTTTTGGCACCTTTCTGGACTTAAATATTTCTAGCAAATAGTTGATAATGTTGCATGTGCTACAGAATACAACTTATAAAAGTACAGAGAATTTGATATAAGCAAGTGTCCCGTGTTAAGTCAGTGGTACCAGTCAGTGTGAATAATATATTGATTTTATAATTTCCAATAACTAGACATAGAAAATGTTCTTTTTTAATCCTTACAGTGGTGGTGAACAGGGGCTTGAAATGGCCACATAGAAAAGAAGGTATTTTATTGTGTTTACACTTTTACAAAACAGATTTGGCACTTGATAATTGATATCCTTTGAAAGGAGGTTCATCATGAGCTATATTGCATTTTATTCCCAATACTATGTATTTATCTTCACTTTTAGAGAACTTCGTATTGCCACCTTTGCTCTCATAATCAAGGGGATAGTCTCAATTTTTCCCCAAAGGATAATGGTTCAAAACACCAGAGAGAACTGGGCTTCTTTTCTATTGTGTTTGCTTCTGTTTTATAAATGAAGATACTCTTCCACAAACTTCCCCAAATAAAAACAGAAGTAATGTTTCTAGGGTATCAGATGTATCACAGTGTGGAAAATCAAAGGAGACTGTATGGCCTCAGCTGTGTGTTTATGAAGGACAGTAGCTATCGAATACATTTAAAATGAAGACTGAGTATGTGCTTGTCAAAGGGGCTACGTGATTTGTGTCTGCTGAATCTGAATATCAATAAGGCGAAGCATAGAGCAGCTGCCACTGAACAAAACGACTTGGCATTAATGCAGTGTTGTATAATCTGGGTCACCTTCTGTAGCCAGTGATTGTTACTTGTACACTTTACATCCGAGCATGTATCAGAGGCTGGGTAGAGATAGGAGTAGATTCTATAGGTAGGTAGCTCAAGGCAATTTCAGAAAATCCAGGTCAAACCTTAAATAAATGAACAGCAAAATCTACTTGATTGCAATGCACGCAGATGGGATTTTGGGTTTTGGGTGATATATTTGTTGAAAAGGGCTGTTACTTAAATAGTTATTCATCCTCTTTGAAACTTCAAGTGGGCCCCATGCAATAGTAAGTGAACAAGGGAAGTGTTATGTTGAGATGTACAGGGGGGAGAAGAAAGGAAGCAAAAGAAATCAGACATATAAAACAAAAGGTGAAGTGAGTGTACAGTATGTTTTATAGCAAAGAACTTTATAATGTCAAAGCAGTATGTATTAAAATTCCTAGTATTTGCTGCAGTTAGCCCTTTTTTTAAAAAAAGATTTTATTTACTTATCAGAGATAGAGAGAGCGTGAGAGAGTGCACACAAGCAGGGGGAGCACCAGGCTCTCTGCTGAGCAGGGAGCTGGATGCTGGACTCGATCTCAGGACTCTGAGATCATGACCTGAGCTGAAGGCAGATGCTTAACCAACTGAGCCACTCAGGCATCTCAGCTGCAGTTAGCTTTTAAGGAGATGAATATGTAACCTCTAAAGCATATATCTTTTTTTTTAAGAGTCTTATAATTCTGAACCTATAATTACATACAAATAATTCTGAGTGGGTGATTTTACTGCTAAGTACTTTGTAATTATTAGATTTATCCTCTAGCACACTATTTCTAGTAATTTAAAAAACAAATTTGAAGCTTCATTTTGCTTAATTTTTTTAAAAGATTTTATTTATTTATTTATTGGGAAAGAGAGAGAGTGAGAGAGAGCATGAGAAGAGAGAAGGTCAGAGTGAGAAATGGACTCCCCATGGAGCTGGGAGCCCGATGTGGGACTCAATCTCGGGACTCCGGGATCATGATCCGAGCAGAAGGCAGTTGCTTAACTAACTGAGCCACCCAGGCACCCCTATTTTGCTTAATTTTTAAGCAGAATGACTTTTATCTGTGTTATATGTTTGATGATATTGCCTTCCATGTTAAAACACCTACTTTAGACTTTTTTTTGTACCTGACTTTAAAACTTTCACAACCTGGCCTTAGCCTTCTTTTCTACCCTTATCTCTTAGCACTCTTGAAAATGTTCCAGTCACATAAACAAAACACTAACTAATTTTACAAGTGTTGAATGTGTTAACATTTTATATATGCTATATTCCATTTAATTCTTACAACTCTATAAATAGATATTAGTATAATCATTGGCATTTTATAGAATGAGACCAAGACTCAGATCACTGTATCAGTGTATCCCAGCCTTTGGTGCACATCAGAGAGAGGAAATGGTTATTGGAGATGCAGTTTCTCAAGTACAGCCCCAGATATTTAGTACATCCGGTAGATCCTAGGAGCCTATCATTGACCTAGCTATTGATTTCAAAAGCAGGTGATCACAAGTTCTGTAAAACCCAGTAAATCTTTCTTGAGACCTTTACTGAGAACATGATGATGCTAGGAATCATTAAAATAGTAAAATATAAACATATCTCTCTCCTTAAAGCGGTGATTTAGGAGAGAAGGTAGGCAATATAAGTCTTGCAGGCATTATTCCCATTTAACATACTTAACCTACCTACCAAGTAGAATTTGTCATTAATTCCGTTTTGTAGCTGAAGAACCTGAGGCTCGTACAAATTTATTGACTTACCCAAGGCCATACTTCTAGTGAATGGTGGAACTCGGACTAGAATCCAGTGGTCAGCTCGGCATTCTGTGCTCTTAGCTTCCGTGTAATGTATCATTTCCCTGGAAATGATAAAGTGGAAAACCCTTAATACGCTGCTCACAATCGAATAAACACACTAGCTGAATGAATCAATGACTCTTCCTCTTGGCTTTTGAAATATATTCCCTTAAATCTGAGAGGGAAGAGTCACTTTGACTACAAACTATATATATTTGTTTTATAAAAATGGTGCATTCTCTCCTACCAGGGGTGTGCCATTTATACTGTTTGTCCAATGTTCTACACTCTTTATTTCCTTCTGGATGAGCACATGGGACATGAAGAATATTAGATCAGGGTTCAGGAAGTGACGTTCACTTCTGCTCCCGAGTTTGTAGATATTCCCCTTTACGTGGAGTTCCAATGAATTTGCTATTACTCTCCCTGGTGTTTTCTCCCATGCTCCACAATTTGCAAAACTGGTTCTCATGTACCTTAATAATTTAGGAATTATTTTAATTTGAATTATTTTAATTTTAATAATTTTAGTAATTCAGGAAGGTCTATAATTTTTTTATGTATGAAGAGAGAATTTTACTGGAGTAAGACTTTCCAATAGTCCATTACTGGGGGCTGCTTTAAATAATGAGAGCACCTTGTAATAACTCTCTATGCAACCTTGACATATGAATCCGTCGTGAAGCAGTTTAAAGAAACTATCACGATAAAGCAATCATGAGTCAGAAAAGTCATGTATGGCTGTATTTCACTAGTCTTATACATTTTGAGGTAAATTGAATATTTTTCTATGTAAATGTCATATTTAGGCTAATTTAAAAGTAATTTTTTTAATCCATCTTTAAAACATGGTCATAGTATGTAAATAAAATGTGGTTTGATGGAACTATTATTAAAGTTATTTAAATAACTTCAGTGACTTTGGGGTACTATCCAGTTTTCTAAAACCTTTCAGCAATTACTAAGTGACTGAATTTGAATACAGTTATTTTAAAAAATACTTTCTTTTCAATCTGTCTCAAGTACAAAGAACAAATAGAATCTATAAAGATATGGTCTGATGTATCCAATTTAATGCCATTATCATGAAAGACTTGAGTTTGCTTAATGAGTCACAGAAGGTTATGCTACATGTGCAGAGACATTTAAAAGTTTGGTATTCACTGTGCTAGTTAATATTCTTGCAACAGCATGTTGTAAATTGCCTACAAAATTATGAGAGAAAAAGATATATTTGCTTCTTCGTAATTATCTCATCATCTTATAATAAAATAGTTTCTACTTCATGTAGGTTACTCACTGTTCCCTAAATAATACAGCAGAATTAATTTTAGCTTCTATTTTTTGATATTTATCTAAGGTAAATCAGATTTTCTGAAGAATTGCATTTTTTCATTTTTTTTTTTAAGAAAGGAGAGGAGGGGCTGAGGGAGAGGGAGACTCTTAAGCAGGCTCCATGCCAAGGGTGCAGCCCCACACACAGAGCTCCATTTCATGACCCTGAGATCGTGGTGGCCTGAGCCTAAATCAAGAGTCAGATGCTTAACCGACTGAGCCACCCAGGTGCTCTGCATTCTTTTTTCATTTTTGGTGATTTTCAAAAATCATCGTCAATGGTATTAAAATATCATATTTTGAATTCAAGTGGACAATAAAAATCAGTTTTCAGTTATCTTTTAAATGTTACTGCTGATCTCAAATAAATAAATCTTTAAAAAAAAAAAAGGCGGCGCCTGGGTGGCTCAGTTGGTTAAGCAGCTGTCTTCGGCTCAATCATGATCCCAGGGTGCTAGGCTATCTGCTATTCCCTCTGCTTGTGCTCTCTGCTCTCTCTCTCTGTCAAAATAAATCAAATCTTAAAAAAAAAAATGTTACTGCTGATTTATCAGGATATCTGAGATGTGCAATTTTCTTCATTACAAAAATGAAAATAAAAGTATAACTCTTTCCAATTCATACCATCTTCGTTCATTCCAGGTTCAACTTTGTGATCTACACTTAAACTGCATTTTGTATTTATCTTCTATGGCATCAAAATTTGGAATTATTATTTTTATGTTGATTCATTTCTTTTTTTACCAATGAGATTATACTACATGATTCTATGAACCATGGGTGTTTTGCTAATTTATGTATCTTAAACCAGTGGGAGGGAACTGCATAACTCAGGGTAGTCATTCATAGAATAGTTATTAAATAAATACATTAATGAGGGAATTTTTATAACATCTGCTATAAGAATTGAATATCATCCCTTTTCATGACATTTTTGCATGATTTTTTAAATTCTTACATTGTTTAATTTTTTATAATAGACTTTATTATTTTAGAATAATTTTAAGTTGACAAAAACATTGAGAGGATGGTACAGGGAGGTCCCCATATCCCACACCTAGTATCCCTTATTCTTAACATCTTACATCCTGTGTGGTTGATTTGTAGCAATTAATGAACCGATATGGATACATCATTAACTAAAGTCCATGGTTTATTCAGATTTCCCTAGATTTTACCAAATATCTTTTTTCTATTCCAGTACCCCATCCAGGATACCACATCACATTTAGTTGTCCTGTATCCTTAGGTTCCTCCTGGCAGTGGCAGTTCCTCAGGCCTTTGTTTTTGATGATCTTTACAATTTTAGGGAGTACTGATTAGGTATTTTATAGGATCCTCCAGTACTGGAATGTATTTGATGTTTTTGTCATGGTAAGACTGGAGGTATTGGTCATCGAAAGGAAGACCACAGAGGTAAAGTATCATTCCCGTTACGTCGCATCAAGGATACATATGATTAACATGATTTGACTGTTGATGTTGACCTCAGTCACCTGGGAAGTGGTATCTGTCTCTACTCTAGTCTTAGAAAGGAAGTCACTATGCTCAGCCTACACCTAATGAGTGGGGAGTTATGTCCCTGCTTTTGGAGGGTGGAATATCTACATAAATTATTCGGGATTCTTTTGCATGAGAGATTTGATTCTTCTTGTCCATTTATTAATCTATCCAAGTATTTGTTGATATCAGCATGGATTCATGATTATTTATTTTATACTCTGGGCTATAATCTAATACTACTTTATTTTGTTACTCAAATTGTTCTAGCTTTGGCCACTCAGAGTTCTTTCAGTTGGCTCCTTGTCCTCTTTTAACTTACCCCCGTCAATGTGAGGTGATTTTTATTTTTCCTTTGAAAACTACCTTACTGTCTGGCTCTACAAGATGCTCTAGACTTATATATTTCCTGCCCTAGCCCTAGCCTAGGCCCTCATTCCAACAGTCCCTGGTTCCCTTGTACTAAAGAATGGCAAACCAAACTAAGATCTAAATGTAAGGTATGCTTGTTGCCACTGGGATGTCATTTGTTTTAGGCCGCCTCAGTTGACAGAGCATAGAAATAAATGTGTGTATGTTAATATGTGTGTGTGTGTGTGTATACATATATATATATATACACACATTATATATATGTACATTCGTACATATTAAGCTAGATGTGTGTTAATACTAATACCTCTTAATTTATAATCGCATGGATTGATTGTTCTAGCTTCCTCCCATTGCTTATCTGTAAATTCCCACTACAACTGTGAGAAATTTGTTTTCTGCCATCCATTTACTTACTTAAATTCAGTAAATATAGTTTAAAAATTGTATAAAATATATAGCAGCATCAAATTCTTCACTCATAATCCTGTAGAAATAACTTTATGAGTTTGAATAGAGCATTTATGTGCATTTCCTTTTGTCTTTAATCTTAACACTCTGCCTGTTTCTAATGCAACTCAAGTCAGTGCCTTTTCCCTCACCCCCTTCTGTGTGATTGTTTCATACATTTATAATACAGGTAGACTGTTGTGTCATAGTCAACATTCCTTCCTGGGATCCCCTGACTTTCGAAATGATTTTTAAAATTTGCATACAATAAGGTTCTCCCATTGTGCCCTAAAGTTCTGTAGGTTTTGACAATATGATACATTATAATATTATACAGAATAGTTTTACTACATTAAAAGTTCCTTGTGCTTCACTTTTTTTGACCCTTCTTTCCTGCCCCAATCCCTAGGCAACCACTGATCATTTTCTGGCCTGTAGAGTTTTGCCTTTTACAGGATGCCATATAATTGGAATTGTAAAATTGGACTAGCTTCTTTCAAATAGCAGTATTCATTTAAGAGCCTTCATGTCTTTTTGTGACTTGACTCATTTCTTTTTATCATTGAATAATATTCTATTGTATGTACCAGTTTGTTTATTCCTTTACCTATTGAAAGTTATCTTGGTTTCTTCTAGCTTTTGGCTATGGTATCAGTTTCCTTAGACAGCTATGGCAAAGTATCATAAACTGGGTGGCTTAAAGAACAGACCATTATTCTCTTGTATCTCTGGAGGCCAGAAGTCTGAAATCAAGGTGTCGGGAAGGCTATGCTCCCTCTAAGACTTGTGTAAAATACTTGCCTCTTCTTAACGTCCGGTGGTGGTTAGTGTCTGGTGGTGGGTAGTGTCTGGTGGTGGTCTTCAGTCCCTGGCATTCCTTTGTTTGCAGCTGCATCACTTCCATCTCTAATCGTTTGGTGTTCTTGCATTGTCTGTCTTTGCTTCTTCTTATAAAGAAATCAGACATAAAAAAAAAGAGGGACATCAGTCATTGGATGAGGACCAATCCTACTAACCTCACCTTAACTTGATTGCATCTACAAAGACCTTGTTTACAGATCTAGGTACTAGGAGTTAGATTTCAACATATCTTCTCACAAGGGGGTGCCTGGGTGGTTCAGTCGCTAAGCATCTGCCTTCAGCTCAGGTCATGATCCCAGGGTCCTGGGATTGAGTCCCACATGGGGCTCTCTGCTCAGCAGTCTCTTCTCCCTCTACCCCTCCCCCCAGCTCACACACACGCACACGCAGGCTGTCTCTCAAATAAATAAATAAAATATTTTTTAAAAAATATGCCTTCTTGGGAGACAATTCAGCCTATAGTATTTACTCTGAATATAACTCTGATATATGATGAACCTGCTTGATTAATACCACTTTTATTGGGTAAGTTAACTTCATATGCAAACTGAATCATAAAAGGATTTTAAAACATGGTAAATGGTCAATACAGTGTGCTCATATTTTGCTCCTATTTTTCATCTTTCTTTACACTATCCTCACCTTTTACATATTCAATCTTCAGGTTTGAACTGAGTGCTCAGAAATTTTCTCCTTCATAGATTTGCCCCATGAAATTAAGTTAGTATCTGATTAATATTGAGAGTTGGCACTAGAACTGGGTATAAATGTGTTTCCATATTTTCTTGGGACAAATAGCTTAGCTCTTTACCTAAATAAATGTTCATTACTTAAAGCTGCTTTTCTTTCAGAAATTGTATTTGTTACTTGGAGCACCAAAAGATTACTAGGTCTTTCATTATCAATTCAGAACACTGATTATAAATTACTGTGCATGCATTATTTACTGTATTTATTAATATGCCATTATCTGTTTTCCTCTTATGTTTTTGCCATACCAATGAAATTAGAGAAGGAAAGCAACTCAGTCATCTAGCACTAGATTCCGTTTATTGATATTGTTAATATTTGTTAATCAATCTTCTAGAGTTTCTCTCCCAATTTAATAAAAAGCAGCGATTTTTCCAAAGTTTTACAGCAATATGTTAGGTAGGCTGTCCTATATTCCCTAACTTTTCCTTTGTTCTCAGGAAAGTTC
Organism: Nasua narica; assembly: GCA_028533885.1. Taxonomy (NCBI): domain Eukaryota; kingdom Metazoa; phylum Chordata; class Mammalia; order Carnivora; family Procyonidae; genus Nasua; species Nasua narica. Next base: position 30,047,905 of record CM052814.1, on the reverse strand, counting down.
TATTAAATGGAAAATTCAAGCCAATAATAACAGTATGGGACACAGAATAAGAGAAGACACTGTGGGGGGCGCCTGGGTGGCGCAGTTGGTTGAGCGACTGCCTTCGGCTCAGGTCATGATCCTGGAGTCCCGGGATCGAGTCCCACGTCGGGCTCCCAGCTCCATGGGGAGTCCGCTTCTCACTCAGACCTTCTCCCTTCTCATGGTCTCTCTCACTCTCTCTCTTTCCTAATAAATAAATAAATAAAATCTTTAAAAAAAAAAAAAAAGAGAAGACACTGTGGTAGGAATGGGCAGGACTATTTAGAACTGAATGGTTTGGGCTGCAACCGAAATTTTCTTGGTTCTAGAGGTAAATCAAGGTAAGATTAGTTGTCCCTATCCTCAAGATAGGATAATTAGGGGTGCCTGGGCAGCTCAGTCATTAAGCGTCTGCCTTCTGCTTAGGTCATGGTCCCAGGGTCCTAGGATCGAGCCCCGCCTCGGGCTCCCTGCTCTGCAGGAAGCCTGCTTTTCCTTCTCCCACTCTCCCTGCTTGTATTCCTTCTCTTGCTGTGTGTGTCTCTTTCAGATAAAGAAATAAAATATTTAAAATAAATAATAATAATAACAACAAGAAAGGATAATAAATATTAAAAGTTTCCTATTTAATCACTTCACTTATTCCAAGATTTCCACTCAGTCCTCATATGGCTGATACTGTTCTAGGCTTTGAGGATGCAGTAGTCAACAAAAAGACCATAATCCTTGCTATTGTTAAGTTTATATTTTAATGGGGTGAGAGAGAGAAAAACCAAATAAATAAGCACAATATGTAATTGTGAGCTGGCAATAGTGGTTTAGAGAAAAGCAAAGGATGAGAGAAAGAGAACAGATGAGATGTGAGGATATCTGGGTGAATAATATTTTGGCAAAGAAAATAGCAAGTACAAAGGTCCTGAGGCAGGCATGTGCCTACAGTGTTTGAGATATTGCAAGGTGTTCAACATAGTTGGAGTAGATTAAACAAAATATAGCAAAGTAGTAGGAGAGGTGTCAGTTACATGTGTTTGTTCTTACAGTGATCTTACACAGTAGCTATTATGAAGCCGATTAAGACCTAAGGCCAAGACAGCTTAAGTAAAATATTTAAAACACAGTTACAAGGTGATAAAATTAAGATTTAAACTCAGGTCTGTCAGGTCCTAAGCCTCATACTAGCTCACGAAAGCCAAAAGGTACCAACATTCAGGAATTTTGTGTGTCTGTTTTTAAACTCTAGTTTGCAATGGCGGAAGTTAATTGCATCACAGAAATTTTGGCAAACACAACAAATCAGGAGTTTTTTTTTTTTAATTATTATTCCTAGATAATTAAGCATCTACTTCACCTTTAAAACTTTCCCAAATTAAAAATGTTTACAGTTTTGACTGCTATCCCACTGTTGAGACTAATTTCCTGAGAGACAGGAATTGCTCCTCTGTAACCCAGATATTTCTTACTGCAGTCTTTTTGGTTCTTTACATAATTGTCCTGATAATTCCTAATGAATAGTTCTTTCCTCTAAATTCAAAATTCTTTGACCCTTTAAAATAAGCCTACTTTAGGCAAATTAGTGAGAGCAGGCAGCTAACGAGGTTGCGTTTACGGTTCAATCTCTGGACAGTTCAGTCTGCTTCACGCAGAGACCCAATCTATTCAACAAGTAATGGTCTGTCCAGTCAGTGTCAGATTTGTAGTTCTGAGCACAAGGAGAGAGAATGAAAACAACGCTTAGCAAATGAAATATCACTACTGGAAAACTCAACCGTGAGTTATCAGCAATAGGTAGATGAACTATTGTGATTTCTTAACCTTTCCATAATTTTAGCTATCTTTCCTTCCAAATGTAGATGAAGAACAACTACTTATATTTTTAAATATGTAGAGTCAGGGCATTCAGATTCAGGCCTTGGTCCATCATTAGTTATTACCTGTTCATAAATGCATCATTTAAGCTCACAGGTCTCTAATTTTCCTTACTTGTCAGATGAGGGGGTTAGATTATATAATTACCAAGTTTCCTTTGAGAGCTATGTTTTATGATTCCATGATTATTTTAAATAATTGGATCATAGAGTTTCATAAGTAAAAGGTATTTCTAGTACTCTCATTCTGTTTGAACTACCTTTTACTAGGTTATATTGGCAGCAACAAACAAACTCAATATTTGAATGGTTAAAAACAACAAAGGTTTATATTGTGTTTCCATAGTACAGTTTGGCTACAACTCTACTTTAAGTGTCTTCTTCATTTGGGGAAATAAGTGGAAGGGATGGTCCCTTTCCAGAAAATGGTGTTTATATGGCAGAGGGAAAGAGCAATGGTAGAACCATGTAAAGGCTTTTAAATCTTTAGCTCATATGTGACTTACATCACTTTGGCTCACATTTCATTGTCTAAAGCAGGTCAGGTCTAAGCCTGATGTCACTGGACAAGGGATGTATTAAGGCAGAAAATATTTGAAACAAATAATTTAGTTTGCTCCATTTTTTCTGTTGTTTCCAACTTCCAGGGAGATATTTCTAAACAAATTTATTTAAGTAACCATGAATATTCAAAATGAATGAATAATAAAGTGAATAATAAAAATTTATAGGACATTGACAAACATTTCAACAAATAATTATTAAGCAGTTAATATGAGTTAGGTATTGACTATAAAAAAGACCATTATTCTGCAGTCATAGCCATACTATAGTGGAGCAGACAGATGTGTAAAGGCTGTTCACACATTTTCTAAGAGAATATCACACTCTGAGATATTGCCAGATGTCTGTGTACTGATCTGGGCATTCTTTCCAGATGTAGAGATAGAAAATTTAGTCCAGAAAGGTCAAACTAATCTTGTGATATGAAGAAATGTTTTCTGAAAGGAAATATAATCAAACTTGCCTTGAAATCATTGGCCCCAATAAAGTTAGACTTTGATATTAATTTCAGCTCAAATTTAGGGAATAGCATATCTAGTTTATAGTTAGGTATAGTTTAGGATATAAATTCCTACTTCACTTTGAATCTTTTTTTTTTTTTAAGATTTTATTTATTTGGGAGAGAGCTTGAGCAGTGGTGGGGCGGGGCAGAGGGAGAGGGAGAAGCAGACTCCCCACTGAGCAGGGAGCCCCAGGACACCAGGCTTAATCCCAGGGCTCTGGGATTATGACCTGAGCCGAATTCAGTTCAATTCTGACAAAATTTACCGGGGGTCCATGCAAACCCCACAGGTTAAGGGCTCTGTCCCACCAGATACCCACCCCCACCTTCCCCACTTCATACATCCAACTGCAAGTCCAGGCTGTCGCTCATGCTTCTGACAGACGAACTATAAATAAGAGGCTCCCACAACCATTTTCTGAGGCATGATAAACTGCTAGAGTGGTTCACAGAACTCAGAAGAAAAAAACAGATTACTTACCCAGTTACGGACGTATTGTAAAAGGATTCAGCTAAGAGTTAAGTGGAAGAGATGCATAGGGCAATGTATGGAAGGTGGAAAAGGGCGCAGAGTTTTTGTGCCCTCTCCAGACATCTCCATGTGTTCACCAACCCGGAAGTTCTCCAAACGCCTTAGGTTAGTTTTTTGTTTTTGTTTTTGTTTTTTTAAATCAAGGCTTCATTACATAGTCATGATTGATTAAATCATTGACCTTTGGCGATCAACTCAACCTCCAGTTCCTTACCCCTCCCTAGAGATCAGGTGATGGGGCTGACAGTTCCAACTACCTAATTACAGGGTTGGTTCCCCTGGCAACCAGCCCCCACCCTGTGGCTATCTAGGGGCTTTCCAAAAATCACCTAATTAACAAATAGTGGGCCCCCTAGAGGGCTCACTATGATTAAGGAGACACTCCTTTCACCTTTATCACTCTGTAACTGTTTCAGGAACTAAGGACAAAAGACTAAATATTATAAAAATGACGCTCCGGTGGTTCTTAGGAAATTACAAGAGTTTTTGGAGCTGTGTGGAAAGAACTATAGGTAAAGACTTACACCATGGTATCACACATCTCTACCAGAGGTTGAGTAAAAAAAAAAAAAAAAAAAGGAGAAGAAAAGTAAAAAGCAAAGCTTTACGTTTTAGGTATCAGTGCCTAAAAATTGCATCAAACCCACTATTGTAAGAAGTTATTGTTATGAGATAAATTGAAGCAAATTACACATTTTAAGTTTATTTGAGCGAAAAAATCTATTCGAATCAGGCGGTGGCAAATGGGACATGGTTAGGAGCATTTCCCTGACAAAGATCTAGGGGAAGGACGGGGAAGCGAAATGAGGCAGAGAGCACTTGGAAGCAAAATAAGGCAATTATTTGGCCAATGTTTAAGCTGTTGCTTTTATTTAGGAAAGCCTGTTTGACTGTGATTGGTTGCCGGTAGGTTTTGATTTCTTAACCCTGAGGCATTACAGGTATAGGTCTTGGTTTGTTTACATGGCTTGCTAAGGCATTAGGGCCATCTCAGTGTGGTGGCAGCCATGTTTAATTAATACTTTCTGGACTAAAAGCCTTAAGAAAAGTCTCTTCAGTCTGCCTCTTATGTTATTGACTGTATCTCTACATTTTCTCCTAAGCTACTCATAAGATAATTAAAGAATTATTTTCTCTATTTCTAAACTTAAGTAATTATAGAAATAAATAGAAATCTTCTTCTAACTAACCTCATTATATCTAATTTATTTTGCCTCTTGGCTTCCTTTATGCAACCCTCTATGGAGTACTGAAAACGGGGTATGTATGTGCATTTAATTTTCTGCTCAGCTGCAGCAGCTAGCTGACTAGCTGTTGGAACTGCTTGAGGTTCTGAACTAAGCCCTAAAACTAAAGGAAAGTATGCATGAATTTGCTGCTTTCTCTAGGCTTGGAAGAGCAAGAAGAGAGGCAGATGTGTCCATGTCGAAGGACTCAGTGTCAAAGGCAGAAGCAACCCAATAAGCCCTAGCCTTTTATCCTCATATTCCTTGTGTTTGTATCTAAATAAATCTTCAGGATCCTGTTTATTTTTAAATTTGGGGAGTCTATGATTCATACTTTCCTTGGATGTCAGATACAATTAAACTTTGTTACCTGTCTTGTCCATGTCAGGCATTATATTGAGTAGTTGACATAGTTTATCTCATTTAATACAAAGCTTGCGGTAAAGATAATTATTCTCATTTTGCCTAGAAATCTAAGGTCTAGAGAGGAAAAGCAAAGCCACTCACTAAATAGTTCATTCAAATATCTAAAATTTTTTTTGTTTAATGTACTTTTCAATATAGCCATATCACACATTCAGAATTTGGAAATATTGATTCCAGTATTCACAAGACCTCTTAAACATCGTACAATTTAAAAGTTTTGGTCCCCCAGAATTATATGGCCCTTATGTAGATACAGTAAGACAGTTCTGCCTCCAGATTTTTGACTTTATGAAGGAAAACATTAATGTAAATATAACTGGCAATCATAAATCAGAAAACATAATCAACGGAGGGAGATGCAAAGGGAAGATTATCAATTAAGCCTGTAAATAGGTTCGACCTGTCAGTAATGAGCTACTGCTTAAGTAATGAGAAAGAAGACGTATATCGGTGTGTCAAATGCTTGGAGGATGATTTCTAACTGGTATCTTGGTGGGTAGAAATAAACAGTTTCTAAAAGGAGTTTTAGATGTTACAGTAGACTTAGGATCCTGGAGGTGGGGCTAATGTCAAGCTAAGGTTGCCTTTTGCCCTTTGCAAAGTATTAACACTATAGCAGTTGAGTTCCTGGAGGAAGGTCACTCTGCCTCTCTCTACTACTTACCAATGGGCTGTAAGTTGTAAGAAAATTTAATTTTTTTCTACATTTCTCTTGCCTTTGTTCTCCACGTCATTCATCACCCGTGCATGTGCTACAAGTATAATTCCAAGTAGCAACATACTGTATATCCTCAAAGGGAAAAAATTGTGAGAATGATGATGGAATTTCAAAGGACCATGAACTTGGGGAATAAACTGGCTTTAAAAAATACCAAGTATCATACTGACCATGTTTTCTACCAGGCACATTTCTCTAAGGCATTTTAATTTACTCTAATAGGTAATCACTGTTTACCTATTGCTATACAATAGGTATGCAATATTGGAATTGCATAGAGTACAGACAGTCATAAAGATAGATCTCATAAATCCTTAGGGTAAATTATAGTCCCTACCATCAATATAACCGTTTATTTTTTTAAATGAAGGGTAGTTTCATGTTCTTTTTCTTGCAAATATTTCACTGAATTTTCTTACTTAACTCTACTTGTCTCTGCTATTTTATGGCATATCTTAACCATGATTTGTAAACTATATCAATCAGTGAGGTTTTGTGTGCAGTAATATTTTACACAATTTAATGTGTAAAATAAACACATGGGAGGTGATTTAAGTGGTTGATTTTTATGAGTTCCAGGTTCAAATGTTATGATTCAGTTATCCCTGGGTGGGACCCAGGAATCAGTTTTCTTTCTTTTTTTTTTTTTAAAGCCTCACATGATTCTGATGCACGCTATTTACAGACCAGACTTTAAGAGACACTAATCCATAGTTTAACAAAATAGGAGTTGGGAGATTATTGATTCTCAAAGTGTGGCAAAGACTGGTATGAAGGAAGAAGTGGGTAAAGTAGGGGAGTAACAGGTAAGAAAAGGCCAGAAACAACCAAGGGCGTGGTGCATTTGGGACCTATTAACACCAGTGGGGAAGTGATGTGAGATAAGGGGTGCAGGTGGGGTTCATGCAGGAACAGGCTTTAAAGGCTATAATGAAGAGTTATTCTCTTGTCAGAGTTGCTGGAGTGTTTTCACATCAAGGCCCACAGAGAAAGGGCCTTGTGCCTTGTGGGTAAGTGCTTACCACAATTTCCCACACTGTCAGGACTGCTGACAACCTAGGATGACCATTTGGGGCCTCCTACAGCTCTGGCACTCCGGTAACCTACTCTTTGCACACCTATTGGGGAGAGCCACTAAAGAAGATGGGAAGATATTGAAGGGCTTTAAACAGGAGTGCTGAATCTCAGCCTTGGCCACAATGAGGAGATTCTAAGGAGAGAAAAGGCTTTAGGTAGAGAGGCTTAGCTTAAGTGATGGGGACCTGAAACAGTGCGGTCATAGCAAAGAGGAGGAAACGAGGGGACTTAGAATATTTAGGGGGAAACCAGCTTAGCATTTGATGAGAAATGAATGAGAGGGAAAGGGAGTATAGTGAATGATGACTTCCAGGCTTCTAAATCTTAAATGGTAGGACATCATCTCAAATAGTAAATGCAAGGAAGAATGCAGGTTAAATACCTATCAGTGAAATTTTTATTTTGAAATATAATGAGGACATTCAGGTGAAGATGTCCATTAGGCACTTGGAGATGCCCTTCCAAAGCTCAAGGAAGAAAACCAATTAGGAGATGAATATTTGAGTCCTCACTTGCTAATAACTATCATTGAGCCCATATTGTAGACTATTTACCATGATAGGAGGAGAAAAAGTCTAGAGAGAAAGTCTATAAAAACTTTTTAGACTATGGATCAAAGCCTTAAATATGAATGTTCATACCTAATGACCCAGCAACTCTTCTAGGAAACTCTTCTAGGAAAATAATTAAAAATGAGGGCCAAGATTAACATGCCAAGGTAGATGTAACATTTGTATATACTGAGAAATTAGAAATAGCCTTAATGAAATCAATCAAACATACTCATACTAAGAAAATATTTGAAACATAAATTGTGTTGCTTTATGATCTAATATCTAGAGTTACTTTCAAAGATAGAAAACAATCCAGTAGCCGAAATTAAATTAAAGCAATTTAAATATTTTGTGGGGTCTCTTAAACACACGGAAATATAGAATATAATGCACGGAAAAAAAAAACTTCAAAAGAAATACTCTTTCTCAGGGTGGCTGGGTGACTCAGTTGTTAAGTTTCTGCCTTAGGCTCAGGTCATGATCCCGGGGTCCTAGGATTGAGCCCCAAGTTGGGCTCCCTGCTTCTCCCTCTCCCACTCCCCCTGCCTGTGTTCCCTCTCTCGATGTGTCTCTTTCTATCAAATATATAAATAACATCTTTAAACAAAATACTCTTCTCCATTTTTATGGTCTCAATATCTCTTGCCACTTTCCAGGTCTGACCTCCCAGCCTTCCCAAAGATTCTTCCTCCTGAAGGCCTCATAGGTTCCCCCTGCTTTTTTCCTCTTTGAAACAAATCTCAACCCTTTCTTAACTAAGTCCTCTGTCTTGGATTCTCAAATCTGTTTCTCTCTTTCCCCATTATATAAATTTTGCATCAGAAAAACACAGGGATAAAGCTGGCAAGGATAAAATTGATTCATAGAGGTTGGAAGAGGGGTAGGGAAGATGAACAAATAAAACCAAATTTATTCTAGAGGGCAAGGAAAGGGGGAAAGAATGTCAATACTTATGTAAAAGTTAACTTTGGTCTCCCCCAAAATATAAGTAAAAAAACAAACAAACCATGCAGAATGTCAAATTGTGTGTCATGTAAACATGTATGTGATGTAAAAAATATTGGCAAAAAATCTTTAATAACCATAAAATAGAATATTATTTATACTACATTTTATTTAAAAATAATACAGATATTCTAACAATAAATTTAAGTCACAGAGCTCCTGCTAAGAGGAGTTATTTGTAGACAAAAATATTAAGTAAATATTTCCTATTTTTAAGATGCTGAAAATATATGCTTATAAGGGAGAAGTCAGTTTTGAAAATATGTAAGAAATGAGAAATAGTTTTTCAATCACAAGCTGTATGACCTTGACCTGTTTTACTTAAACTCTGTATTTTTCTCATCTGTGAAATGGAAATGGTGATTATTTTTCTTTTTATTTATTGATTTTTTATTTTTCATTATGTTCAGTTAGCCAACATATAGTACAGCAGAAGTTTCTGTGGTAGTGTTCAACGATTCATTAGTTGCGTATAACTTCTAACTGCATTGGAATATTGTAAGGATTAAATAAAATAATGTATGTGTGACACCTTCTGCTTTACCAAGAATTGTGGTCTTAACCTCAGATTGAGAAACTCAAGATTCACAGTAGGCTTCCTCAAGCACTAAGGTTGGTTATCTTTAAGAAAGTGTATAGGACAAGCATCGTCACACACACAACAACACAGCAGTGGTCTCGTGATCCTTAGGGATGGCTTTGGATGTCCCGATCATTCTGCACACTGTGTGGGTGGAGTCACAAGGAATAAAGGTGACTGGATACAACTTCAGCTCAGGAAAGCCATCAGCCCTGAGGTCCCTTCAGCTTTTATATTGAGCCATGTGCATATAACTAACTGTCTAGTCTAATCTCCTCAGGTTTATGCGAATAGCCCCTATGCTGCAAGGCAGCTCCATTTCATTAGTTCCCAATCACTCATTAAACAAGACTTGACAATGAGTTTCAAGTGCTTGGTCTGGTAACAGGACTTCCGTTTATCTTGTACCCAACATAGGTAATTTATAACCATTTCTGAGTTGCTGCTGCAAGACTAAAGGTCAAACCTTCAGGCATTAAGACTCTAGGGAAAAAGCCAAAGAAACAGCTGTTAACCCTTCTTTTCCAGCACGTAAAATGTAGAGACACAGTAAGCAAATAAAAACCTTCAGTCATTGCATTTATCTTTTAAAAGCTGATAGATCAAGTGTTCATTATAATACCATAATTGTTTTAGAAAGAGAACAAGGAAATCCACTACTTAGTTCGAATCTTTTCCTCTTTGATAGTTTTTTGAAATGATCATTGTTAAAGTCAGTGGTTCCCCCTATGCCTCCCCCTATGTCACAGTCCTTTCACTCTTAATAAAAAGTTAAACTTATTCTGTCCCTTCAAATCGTATTGTGTTGCAGGTTAATGATTATCACAGAAGACTAAAAATTCATTGTCAGAGACTGAGGGAGGAGGACAAGCTGTGGTCTTGAGAGCTGGTTGCTGAAACAGGATGGGGATGAAGGGTACAGAAGTATGAGTTCGTCATTAAACTGAGGATTGTTCTTACCCACCCTCAAGTCCCTCTGGAGTAGGAAGTTACTAGATGGTAGTTGGGAGGATTGTTTGGAGGGAGTGAAAAGGTGAAGCTCCATCTGCCCCAAGGGCATGGCTTCTAAGAAGATCATGCCAGAAAACGATAGCTAAACTACCTTTAATAATAAATGGCCATGAATGTGGGGGTCAGAGAGTAAAAAAACAGACCATGGAGAAAATGGAGGATGAGGGAAGAGATTGGTCAATTTGGTAGAAGATTGATACCTCCAGAGAAAAACAGCCAGTGAAACATTCCTCTCTGAGGGACCTACTAAGGACGAGGGACAAGAATGTCAAATTCTCAATTCTAACTCATCTGTATTATGACATTTTAAAGCCTCTTTGTGTTTCCAAAAGTTCCATGAGATTTTATGACTTTTATAGCCTTGGGGAGTGGAATGGTGAATAATGGTGAAATTGAGCTATGAACAGGTGTAGCATGACTCAGTTTTGCCTCTCTGCCAAGGCCAGGGTGATGGGAACAAGAGTTTTTTGAGAGATCAAAGTCCGGAAGTTTGAGGTGGTGACTGACAGCAAAGTGAGGAGTAGCCCACGGTGGTAAAATATTCTGGGCACAGGTGAAGCACGGATGCATGACTCGGGAGACGAAGCTTCTCCCATTTTCACTGCAGGAAGGTTTGCAGTGAAAGATGCCAGGGGAAAGACAGATGCTGATTAAATGAGGAGAATTATCTGGAAGGAACTGAAACTTTCCCAGTAAATTATAATTTTTAATAATTACAAATTTAATTTTGCTTATTCTCTGAATTAGAGAATATTTTATATATATAAATATATATAAATTTACATATATAAAAAATATAAATATATATATAGATTTTTTGGGTCTCTGTGTACTTCTAGGACTTCTTAGCCAGCACTGGAAAGTCACAGTGTTTTGTTAAAATTAATCTTTAGGGTTATCATAGGTTATTAGTGCCTGAAGACCACTGTATACCTTGGATGACCTCTTAATGCACCATCCAGCGTTATAAAGAAATCACTGACACAGTTCTCATTTTTTGCATTATAATTTGATAAATATTTTGTTTATATCTGTAATTTAAAGCAAAGCCATATGGTCATCAAAAATAATTAAAATTTGATTTGATTATTAAGCATGTGAATGCTTAATTAAGCATGTGAATGCATTAATTAAGCATGTGAATCATTCTCTCTGGTTTAAGGGTAAAAGGAAAATTACCTTGAACTCTATTAGTTTTCTTCATAAAGTATTGGACATTTATAAATAAAAGTTCATAAATATAAAATTCTCAAGTAAATTTAGGATGATAGATTAGTTTACTGTGTAATATTTGTATACTTCTGGAATTCTAAAATTTACATTTTATCACATTGTATTCACATTCATAGGTCACAGGAGAAGTAAAATGAGTTTCTGGAATATAGCCTGAATAAGTAGAACTTAATTAAGAATACACTTATCATGATGAGCACTGAGTAATGATGTATAGAATTGTTGAATCACTATATTGTATACCAGAAACTAACATAACACCATATGTGAAATATACTGGAATTGAAATAAAAAAACTTAATAGAAAAAAAAGAAATAAAATACTATGTTATATTATATACTATGTTATATTTGAGAATCAAAAAGGCAGAACTTGATAATAAAGAGGCTGAATTTGATACACCCCAAATTGGGAAGATATCACATAGGTGGTTCCAGCCCTTGGAACTACAAAATCCTCATCCTATTAAAACTAGCCTAATATATCCAAATAGTTTGCTGTACTACCTGAAATTTTATTCCTAGAGTTTTTGCTTTTGTTAGTTAAGACTCCACAGAAGCTTCTTTTATTAAAAGGCAATTCTATATTAATCAACGTAGATATACTTTCAGTTTATTAGAGAATTGAAGCAGGAAGACCTAAATAGATCAACTGTGTAAGAGTTTGGAAAAGTTTTTAAGCATGTGAAACTGGTTATAGTGGCCCCTATAATAGGGATCCTGATTGATCCCAATGCAGAACGGGTATGCTGACTTCTTGCTGGGTGGAACAGAGGTACTAAAGAAAGATGTTGGAGTCAGTAAGAAGGCAACATTCACTCATGCTTACTTTATCTATAGCCTGCCTGAAAAAGAATTGCTCTACTCATGAAGGAGAAAGAAATACAACTAATCAAATGATCTACCTGGAATTGCCTTCCTTCTTGGCTATACAAACTTAAGTAAAAACGAACCAGAAATTCATTGCATTTAAAGGTCGCAGTCTGAAGGGCACTTCTACTTCTGAGCAAATGGAGTGACAGGGACCAGAATTACCTTCTTGTCTGGGGCAATAAAAATTTTGACAAAATATGTGAAACAACGGTTTTCAAGACATGGGCTGTTAGGTAATGGACAACCCTCCCCAACAACTGGGAAACAAAGAAAGCGAGCCCTACCATTGCTTGAACTTACTATGTTGACAGAGTTTCCAGGCAACAGCGTAGGAAGGGGGCACCTGGGCTGAGCCGAGTAAATCACTGAATTGAAGGGGAAGTTGAATGTTTGAGGACACTCAGACAGAAAGAATTCACAGTACAGAGTACTAGAGAAGATTTTTGCATAGAGAAAGAATACCAGAAATCTCCAGAAGCTTTCCCTTGAGTATTCAGTCAAGTTCTGATCAGCTCATAAATGTGATGAAACTACCTAAGACCTGGGAAAGGGTATGTCCTGAAATGATTACAGGTTATAGAGTGCTGATAGCAGCACCTGTCCTCACTGGCCAGACCAGATAACCTCATGATTTATAGAACATTGGATAGAGTAAACAGGGTCTTGCTCAGTATTGGTGAATAGTTAGCTCTAGACTCAGCCTACTCTTGTCTTGCTTAACAAATTTTAAAAGTAAATAGGAAACAGATCAAACTATTTCCAAATAACTGCATCCCAGAACACACCTCAAGAATACTTATAGGAGTATAAAAATAACCAGGATCTAACAATGTAAAATTCATGATCAAATTAAAAAGGCATGCAAAGAAACAGGAAAATAAGACCCAAATGAGGATAAAAATCAGTCCATCAAAACTGATCACAAACTGACACAGAAGCTAGGATTATCACATAAGGACATTAAAACAGGTATTATAACTGTATTACAGAAGTTTAAAAAAGTTAAGTAGAAATAGATATAAAAAAAGATTCAAATCAAACTTAGATGAAAACAGCAATATGTGAGATGAAAAGTAAAAACGAACCAGAAATTCATTGCATTTAAAGGTCGCAGTCTGAAGGGCACTTCTACTTCTGAGCAAATGGAGTGGGATTAATGATGGGATTAGTGACAAATTAGACATTGAAGGAAAGATTAGAGAAATGAAGACACAGCAATAGAGACTATCCAAAATTAAACACACAGAAAAATGAGGATTAAAACCAAAACAAAGTAAAACAAACAAGCAAAAAAACCCACCATAAAACAGAGCAAGTGAGCTGTGGAACAACTTCAAGAGGTCTAATATAGGTCTAATTGGAATCCTTGAGCAAGAGGATAAGGGGAAAAATATTCAAAGAGATGGGAAAACTTCTCTAGGGGACAAATCACAAATCAGACAGAATAAAAGAAAAAAAAACAAAAGAAAAAAGTTCAAAGAACTCAATACTCCCTTGCCCCCCACAAAAACAAAAACCCCCAAAACACATGCCAAGCATAAAGAAAACTACACAAAAATACATTATAATCAAATTGCTCCAAATAAATGGCTCACAGACAATCTTAAAGGCAGCCAGAAGAACAAAAAGACATATGACCATAGAGAGGAACAAAGACAAGAATGAGAGCATTTCTCCTTAGATAAATATACAACTGGTGATTCATCTGCTGGCAGATTGATTATACCACTTTTAATATGGAGGAGAAGTGATCCATTCCAACTGAAATGGACAATTAATCTACATCTGGATTCATTTCTTCTACCCACCATAGTTATCAAAGCAACACAATCCACAGACTCCTAAATGCTATAGTCACATCATGCTATTCCATACAAAATCATTTCTATCCTTTCCTATTGCTATCCTATCTTATACTGGGAATATTGCTGGTGTTTAATATTATAGTTTAGTTCATAAGTTATAAAATGTCAGCATAAAATTTTGACTAGATGTGGAAAGAAATGTAGAAAGCATCCCTGAGATGGCCTGCAATGATCTCCCCTACCCCACCCAAGGTGTTCCTGCCCTTGTGAAACTCCTCCTCCCTGAATAGGGACTGAACCTGGTTCTTGAGGAACAAATAATACAAAAGTGATAGGATGTCTCTTTCAATATTAGATCATAAAAAACGTTTCCACCTGTGGTGCTTACTCTTGTTCTCTTGTTTGTTTGTTCTGAGGGAAGCTAGTTGTCATACTGTGATCATCCCTACAGAGGGGACACATGGCAAAGGGCTGCCTAACAGCCAGTGAGGAACTCGGAACCCTCAACCCAAAGATGTAGGGAACTGAACTCTACCAACAACTACACTGGTGACTTCGAAAGCAGATTGTCCCCTTGTTAAGCCTCAGATGAGACTGCTGCACAGCCCCAGCCAACAGGATGACTGTGACCACACGGAGGACCTTGAGTCAGAGGTTTCCAGCTAAGCTGCACCTAGATTTCTGACCCACAGAGACTACGCATTAACAGATGTTTGATGTTTTAAGCTGCTAGGTTTTGAAAGTGATCTATTACACAGAAATCGATAACTACTACACTCAGGGATCTTAGAATTGGAGAATGGTGTGTCAAAAATGCAGAAATAGGAAAATTAAAACCATCGAAATCAATAGTATTTAGTAAGAGTTCATGACACATGTAAGAACAGTTCATGGATTGGTAGCTTTTAAATTTAAAGACTGATATGAATCTCACAGGTGTGATATTACAAGAAAGCTTATCAAGTGAAAATGAGGATGTTGTTTAACCTTTGTAATGACTGATTATTACAGTGGGGGTTTCCAGATTGCAGGGGCTTGATTAAAAATGGTAATATTTTTCTTGTATGTTTTCTTGTATGATTATCAGAGACATTTACAAGAAAGATCCTGAGTTTCACTGGTTTTGCAGAATGAGTTAAATTAAGTTTCACTTATGTGGTTTTCCTGCCCAGGGAATTTCCAAATCTGGTCTCCATTCTGTATTTAACATCTATGAATGATGAGCATATGAGAGGAGAGGGTTCTAGGGTTTTCTTTGTCAAGAGGAAGGGTTTTATTATATTAGGTGGGAGTCTACTGTTGCATTTTATTTCTGAAGTTTACATATGGAGCAATGGTGCATGTTGAATACCAGTAGGCTTGCACAGAATTACATGACTTTTGCTATCCAACAATTTTTTAAAAACCATTTTTATATTTAGGCAATTTCCCATTTTGTTTTATTGTCTCAAGGTAAAAGTCAGACTTCTTGATAACTAGAGCATAGGCATGAAATCTAGATTCTGACCTGCATGAAACTTGGATTTGGAAGTGGGCAGATGAAGTGACAGATCTGTCCAGCGGGACCGGTATAATAATATTCTGGCAAGTACGATGATAGAACTGTTTGGCAAGCTGGTGGAATTCTGGCATCTGGTACTGATCCTTACTAAGGCCAAGCTGCTGTCTCAATGGAGTTTCCTTGTGGTAGGACTGCCATTTTTCTTGGCTGCACACTTCAGAGCCAGGATGTCTGACTTTCAAGTGAGGCTCTGGGCTATCCAATATTCTCTTATAAAATTCTTTTCTGTCTAATAAAATACTCGAAGAGGATTATGTAGTTGGCAACTAAAATCATTTTTCTCATAGATTATTATTATTTTGCCAAGAAGCCATTATTGAATAGCCCATTATTTTCCCAGCAACTTGTCATTGTATTTCTAGGTATGTATATATGGTTCTAAATGGAAGTCTCTTCATGGCTCTACTCTTCTTCTATCTACCCCTGTACCAATTTTATTTATTTATTTGACAGAGAGAAAGAGAGAGATCACAAGCAGGCAGAGAGGCAGGTAGAGAGAGAGAGGGGAAAGCAGGCTCCCTGCTGAGCAGAGAGCCCAATGAGGGGCTCGATCCCAGGACCCTGAGATCATGACCTGAGCCAAAGGCAGAGGCTTTAACCCACTGAGCCACCCAGGTACCCCAACATTGCTAAAAAATCTTGCTAAAAAATGTTAATTATCCATTCATTGAAGTAAAGATATCTGTTGAAATGGCAGGCTGTTACTGTTTCTTGTTCCTGGTTCCTGGTAGTAAATGTAAATGTATTTTTAATTGTAATGGACTCTTATCAAGACAGAGGCCATCTTTAAAATAAATACCTTTCAAAATAAGAGATGAAACTAAATACACCATGAACATTAATCATCTCTATTTTTGGGGTGCCTGGGTGGCTCAGTGGGTTAAAGCCTCTGCCTTTGGCTCAGGTCATGATCTCAGGGTCCTGGGATCGAGCCCCGCATCAGGCTCTCTGCTCAGTGGGGAGCCTGCTTCCCCTCTCTCACTGCCTGCCTCTCTGGCAACTCGTGATCTCTCTCTGTGTCAAATAAATAAATAAAATCTTAAAAAAAAATCTCTGTTTTTATATATGCCAATCTCAAAATTGGCTACTTCTGTAAGTTTGCATTTAGTAGGTTTTAAGTAAAGGTAATAATTTCAAGAACCAGAATCAGTTAACATCTTAAACATTAATAATTAATATTTAAATATCTGTACAAGATGATTCATTTCTGAGCAACGTACTTTTTAAAAATGCCATTTGAATGGGGTTATTAATAACAAAAAATACATAAGAAGGTGGATATTTATGTCTTTTTCTTCCATTCTAATGAACTGAGTTTTACTTTAAAAAAAAAAGATTTTATTTATTTATTTGAGAGAGAGTATGAGCAGAGTGGGGAGGAGCAGAGGGAGAGGGATATGCAGATCCCCCACTGAGCAAGAAGCCCACTCAAGGCTCCATCCCAAGACCCTGAGATCATGACTTGAGCCTAAGACAGGTGCTTAACTGACTGAGCCACCCAGGTGCCCCATTACTTTCCCATCACTGTGGGCTAACAATCATAAGATACTTTCTAAGTAGTTTATTCTAGCTTTTCATTAGATGAGGGAATTTATTATTAATAAGGTAATATTATTATAATTGATATTAATTATTCTAATTAATATAAATAATTTTTCCAATATTATCTGATTTTATGGGTTTTTAAAGTTAATGTTCTTGATTATATTAATTATCCCACACTCAAAATAACCTCAAATTACATAACAAAATACCATTTGACTGACTTTTATATCAATTCAATCATTAAAGATATATAACATTGTCAGATATTGTTCATTGTATCTATTAATATCTATCTCTATATATTTTATTTCTATAGTAAAATCCCAATTGGGCAGAGATTTCATATCTATTTCAAGAGGCCTCATTTATTGGTCTTTCCTATTCCCAGACTCTTTAGTGCTAAATTCCCAGACAGCTGGTCTTTATCCATTTAAATTTTAAATTACACATATTACATTATTTAGATATTATACTTAATAATACATTTATAATGTGTGTATGCATACGTAATAGTGTAAGTTTCATTATGTACTACTGTTTTCTTTCCAATCTATATTCTCCTGGTAGGTGTGTTAGATGAAGACCTCAGATTATTTTACTTGAGTATTTGGGTGGGGAGCAATTTTTTCATAATTGGTATGAGTGATATCCTCTTAATTCTTGTAACACTACAAACATTTTTCAACCTACTGGCAGGGTATAGGATTCTTGATTTCAGTCTTTTTCAGTGGTCTGTAAATGCTCTTCTGTTGCCCTCTAGCTTCTAGTCAGTCCAAAGTTTGCAAAATGTGACACTGGATGGTGTCCTCTGGGTATGGAGTATCCGAGTCCTATAGGACGAAAGCTGAAAGTCAAAGTAAAGTGTTAAATTCCAAGAGGCAGGTAAGAGCGTGGATCAGATGT
Organism: Nasua narica; assembly: GCA_028533885.1. Taxonomy (NCBI): domain Eukaryota; kingdom Metazoa; phylum Chordata; class Mammalia; order Carnivora; family Procyonidae; genus Nasua; species Nasua narica. The sequence continues at coordinate 30,029,904 of CM052814.1, read as the reverse complement.
TAAAGTCGGGACAACTGAGAGCAGCTTGGGATGTCCAGGTTAGAGCAGCCAAACTTGGAGAAGGCACTTGGGGCTGAAGGAAGTGTTTTGTTATGGGACAGAGATGTCTGAGGATACAGCATATTTGAGCCAAAGCATGGGACCGATTAGATACTCAAGGACCTTATGATCTCACTGGGTTTGTGTCCCATCATGGTATATTTTGTAGGCTGTATTTCACTGATAATGGAATGGCTCCACCTCAAGTCTACATATCTGTGGCACTGCAACATTTCCTACCTGCTCTGTATTTCAGCTTTAATTTAGCCACCCTCCCCTCTTCCACCCACATGATTAAGATTTGTTAATGGACATATTTGTCGGACAAAACAAGATTGTGAATTAGATTTTCTTTTAAGTGTGACACATGGCTGAGGAACTAATCTCATTTCTGTCTGAGACCCGGTGTACCTAGGATGACCCTAATAACGTACTGTGTCTTCATAAAGACAAAAGCCAGGCATTCTGTAAAGTGTGGCATCACATAGCTGGAAGGGAGCTTCTTTTGTTTCTGCCTGCTGGGTCGAAGAAAGATGGCAGCTGAAGTCTTTTGAGATTTTTGGTTTCCTCTTCAGACAAGACAAAATGCATTCCTTCATGAATGCATTTCATGGGAATAATGGGGCTCTGAGATTATAAACACCAGACTGGGAGATTTGAGTTCTAGAACTGACTAAACTATAAAATACAACTTGCTTGATCTTCTGGGATTGTTTTTCCATATGCAAAATGGGTGTAAGTAATGTCCAAAACTATAGTAAGAGAAAATATTTTTTCATAGAAGAACAGAGTCTTTAGAGCCAGACGGGGGTTGAGTCCTGCCTCCACCACTGACCAGATGTTTGGCCGGAGAAAACTACCTTTCCAAGCCTCAGTTTTTTTCATCTGTAAAATAGGAGTAACAATTATACTTACACAAAACAGTTTTTATAAAACTTAACTGACATCATAAGAGTAAATGATTTAAGACAATACTCCTGACCCCATGTAGCTGACATGGGAACCCCAGGCTTGCAGGAACCGGTTTCTCCTGGTCACCAATTCCCAACAGGTGAGTTTGGTTCCATTAACTTGGTCTCCCGAGCATCTGGATTTTCTCATTTTAATATGTAATTTCTCTGCGATTGGATGGCTGAACCCTGTAGCGTGATTCTCTACCATGAGCACTTGGGCCATCTGAAACCTCTCCAGTTACTCACCATGATCTCAACTATGTTCTTTATTTGCTCCTTACCCAGCAGTCATGCTATTCAAACTGTCCTTTTTCTCTTTTAAATGATTTTCCTAATGATTATCATCTGTCCTGTGTCCCTTTCTAGACTAAGAGAATACTGGTTGTGCTATTACACAGGTATGAGATGCCTTTGGGAGTTAGAAGTCTACAAGATTTGATGATTAATTGAGTGTGTTGGTAAAAGAGAGGAAAGAGTCAAAAATGACACTCCAGATGCTGGCTTGGTCAGTTGTGTGGCCAGTGCTGCCATCAACTTCCTAGGTGAGATGTGGAATATGGTGGGAGGAGAAGTGTTGGATGGGAAATGCAGGGATAAGTGATGGTCAGGAATGTTTGCATGTGTGTAAACTGAATTAGAATGGAGGTGCTGAATAGGATGTTAGATCCACAAGCCTCAAGCTGAAGAGGGAGAGGTGCCCTGGAGATTCAAATTTGGGAGACATCGACCTATACTTAACAAATGAAGACAGGATGGTTGAGGACTGCGTAGGCAGAGAGAGTGTATCGGGGGAGGAGAAGAGGGCCCGCCAGAAATACACATTTTGAGCAACAGATTGAAAAGAAAGAATTCACAAAAGTGCTTGCGGGGCTTATGCGGCTCAGTGAGAAGTCAGATAAGTGTGGAATTACAAAATACTCGAGGGAAGGAACTTTCAGGAAGGAGAGACCAGAGAATTCAAATGCCAGAAATTGAAGTAAGAAAATAAGAAAATGACTCCAAGTGCACTACCCATGACCCTGGCTTTCGTGGGTTCATGGAGGGGTGAGGACAGAAGTCAGATGGCAGTTGACTGCGTACTGAGTAAAAGCTGAGTAAGAATCACTGGTGGGCATAGACAACTATTTTGAGAGGTTGGCTGTGAAGAGGGAAAGAAATACTATAGTAGCTACGGGGAAATGAAGGATAGATAAAGATACATATTTTACTTCTTTGTAGAATATAAAACTAATTTTCCGGAAAGCAGTTTGACATTAGTTTATAAATTTGACCATGGTTATCATCTACAACCTAGTAATTCCACTCCTAGGAATACATGCCAAAGGAAAAATCTTCAATGTGTATGTGCAATGGGAAATGTGTGTAAAAACGTTCATAGAGGGCAACCCTGTTGGGACCCCTCTCACTCTTGAGAGCTTTTTCTGTATCTTCACTTAATAAACTTCTACCACTTTACTCACACACACAAAAATGTTCATACGATGTTATTCCTAACAACAAAAAATCTTGAAAAAAACGTTTTCACCAGAAAAGGAATACATAAATTATTTATATAATGATTATATTTATATTATTTTATAATATAAATTATAAATTTTATTTATTATAAATTATAAATTATATTTATATAATGATTAGAGAATATTGAAATGAGTGAACTACTGTTATATGCAACTACATGCAAGAATCTCAAAAATCTAATATTGAATAAAAGAAGCATGACTCCATAGACTAGGATATGATATACAGTTACGAAGCTCAAAATTAACCAAATCTAAGTAAAATAAAGGCCTAAAAAGGGCCTAAAACACACAAGATGAGGGCAAAAGTGGCCACTCTTGAGTTAAATGTTGAGAGAGTCAAGTCTGAGTCTGCTGATCTGCCTCAGACTAATTACAGAATAAAAAAATCTAGGCGAAGCTGGACAGAGAAGTGAACACGTCACAGGCCATAGTAAGAAAGTCTAAGATAAGCTCTCACGGCAGAAAGTGGAGGATATGAACTTGGGGCATGGGAGCCTCTTTAGGTCAGCTTGAGCTAAAATCTGTCAGTGTTAGAAAGCACATCAAATTAAAATCAGCAGAACTGAACAGGTTACTGAAATTAAATACCCCTCTAAGCAATAGAAGCAAAGGAGGAAGGTAGTCAAGTTCTTAGTGGTTGAAGATACGTTCTCAAGGCATACCTACAATCACACGCATTTTCTAAATTTCTTATCTTTAACGAGGCTGCACTAAATACAAGCATTCTGTATGTTATTAACATGGTCTCTAGCAACCTACTTGCTCATTACCAGTTATGTGCTAAAATGAATCCCAAATCCAAACATCTGGGCCAATTATGCCTAATGAAGAGAAAATCTCCTTCGTTTTTTTTCTGTTTATTTTTATTCTGAAGTGAAAGAATTATGACTCCTAACATTAAATAGAATATAAAATAACAAGAGTGCCATCTTATATTATATAGCTCTGGATATTGTTTAAAAGTATCTATTATCTAGCTTTATTCTCTCAACACCTCTATTAAGTGGCAAGTCAGGCATTAGCATCCTAAGGTTAAACACGAAGAAATTCAGACACTGGGAATAGAAGTGACGGGTCCTGGGGAGGCTAGTGATAGGACCCAAACTAAAATTTAGATCTTTTGATTCACGTTCTCCTTGGATAAAAGCTAAATAAGTCACATTAGATCTCCCTTGTCTATTTACCTTCATCTAATAAGTAAATTTATTTTTATCATAGCATTGAAAAAGAATATCACATACTTGGGAAAAACATTGAGAATATTTAAAAATAGACATTGTGTTACAGAAAACTAACAAAGCAGTACTCTAGAGATCTTTCAACAAATCTTCAGCATGCCTTTAAAAAAATAGAAGTTATGTGTTATGTGGTTGTGCTATTGGTGGATCAGAAAATACTAGGAACTCCAGTTCCTACTATACAGAAGTACCAACTAAGACAATCCTGTCCCCAAATTCTCAAAGCCCAGCTCTCAAAAATGAAATATAATATATTCCTTAATGATTTTATCTAATTTTTAAAATTCGAGTTCAGGGGCGCCTGGGTGGCTCAGTGGGTTGAAGCCTCTGCTTTCGGCTCGGGTCATGACCTCAGGGTCCTGGGATCGAGCCCTGCGTTGGGCTCTCTGCTCAGCGGGGAGCCTGCTTCTCCCTCTCCCTCTGCCTGCCTCTCTGCCTACTTGTGATTTCTCTCTCTCTCTCTGTCAAATAAATAATGCAATAAAATTTTAAAAAATATTAAAATTCAAGTTCAGTTTGGTATTTGCTTTTCTAATGGCCACATTTAAATATATATTGATATGAATTTCAAATGACATTAAATGTTTAACCACATTTGGGAGAGACTGATCTGTGACAGAGGGATGTAGTGAAAAAGAACATTGGGTTTAGTCGGTAAAGGCAAATATATGTCTTGGTTGGGCCATATTCTTGCTTAATGTCTATAATTCTCATACTCATCATTTATAAATTAGGGGAGTTCATCGAGGTGGTCTCTGCGGTAGATACTGTGGCTTGACTCACCCATCCTCCTTCTATGTGTCCTTCTGTATTGCAGAAGCTGGAAAGCTAAAATCTGCATTTCTCAGTTTCCATGCAAGTAGGATTCAATAAGTAAATTATTTGCCACCCTTAAAAGCACTTGGAAGGCAGAAGTGAAGTAGAAGGCCATCCTCCTTTCCTTGGCTATGTCTATAGGCTCACACAGCCATGAAGACATCAGATTTTGGCAACAACATTCCATTGTTCATTCTCCAGCTACCTAGATGTTGAGAGACAGTTGTGGCAAAGACAGTGATGACCTTCCACATCTAGTGTTTATTTACCTGCTTTGTGGCTGTCCAAAGACCACGACAGTGGTGGCAGGGACAACCAGGCTGTCCCAGGCCCTAGATCATAGTTAAGGCCCTGTGTTTTAAACTCAACAATTCTAGCAAGGGGCTTAAAGGTCATTCTGCGCTGTTCTGGAAGACATTCCTAGAAGCCCAGCTGCAGCCCGCTCTGGAGCCCTTCCCATGATGTTTGTGTCTAATTCTCTACATTAAACTTCCTTGTGCTAAAAATATTTAGCATAGTTTTTGTGCCTTTTATTGCATCCTGACACAGAATCTTTTTTTTTTTTCTGACACAGAATCTTGATTTTCTTTGTACTCTAATGTTCTTTGATTCTATTCTCATTTTCCTCATGTTTTTAACATAGTCTCTAATTTTTATGGCACATTTTAAAAATCATTTCAGTTTCTCTCTGTGTAGAGTCTATCTGTAATGTTATTTTAATACCATTCAATAACTATCCTTGTTGGTTTTGAGTATATGGGAGTCAAGTATACAAACCTCTTTGGTAATGGACCAATAGCCTTTAAAGTAAGGAGAGTAGATAACTATAGGATGTAATACTGTAGGGCCCCTGGGTGGCGCAGTTGGTTGAGCGACTGCCTTCGGCTCAGGTCATGATCCCGCAGTCCCGGGATCGAGTCCCACATCGGGCTCCCAGCTCCATGGGGAGTCCGCTTCTCACTCTGACCTGCTCTCTCTCACTCTCTCTCTTTCCTAATAAATAAATAAATAAAATCTTTAAAAAAAAAAAAAGGATGTAATACTGTAATACTGTGTAATACTACAGTGAATTAAAATGTCTGAAGCAGATTTTAAAATATGTAATTCAGTGGTTTTTTTGGTAAAAGACTTTTGGTGGTTAGGATAATGACAAGATTTATGTATATATAATATATATTTTAAAAATTTATTAAAATCTGTGTGTGTGTGTGTGTGCGCGCACGCACACACGTGTGCATGCACAGAAAGACTGAGAAGAGAAATAATAATTACATAGATGTCTGCTAATAATCTGAAAGTTTTCTCCAGGGTCCTTTTACAATGTTTACCTTGGATTAACTATTATATACAGCACCTGAAGAATTATGTGACTTTGTAATCAGCTTCATAATGTCTTTGATAATCAGTTTTAACTGTACCTGAAAACTTTACATTCTTCTTGAACTTAAAAACTCTCAAATACTGTTGTCAATCCTCTGAATATGTTCCCCAACATGCAAGGTTTATATTTTAAAGAATATAATATATAGAAAGATATTCTATATGATGCAGATAATGAATTGTTCATTTGAGAAACTGATCTTTGGGATCTAATTAAGAAAACAAGAACTGAGCAAGTATTTGGCTCAATTCTAGGAATATTTTTGAAATTGAATCATAGGGAGTGAAACCAAAGATGGTTAGAAGCAGCCTCAGTGTCAAGAAAGTGTGTCTAAAAATGAACAGCATCTGAGAATGTGAGCAGAGGACTAGGTCAGACCCGGGAAGACTACTGAACTGGGGGCACATGCAAGGACATGTTTTAGACGAGGCATTTGGCTGGGATGCTCCAAAACGGGGAGCTTCAAATCGGGGTAAAGTTCAAAATGTAGGACAAGAGGTAGGTCCTGGGTCGTCTGAAGCAAATTACATGGTCAAGGAAGGGTAAGTTGTGAAAAAATTCCAACCAAGAATCAGGAGAAACTAGGAGAAACCAAAGAACTTATCTGAAGTCTCAGGAAAGAGAATCAGGTTGATAAAGGAGATCGATTTCCTATTTGAGAATCGTGGTTTTTCTAAAGCCCAGGGAAAAACTTATCCTACAGTGGACAGTCCGGGCTGAGCAGGAAGCTGAAAGTACTGTGCTAAGAGTTGGAACATATGTCTAGAGGCAAAGGGGCTGTCGCATCCAGTGGGTGGCAAGTGAAATTTTTGGTAGGGTGTTATGAGGGGCATTCAGGCTGTGGGAAGAGAATTTTGTGCTGAGAGCAGGGCTTGGGCACAGATGTCTCAAGAGACAGGGTCAAAGAAGAAAGAAAGTAGCTCGGTGCTGAAAATTCACTTGCATCAAAAGGATATAAACACCCAAAGTCAAGTCAAGTAGGGAGAGGTCCTGCTCTGTGCCTTCTTGCCATCATCCACAGTCATTTTCACCGCTAACCAAAGCATACACGTGCTCATTTCTAAAGTGGGGCAAATGGAATTAAGCCATTACAACTCAATAGAATGTTCTGTGTTCTAGCCACATCCTATTGTCAGTTGTGCTTCTTTGGATCACAATAAAAGAAACTTGATTTGTAGAGCCTGATCATTTTTTTCCTGTAACTGTGAAATATAAAAATGAAGGACTTCTTACGTTTTATTTGGTTCAAGTTTCTTTTGAATTCAAAAGGCCTCCTCTAGCTGGAGGCCAGAAAAATAATAGCTAGCATATATGAAGCACATTTTATTTGCCTTGGACTTCACATACAATACTTAATGCAGTAGTCTTCATGAAACTCAGTAAGTGCTCCTAGAGCTGATAAGTAGTAAGGGATTTAGAACCATCATCAGAATTGTGGATTCAAGTTTTGGACCTATCTCTAAGTGGCAGGAACTTTGAGCAAATTACTTCCCCAATCATCAGTCTTCACAGTTAGTAATGAGGATTATGAAAGCTGTTTTATAAAACTGACAGGATAAAGGGCTTTTATATGTGCATATATGTTTTTTAATATATGTTTATATTAACACAATACGGTGTGCTAAACAGCATGCAAGTCCCTGGGGATACAAAGGAAAATAAGCTGTGGTTTCTGTCATTGAGGTCTTGAGTCTGAAGGAGACCAATACACCTAAATAACCTGAGAGAAAACACCGGGAACTACCAGGACAGAGGGGAGACACTTGCATGAGGGTAGCTAAATAATATCCCTGCCTAGACCACAGTTGGTGCTCAGTAAGTGCTGATTCTCTTTTTGTTTGTCTAAATTGTTTTACAATGTAAACAATGGGGTTGCCTGGGTGGCTCAGTCAGTTAAGCGTCTGGCTCTTGTTTTCGGCTCAGGTCAGGATCTCACAGTTGTGGGATTAAGCCCTGCCTCGGGCTCTGTGCACAGTGAGGAGTTCGCTTCAGATTCTCTCGCCCTCACGCTCTCCCTCTCTCTCAAGTAAATAAATAAAATTATAAAAAAATATTAAAAACAATGAACAGAAATGTCCCAAAACAATCGCTGATGGGTAGCTGATTTACACTAATGGCAGATGGCTTCCTCGTTAATCTAATAGTCCTGGAAGCTTTACGGCGCAGGGGGCAAGAGCTCCCAGCTTCACGTCAGGCTCTTCCCCAGCCCACCTTCACTACATGACCTGGGGAACATTTCTTACCCTTTCTACCCAGGGCTTCCATTTACCAGCTACGTAATCTTGAGCAAGTTACTTAAACTCTCCATGCTGCTATTTCTTATCTATAAGACGGGGCATAACAACAAGTTCTACATCAGAAGATTTTTGTGACATTTAAATGAGCTAATCTATATGATAAACTGCTTAGAAAAATACTGGCAAACAGTTCGGGCTCAATAAAAGTTATCTAGTATTGCTAATGTTATTTCCAGTATGATGATGGTGAGGCTACTTCGGCATATTTGTTTGTAAAATTGGGAGAATAGTAAGATTTACCTCTTATTTGTGTTATAAAGATGAAATTTTAAGATGCCTTTGGGCTCAGGTCATGGTCCGGGGGTTCAGAGATCGAGCCACGTGCTGCTCCTCCCCCTGCTTGTGCTTTCTCTTGCTCTCTCCCCCACTCTCTGTCAAATAAATGGATAAAATCTTCAAAAATAATGCCTGATATGATAGGTCCTCCATAAATGTGAGCTATCACGATAGTGATTATTAAGAAAAATAGTTCCTTACCTGTGTTTAGCATTTCATGTTACACTGTTTTCATATAAATATATAAATCTAAAAATGTACAAATACATATACATAAATATGGATGTCAATATGTATATTCAGTGACAAAGAGATAAACAGGATAGATTGTTCTGTTCCCATTATCACTCACATTCCGTTGTTCCTCTGTTAGAATAGTTTGTACTTCTATGAAGATCTTTGCTGAAACAGACATGAAAGTGATAGTTGGTATCTGCACTGCCCTGAGTGTGTCTGTGTAAAGGTATTCTGCATTCTTTTCTCCTTCTGCTCCTCCCACCCCTCCCTCACCTCCAAAAGAAGAACACCGCACTCCTTAAAGAAATTTACTTCTTGACTGTAGTGGTTCAAAGTGAGGGTGACAGTGAGCGCTCGAAGCAGAGCATGCTATTTACAAGCATACTTGCATCAGTGTAGGATCCTGAATGTAGCTTTCCACACTCTTCCAGCCCAACGTCCATGTGTTGTTCTAACATCATGTTTAAAAAAAGAAACTGAAAAAAATCCACATTGTACATTGGTTGAGAAAAAGTTTTAGCACGTAGCTTTCTTTTAACTTTTTCATCTGGCTTGAGAAACGTGTGCAACAGTATGGCGTTTACGTGGTTTTTGGACAACATATTTCCCTGTCCACAGAGGTGACCCAACAGTGTGGCGTTACAAGAAGTCACTGCCCTATTAAAAGCAAAATAATTAAATTCTCCAAGTCAAACTTCAAGGAAGACCCTAATCTTGAGGATCTTCTCTCCTCAAGGAATGAGAGGAGCCCAACTGGTTTGGTAATTTTCAGATTAGGAAAATATAAATGAAAAATTGAGAATTTGGGAGCTAAGGACAATATGTTCTCTTCCTCTTGTCTTTCCCATCACAAAATCTTTGTAGAATGTTGTACTCTTGAAACTGTTTTCCCTTTATGAAGTTGGAGACTAGGGGTTGTCTCCTGTCTGGAATCTGTCAGACCCCTGCCATCTGCAAACTGCTGTTTTTGCTGCTTTTTAGACCTCAGGCAACAGGGAAAGGAAATTCCTAGATGTCAGTGAAAGGAAAACCCAGGTAACAGCTATATAATTGTTGAGTAGACAGTCTAAGAAGAGAATGGATTTATAAATTTTTAAAATGTGTTTTTACTATATATTGAGATGCACTTTAGAGTTCTACCAGAAAACTTCTAATCAGTGAATTAATAGATACATAGAAAACCCAGTGAATGGAAAAGAAGTTATATATATATTCACTGTGGTTCACCTGAGAACCATATTTACATAATTTTGCCAGTTATATAATGATTTTTAACAAAAAATTATATAAATATTTAGGGTGACATGAGGTGGTAGAAAATGTTATGTGCTTCTATTTGCATGATGTCTGTTAATATTCCCTTGACCAAAGCAAGCGACATAGCCAGACATGTCACCCATAGAGTAGGAAAATATATTCTACCCATGGAAGGAGGAGAAAAATGAGTATTTTGCTAAATAATAATCTTATCTACAATACCTACCCTACATCCGGCACATAAATAAATTTTAGATGAATTAAAGATCCAAACCTGAAATATAAAATATTTTTTCATTTTTATTTTTATAATTTTAGACTTCTAAAGTAGTTGCAAGAATAGTAAAACTATAAAATATCTGAATAAAATACTAGATAATATTTTTTATAATCTTAGAAAGAAAACAATCTTTTTCTTTCCTTTTTAAAGATTTTATTTATTTGACAGAGAGAGACACAGCGAGAGAGGGAACATAAGCAGGGAAAGTAGGAGAGGGAGAAGCGGGCTTCCCACAGAATGGGGAGCCCGATGTGGGACTCGATCCCAGGACCCCAGGACCCCAAGCTGAAGGCAGACACTCAATGACTGAGCCACTCAGGCGCCCAAGAAAACAATTTTCTTAACAAGACAAAAAAACCTGAATTCATAAAAGGAAAATACTGTCAGAATATTAGTCAAGATACTCTTGCCTGCAAGTTTCCAAAATGCAACTCAAATTTGGAAATTATGAATTGGCTGTTGGCAATAAGACCTTGGGCAAGCTACTTAATTAAGTAACTTAAACTTTGTTTTCTCATCTACAAATGAGAAGGCTCAGAGATCAAATGTCTGGACCATATGCAGAGGTAAGGGTTCAAATGCAGATCTTTCTTAACTCCCTAGACTATATCCTTCCTATGCAACCCAGCCTTTGATTATTGGCTATTCGACTTCGCAAACATCTTTGAAATAACTCATATGATATCCAGCGTACTGCCTTCGCTGATTTCAGATAAGAAAAGAATATGCCTTTCCTTCCTTTAAAACAATTATGAAACAAATATCCTAAAGTAGTTTTTGGTTCTCTTTAACTAAGGCACCTTAGTTGTATTATCTAGGATGTATGGTTAGCTGTAAGTAAGCTGTCAATCTCTGTTAACACTTTAACTGGATTACCAAAGTATCTTTAATCTCTCATGCCAGTTTCAATAATAGATTACAATATTGTGTAAAAATAAGTATAGTTATTTATACAATGAGCAAATTTTTAAATACATTGGGTTATTTTAGATAAAGTTGCTTCAATGACTAGAAGCTTTAGAGATATTTCATTGTTGTTATTGTTAACTCTGTCAGATATTAAAGTTTCTTTCCCATTGAAATTAAAAAAATAAGTTTAAAATTATTTAAGTCATGATGTTCAATGCAAGTTTGAGTAAAAGCTAAGGATTTTCTCATACTGTCTGCTGTTCTTTTCTGTAAATTATAATTAAATTGTCATATCCTATATTTCCCATGAACAACATACTTAGGTATGTTGCTCCAGATTTGGTAAGATTAAAAAAGTTAATTTCCCTGAAAAAATACAAAACTATAAAAATAAACTTTAGGATGTAGAGATACTGTTTATTAGTTGCTAGTCAATAAAACACACAAAAACCACCCCACCACAGAAACCAAAGTATCCAAACTTTGTCATTCATAACACACTATTTGGGTATGAAAAACACAGTATAGCTACAAAATAGGGACTGTTATCCATTCAAATATAAGAAATGAAAGTGCTTTTATTCTGTACTTCTTCAGAAATTACACATAGCAACATTTAACAGTATTCTTGTATTTTTCATTCTCTTCAGTATTTCAGTTAAGGGAATTAAGGGAATTGTCCCATGTACAGTTGTACACTTAGGAAGTCCAGGGAAGGAGGGGTGTTCAGGGGGTTCCTACATCACCATCTTGGCCCAAAACTCTTTTTCTTAAATTGGATACAAATAGGGATACAAATCTTAAATAGGGATACAAATTTTGGGGGGCATAATATTTACATATTCTATATATATTATTATTTTTATATATCAAATATACTAAAAACCCACTACATTTTATATTCATATTTATCTTAAATGCTATAAAAATGTTTGCATAAAAAGTAAAAGAATCATATGGCATGAAAAAGGACCTGACATAGAGATCTAATTTGACTCTAAAACACTGTGCAGTTTTAATAAAATGCCCACTAATATTGATACCACTTGTTTTTTAGACTCTAGAAGCTATTTGTCAACTCTGGCTTAAACAGAGAACATGAAGTTATTTGGAGAAGAAAATGTTGTATTTCTACTTAATATTGAGTGTCAAATAGAAACAGAGAAAACTAATAGCATTTAAAAAATTACTTATGTTTTCCTTGGTCAATATTTAGATATATTAAAATTTTCATATTCTTTTAACACAGTAAAATTTACTTACAGTGAAATACACAGATTTCAAGTATATAATTTGATGAATTTTTACAACTAGATACCTTTAGATAAGCAACACCACAATAAAGATAATAGATGTTTCCATCATTCTGAAAATATCCCACATTCTACCTTTCAGTCAGTCCCTACATCCAAAGGTGATCATTGTTTTGATTAGTTTTGTCCGGTTGTGAACTTTTCAGGACAAATAATGCAGGGCAAAAGAAAATTAACGTGTCACTTACATTACAAAAATAACTTTTACTTCACAAATTCCCTAAAAAAGGTTTCCAGACCCCAGAGGTCCATGTACCACACGTTGAGAATTGCTGCTCTTATAACAACAGCATAACTTATCACCCTCAACTCAGATTTAATATTGTTCCACTCGAGAAAAAATGTGATAGCTTTACAACAGTAAAATTCTATCTACCCTCTCTGTCCTTTGTGCTATTTCTGACGTGCACTTTACATTTATGTATGTGTACACCCTACAACACAATGATTAATGACTTTGGTTTAAACAGTAAGTTTTCTTTCAATAAAATCAAGAGCAAAGCATATGAAGCCTTTTGTATTTACTGATATGTATTCTAATTTCAGTGTTGTTCCTTCATTCCTTCCTATAGGTGCAAATTTTCTTTCCTTTTTCTTTAAGATTTTATTTATTTTTGAGAGAGAGAGAGCACACACACAAGCTGGGGGAAGGAGCAGAAGGAGAAGCAGACACCCCGCTGAGCAGGGAACCCAAAGCAGGATTTGATCCCAGGACCCTGGAATCATGACCTAAAAGGAAGGCAGACACTTAACCAACTGGGCCACTCAGGAACCAGATGCAAGTTTTCTTCTGATGTCGTTTCCCTTCAGCCTGAGGAATGACATATGCTGCTGATGAATTCTTTCAGCTTTTTCTTATCTGAAAATGTTTTTATTTCATCCTCATTTTTAAAGGATGTTTTCACTGGTATAGAACTCTAGCTTGACAACTTCATTTCCAACTTCAAAGATTCCATTCTATCGTCTGCTGACTTCCATGTTTCTAATGAGAAATTAGTCATCAATCCATTCATGTGCATCCAATGTGGTTCTCTCCTCAATCCTTAAGCATCTTGTAAGATTTTTTAATTTATATTTTTTCTAAGTAGTCTTATTATAATGTGCTTAGGTATAATTTTCCTTGTAATAACTGATTAGGATTTGCTAAAACTCTTAGATCTCTAAGTTGTTTTCTACCAAATCTGAGGAAATTTTGGTCATTATTAATTTGAATATTTTTTCCCCTGTTCTTTTTTCCTTTCCCTCTGGAACTTCAACTACACATATGAGAGCCTGTTGGAATTATCCTATAGTTCACTGCAATTCTGTTCATTTTTAAAAATAATTTTTCTACTTTCTAGATTGTGTAAATTCTATTAATTATCTTCAGATTCATGGGTCCTTCCTTCTCTGGCCCCAATATGCTGTTAAGACCATCAAGAGTACTCATCATTTCAGATAATATGCTTTTCAGTTTAGAAATTCCATTTGGGGGCCCCTGGGTGGCGCAGTTGGTTGAGCAACTGCCTTCGGCTCAGGTCATGATCCCGAAGTCCCGGGATCGAGTCCCACATCGGGCTCCCAGCTCCATGGGGAGTCTGCTTCTCACTCTGACCTGCTCTCTCTCACTCTCTCTCTTTCCTAATAAATAAATAAATAAAATCTTTAAAAAAAAAAAAAGAAATTCCATTTGGTCTCCATTTCTCTGTTGAGATTTCTTATTTATCATGTTCATCCTTTTCTTTAAGTCCTTGAAAATATTAAGTTGTTGTCTACTAACTTGAACATTTGAGTCATTTCAATATCTACTTCTAATGATACTTTTTCATGATTATTGGTCACATTTTTCTGCTTTTCACATGTCTACTAATTTTTTATCAGATGCTAGATATTCAAATGATAAACATAGGGCTTCTGATGATGTGAATTTCCTCTAAAGGATTTGAATTTTTGTCTGGCAGACAGTTAAAAAAGGTTTTACCTTTAAATTTTGCATTTATTCTTTGTGGCTCTATTTTGGTTTTGAACAGCTTCCTTTTCTTACAACATCTTCCTTCCCCTACGGTGTGGTCCTTACTCCTAAAGCAAGGGCTTTCTGGCTTCTCAATGCTTGAGATGTTCAGTGAAATGTCTCTATTCTGGCTGGGTTAGAATTCTAACTGTTCAATTTTTGGTGTTTTAATTTATCTCAGTCTCTCAGCAGATGATCTCTGGTAAGATTCCCAAAAGCCTGTGATGAATAATAGGTCTTCTGGCTCATCATGAGTGTCCTTTTGTTCTCTGGTGCTCTGGCCTGCAAACTCTAATTGCTTCTGCAGCCTATGACTCTGAGCTATTCCTCTGTAGCTCAGAAACATTGCTGCTTCTCAGATAATACTCCTATCACAACATTAACGTCATTTTAAATATAAATCCCAGGAGACCATAGGTGTCTTTATTCATTTCTAACAAAAATTATAGTTTTATACTGTACTCAATGCCTGAAAATAGTTAACTCAAATATTTCTCTTTTTTTAGTTGTTTACACAAAGAGGATAGATCTTATGCTAGCTACTCTGTCTTGGGCAGAAGTGGATGTTGGTGAAAGGCACTTGTCCCTTAAAATTACTAGACACTCAGTAGCAGCTTAATAAGCAATAACAACAAACCTCAAATTGGTTTAATGATGTGTTCAGGTGTAGAAGAATGCAATTCAAAACTAGATAAGAAAGATACAAGCACTGGGGCACCTGGGTGGCTCTGTAGGTTAAGGGTCTGTCTTTGGCTCAGGTCATGATCTCAGGGTCCTGGGATCGAGCACTGCATCGGGCTCCCCGCTCAGAGAGGATTCTGCTTTTCCTCCTTCTTCTCCTTCCCCCTGCTTGTTGTCTCTCTCTCTCTCTAATAAATAAATAAAACCGTAAAAAAAAAAAGAAAAAAGAAAGATATATGCAGTATCTATGATCACAGTGCGTATGATCTTTTAAGTCAGTTTGAGTAATCCCAGAAAAGCATTTGGTACCTGACTCAATTGAATGGCCAAAGTAGTCTTTGATCACACACAAAGTGGTATTATATATTTCCTGTGTGTCTGTGTATTATCCATTATTTGACACATAAACACTGTTGATTATCGTATTGTAACTATTTTGGAAAAAGTTTGGAATTGACTATAAATACCATGTTAACACAATTCAGCCAGACACAGTTTTAGAGAATTTCCTTCTTTTAGCTCCAAAGCTATGCCTGAACAAAGCTAAAATAAACAGAATGGAAGCAAAAAGTGCTGAGGGTTACAAAAATCCACAAGTATGAGAAAAAGTATAAACAACATTGATTTTTCCATTCATATAGACTGAGTTCAATTATACTTCATGAATATAAATACTCAAGGCAACCGGATGAATCATTAACACATCTGAATCAACTCCCATATATTTGCTTAGACTTTTCTAAAGAATGTATTTAATTAAAAGTCACCTTCAAGTGCAATGAGTTAGGTTGGTTGGTTTATACAAAAGTATCTTGCTCTTATATGAGAGATTAATTAGGTGCATTTTCATATTTGTTTTGGGCATACTCTGATATACTGAAAATGACCAACACTCCTCTGAATGCTTGAAAATATTCTTTTTCAAATAACATGTTTAGAAAATGATAGCAAGTGTTCTTTGTACTAGATATTCTAAAAGGATAATCTTACAAATGAACTGAGGAGGCTCTCTGCTCAGTGCAGAGGCTGCTTGGGATTCTCTCTCTCCCTCTGCCCCTCCCCCAGCTTGTGTTCTCTCTCTCTCTCTCTCTCAAATAAATAATCCTTAAAAGCTGATTTGGTTGTCTAATTAATAATTTCTTTTCTAGATAAAGTATAAATGAAATAACTTAGATCTCTTTATTGCTTATAGTATTGCCCTCATTTCTCTCTCTCTTTCTTCCCCACTGAATTTATTTACTCTTTTTTTCTGCTTTGTTTCCAGCAACATAGGAACATCTAAAAGCCAAACCATTTGAGGAGGGGAGATGATAGCAAATGAATGAAAAACTAGCTTCTTGCCTTTTGGTGGTTACTATAGCAATAATCATGATGGGAGATTTTCAGCCGCAAGTGGTTTCTATAACAACATGATAGGGTGCTTTAGAAATAGTCCAGAGGTAAATAGATTCTATAAGGGTCTCTTAACCCCTTTTATTCCATAAGATTAGCATCCTCTTGAAGGATAAATATTAGTTGGCTTATTTAATGGAAGCCTTAAAAATATTATTTTTATTTTGTAAAGATTAAACATTTGAATTTTTTTAATACCTGGATTTAGCTGATAGGATCTTAGGCTCCTTGATTTCAGAAAATAATTGATAACATCCTTACTCTATTTCTACATGATGGCATCAAAATAGTCTTAAAGCTATTTGTTTCATTGTATTGCCCTAAAATGTGGAAAGAAGTAAATATTCCTCATTATAACATATATTAATTCTCTCATGGATTACCTGAAGGCTCTTGCTTTAGTGAAACCTTCTCCACACTATCATTACACCTGTTAGGTTCACCTGACAGGTGCTTATCTTTTTGCTCTGACAAAGGGAGCCTGATTACTCATCCTTTGTTATGCTGTTCAGTGTGCTTCACATTAGGCATAGTTCCTATTTAACTTATAATCTACTAAGTATTGTAAGAGAAAGTTTATGGGATTGTTCTGAATGTATGTAAGTTTTAACATAGTAAACATAACATGCAAGAAAATGAAGGCTCCCATTTCATCCTTAAGTCATCCAGGAGCCCCTTATAAGTGAAAGATCCATGGGGATACATGACAAAATATCACACAAGAGTGAATGTGGTAGACTGGATATGATATTTTAAAAGGAAAAAAATGGGAACTTCAAATGTAGTCACACAATCAGGTGAATTTACGGAGATGGGGATGAAGCTTGCTTGGTTCAAGTCAATAATGAATTATTGATTATCTACTCCATGCTGGATATTGAAGGCATATGTAATGATGAAAAAATATGGTATTTATTGAAAAAACTAAATTATCATGTCAAGTAAAGACACTCTGTGTTACTAAACATTAATTGATTTTTAAAATTCATTACACTGACTTTTAAAATTCATTGACTTGAAATTAATAAACTATTTGCTTGGATTCATCTTTCTTCTTTTGCCACTTAACCCCCAAATATTTTAAGTGCAAAGGCATATCCATGACTTCCTAAAAGAAATGATTATTGGCATATTTGAGCAAGGGTAATTTCACCTAAGGGATGAGACTTTATGTCTTCACATAAAGTTTCACTTTCATGCATTTTCTACAATAGAGCTATCTTTAAACTTTTACTTTTTTCTATTTAGTAAAGCTGCCAAATATGACATGTCCTATTTCGACTCTCAGAAAGTTGTCAGCAACTATGCATCTCCAAGTTTTCAAACAATGCTGCAGTATTCTCATTTCCCTGGTGTTCTGTCCTCAGTAACGAAGCCTCAGAATTCATTACATATGCACTCACCATAGCCTTCTGGGACAGAGTTTGCCAAATAGGTCCCTGGGAGATCAAGACCTATTCTCCATGTGTGTCCCTGTGCAGATGAGCTGAGGCATATCTGTATACACCAAGGCCCTGCTCAGAGCAACATGTTCTCGAACACGCTGGGCAGGGAGCCATTCATAAACTCTTCAAAATCTTATCCAGACCAAAGGCACAATGGCATTGTATTTACTACGCTCAGGACCATGGGGCTTTTAGCTGAATAAAAAGCCAATGAAATATATTCACAATGTCTTCCAAGTTATCCAGTAACCACAGAAACCTGGGTTTTCCCCAAATCGAGTCCACAACATAGAGTGGCCTGGCAGAAACAAATCATTCTCTCTGTGTTCAAGGGTAGTGAGCCATAAATTGAGCAGAATAAATTTCCTTGGGGTAAAACCAATTAATCAGCAATCAGTACATATTTACTGCGGCACTCGGCAACTAGTATTCCAGGTGGGATCAAGACCCAGTACACAAAGCATATATGCAGACACTAAAGAAGCATACGTTACAGTTCCTGAACTTAAAGAGTTCATTACTAATTGTAAAGACAAGTGTCCATACATGAAACAGAGAACAATTAAGGAAATACATAGATAAGTGGAACATTGTGTCTTAGCAATGATAAGCTGCTCAGGCCAAGAGATGAACAATAATGCAAAGATACAGAAAAGATTCACAAAAAAGTAGACTTCTAAGGATATACACAATTTGGATATACATTATAATTAATAAACTCTTAGAAAGTACTTTGAAATGTCTTTATTTGTGGTTATTACTATAATCATATCATAAAAGAAGATAATTTAAATCCTCAAGGACTAATGTCTTACTCATAGTTGTAACCACACATTATTTTTCTAGACATTAGTTCCCAATACAAAAATATGAAAAAACTGTTCAGATCTATTTCTCCAATATCGTAGCCATTATTTGCGTGTGGCCCTGAGCACTTGAACTGTGAATAGTCGGAAGTGCGATATGCTCGAAGTGTAAAAGATACACAGGATTTCAAAGACTTAGTGTGAAAAAAACTGTCTTACTCATTTTTAACACCGATTACATATGAAATGCTACTGTTTTATAGTCAGTTAAAAATGTATTATTCAAGTTAATTTTACCTGTTTATCTTTACTTTTTAATTTACTCTTTAATTATACATTTTACTAGAACACCTAACATTGTATGTGTTAAGACATAATGTTACATACACATTACGTCCCACTTGCTATTTAAAATGTAGTCTCTGAACCAGCAGCATCAGCACCAGCATCCTCTGGGAGTTTATTGGGAATACCTAATCCCAGGCCTCATCTCAGACCTGCAGAATCAGAATTGGCAACTTCACGAGCTGCTCAGTGGTTCATATGAATGGTAAAGTTGGGAAGTGCTGGTCTAGATACTTGCAAGGTGTTTCTTTTTCATGATTCTATTACCTTCCTTTTTGTTTTGATTTTTTTCAAATAATTGTTTTGAAGTCTTCTTGGCACCCTAATCTGCTATTAACTGCATAACCTAGGGAAGTTACCTAACAGTCCTGAACCTCAGTCCCTACAAATTGGATATAATACCTCCAACCCCATAAGGTTTCTGTAAGCATCAAATGAGACACTAATCCCCAGGAACCAATATATTGGAGACATTTGTATAATATCGATAATAAAATTGAAAAAATATTCACTTTCTTTACAATATTGTAACACAGTATTATAAAAAATACAATATTGTAACACAATATTATAAAAAATACAATACTGTTACACATGTTGTAAAAAATAACACTCTTTAAAATATTGTATAGTCTCACTTTCCTATGTTCTTTGATTCTCATATGGTCTATACAATTTTGGTAAACAGTGCAATGGGCTAAAGTTTGAAGGGCTGTTTTCAGTTATTTTACCAATTTTGCATAGTTTTTTCGTTAATCTTAATTGTGTATAATATACTTAACATTCTGGTACAAATCTAATGGAAAATATTAGAACTTTCAGGCCCCTTTTTAGAGTTAAAATGCCATGTGGCTAAATTACTCTGCATAATGGTTTTATAATTAAGGTTTAAATTATATTTGTTAATCATTGATCACTTAAGAAAGGGATGGCTTCATAGAGTGGGAAAAAACTTTTTTCCTTTTTATTTAGAACATTTAGAACATAGCTCTGCAGTGGGATTTTCAATTGGCTAGAGGCAAAGGAGCTAGTAAAATGTAAGTCTATTCCTAAGTAAAAGAGGTCATCGGAAAGTCTGTCATTATTAAAGTATACATGGATTATAATAAGGTCAGGGAGTCTAGGCCTGATTAGCTTTAAATGAATTTAATGTCAAAGGAACATAATTAGACCTTTATTAACATTTTCAATGATTGACATTTAGTAAAAATGACCTTCACAATTTGCATTATTTAGTTATGTTGTAAGGATGACAAAGGGCAGGGCATCTTCTCTGAGCTAAGTGTGTGTGGTTGCAGTGTGCATTTGGTCCATCATTCTAGCCCTAAGGACAGACATCAGATCCAATCTTGACCCTGTGCTTGGCTGTGTGGGCTATGTCAATGAGGACCCAGAAGGTTTGATTCTCATGAGAAAGCTTTGAAAGGAAAAGAAATCTTTAGAGAAGTAGGCCACTGATTTCATCAGTGATGATGTTGATGATTGAAAGTTTTATGTAAAAGCACCTAGCAAAATGTTGGTCTTGTACAGTGGATTTAAAATATCTTCATGGAAAAGTTTCTCGATGGGTCCATGGACTCTATAGAGGAGACAACAGAAGAAGGATATTGAGATACTGGTGACACCAGTGAAATTTGGCCATAGTCTTCCCAACTGGAGCAGGGAAGTCATGCTTCAGCTTGCATGTAAGTTAACTGTGGTAAATATATAGCTGGCAATATAGGGCTCCTGCCTGATTAGGAGACAAGATTATTAGAGAATGTGTGCTGGCAATAGTATTGTACTTCCTGGAACTACAAAAAATAACACTCTCTTTACAATATTGCATAGTCTCACTTTCCTTGGAATTTATTCCTTTATTAAACAGGCATTTACAAAGCATCAAGTGTGTGCATGGTACTTTGCCAGACAATAGAAGTGTCCCAAGCTTTGGACCCTGCACTGAAAAGAAATAATAGTGATTAAATAATTACTTTATTCCAGACTTTTCCAGGGAATGTTAGGTATGGTATCTTTTCCACCACTCATGATAATAATAATAATAATAATAATAATAATAATGACTGCTAATACTCTGTGCCAAGTATTATTAGGCATTTTATGTACATTAACTCATATAATCTCCACAATAAACCTATAGGGTAGGTATCATTTTTACAGAAGTGGTAACTGAGGCACAGAAACATTGAGTATCTTAATAAAACCCATGAGGTAGGAAATCGCAGAGGCAAGCCAAGAGGATTGGCTCCAAAGTCCATGCTCTTAAGCACTATGCATCTCCTTCCTAAATGAGGAAACTGAGGCCCAGTGACACTGGTTTTGCTCAACCACAAATATGGCAAATAGCAGAAACTAAAATTTAAACCTCTACCTGTGTGACCACAGAATTATACTCTTGACATTACATGAAATTGGTCCCAGGTTAGTATTGAAGATCACTATATGACAATGACTGCCTCATTTTTCAGAAGCTATAGGAGAGCAAAAGAAAGGAACGGTCTTACAGAGCCCATCTACTTAATTTAACTGTTCCATGGGGATCCTATCATACCATATATCAAAGTCACTTATTTACCCAATGATTTGCTTGGTTTTACCAAAAGAGGTGAAAGTAAGAACTTCACAGCAAGACTTAAATGAGAAGTCAGGTTTTCTTGCTCATTCATTCCTTATTCAACAAATTTCTATTGACTCCCTACCATGTTTAAGTCCTTGTGGCTATGTCCTGAGTAAAGATGTGTGTCTCCTGCACTCAATTCTCCTGTTACCTCCTGCCCCAACCCTGGGATGAAATTTTGTTCTCTGCAGAAAGCCTGGCTAAAGAAAATTCAACAAGCCACTTTCCTCTTATAAATTGAAATTCTTAGATCTGGGAATTTCTATTCTATCTCCAGTAGTATTTGTTTATCCCTTCTATTTTAGCAACTCATTTTGGATATGATTTAAAACCTGGCACACACCAAATATTTGCTGTTTCAAATTCAAACTATGATTGAAAGTGTTAGGTGGTTCACCAAAATGTCAAGGGCCATCCAATCTGTCAAATTTCTGAAAGGAATTGAGGAGACAGTAAATCTTGAATAAAGAATAATTTTCTCTTTGACAGCTTAATTAAGTCCTCTTTATTAAGTCAATGATGTGTCAATGTATAGAGATCAATTGTGGCTTTTGAAAGGTAGTGTAATAAAATACAGAAACTGTATTCTAAAAATATCAAGGATATAAATAAAAACCTAGTTTGTTGTTTTAATAAAAGCAAATCAAAAGTGAATATAAGATAAAATAAAAGCAACTCATTAGCAAATGTTCACTTATTAACTCATCTATAGGAAAAGATCTTTTATATGGGAAAACATCAGAAACCATTCAGTAGATGCTACTGGAAATATCAACCTTTATGTTCACAATTCCTCTTCCTTTCCTATTTTTATTTAAATGAAATTAGATTAAATGTATATTAAAAATAGAATTAAAATAGAAAAAAACCCTGCACCTCTGCATGTTTAAAACATTACTCCTACCACAGCTAACATATCCCTTTCCCCATCCCAGTTATCTGCCTCCTCAGGTCCCTGCCCGTCTCTCAGTAGTTTGAGGAAAAAACAAAAATAAATATGTTTCCAGAACGATGAGAGCAAACAGCTTTATTTGTACAGTTGGAAGTACATTGGCGAGTGTTTATTCTAACTCATATGAGGCACATTAAAAATTGCCATTTGAATTCAATACGAGCATTAACAACTGTTCCTTCCATTCCTTCTGCTGCCAGAGGATAGATTTGACTTTTAAGGTTAACAATGAAAAAAAAAACCCAAACTCAATAGTTCTGCATGTATGTAGGTGTGTGTGTGTATCTGTGTACATATGCATATGCAAAGTTTATGCAGCAGGGGAAATCTTTAAGGTAAAGATTCTGGCTTTCACAATTAACACCCCAGAAATATTCATTGAGCATGTGTTGTGCATAAATAGGCACTGAGGAGGGCACAAATACAGAGCAGATCTTCTTCTTTTTTTCCCCCCAAATATGTTTATTTTATTTTTTCAGTGTTACAAGACTAATTGTTCGTGCACCGCACCCAGTGCTCCATGCAGTACATGCCCTCCTCAATACCCACCACCAGTAGAGCACATCTTCTGAACAATGAAAGCCTTTCACAATTCTCACTTCGTGCGGTATTTCTCTTTGCCAAAATTTTAAGTAGTACTCAAAATACAGAGTGAGATGTTAAATACTTTCTTGTGAAAACCATACCCTGAAGAACAGATCTTTTCTAATTGACATTTATCTTCATTTGATCCTAAGCAAGTCTGGGTACTTCATGGGAAAAAATGTTTGGACATGTTGAATTAGCTCATCAATAGGCTCCCTATATAAGGATATACTTGGGCTTGTTTGTCTTCCAAAATAAATTTCCTGCAGTGAAAATGTATTAGGGGATTGTACCTTTTTGGGGGGGCTTATAATTGTTATTGCTATATTTTGTACTGACATAGTAAATTTTCTATTAAGAGCGCAAAACTATCTCTAAACATCTTAAAACAGTAAGAATATCTAGTGAGCACTTATGATATGTCTGGCAACCATTTAAATCTAGTGATGTAATCTTTCCCTTATTTGCAGCTGAGGAAAGCGGCTGAGACCAGCAGAGCTAGACTTGGGATAGGTGTGTGTTACTGTGGAGACTGCTCCTTACAACTACACTGTCTTCCTTCCTTCCGGGGCAAATCTCCCATGGTTGGCGGATTCAAAGGTTACCAAAATAGTGATTAACAAAAACAACAACAAAAAATGCTTGACAAAAATTTCAGATTCTTGACTGATGATTTTTAAATCAGAGAATTAGCTACCTGTTTCATAGGCAAGTGCATGAAAACCATCAAGGACAAAGGAACAAATACTATTTATAATAATCTCTGGGAAATTAAATGCTGTTCCCTGCAATCACCTTGTAGTGTTTCTTTGCTCTAAATAAGTATATTCTGCCCTATAACTGAGCTAGATTACCAATATGGCTGTTTTCCAAATACACTGAATTATTAGAAAATGCACACACACACTAAATATATTTAATCTTCAAAAAAAATAAATATGTTTAATCTTCATCTTCTTTGAAACTGGTCAGATTAGTTTTTTATTTCTCTGAAAGATATTAATATGTATATATAAAAATACATATAAATTATTATATAGTGCATATATACGTGTATGTACATATATATGCCCAAACAGAACCAAAAGAGCAAATACATAAGAATTACAAAAATCATAGAAAATATTGTCTTTTCTCCTGAACAGAGATTTTTAAATTGCTATTTCAGCCTCCAGAGCTCCTTGGAGGACAGGGGGTCACCTGACTGGGCTGCAGGGTCTCCCTCCCTTCTTCAACCTGAGCTGGTCCATATTCTGATTTTGTATACTAGGATTATTCGTGATACTTTCCTTAAAGGAATACTGCTGTACTTACAGAAAGAAAAGAAAAAGTCTGAAACCCACAATTCTGGAACTTCTTATAATATCCAGTAGGTGGCAAACTTTACTGCAAGTAAACTCTGGCAGACTATAAACTGGTCTGAAAATATCAATTACACTTCACATCAAGTAAAGTTTCTTGCTCTGGATCTAAGTCTCAAATGGAAGCTGGGAACAAAATTCTCAATGGTCATTTCCCTCGGAATTAAATTCCTCCAATTACAGTTTTAAGTAGTCCTATAAGGTTTTATGTGTGTGTCTATGTAAGTTTTGCTCTAAATGTATTATTACTATGAAAATTATACTGTAGACTGAGTGCACAACAGTACCTAGTGCACAACAGCAAAACTCAATACCTAGTGCACAACAATTGTACCTAGTGCACAATTGTACCTAGTGCACAACATACTAGGTACAATATAATAATATAGATGACAGATTTTTTTCAATTAGGTGCACAAAACTGGAATAATTATAACCCTTACTTCATGACATCATTGGTCTGTGCATAGTTTGCTTTTACTTCTTTAGTGGCTGTTTAGTATTTTTTTTTTTAAGATTTAGTTATTTATTTGAGAGAGACAAAGCCAGTGAACAAGCACGAACCAGAGGACGGGCAGAGGAAGAGGGAGAGAATCTCAGCAGACTCCCCGCTTAGCAAGGAGCCCCATGAGGCCAATCCCAGGTCCCCGAGATCATGACCTGAGCCGAAATCAAGAGTCTGATACCTAACTGACTGAGCCATCTAAGTGCTCCTAGTTATTTTTAATACAGAGATAAACTGCAATTTATTTACATGTTTGAAAAATATAATTTTCTTTTTGAGAGGCAGTTGTCTTTGCTCATTTACTATAGTCAGTTGAAGTGTCAGTTAACAATGCCTAGGTCATAGGCTGCATTTCCAAGAGGCCAGTTAGCATCTCGCCTATGGACACACCATAACCCCAGGAAGCAAACGTGCAAATGGTGCCAATGTCACCATTTGCCCTGGAGGAGATCCAGTAAAAGGATGTGCTTTGTAGATGATCTTGTCCAGAACCAGTACTGAAAACATAATTCAAAGTGTATGTGAAAACAAAGTGGGAAGGGGCAGTGTGTGTGGCCAGATTATAAATTTACCTAATTTTGCTTTAAAAATATTTTTTATCAAATTTATTCAGTAATACTTATAAAGGAAACAATAGTTCACTTTCTACCATCGCCATTCCTCCTTCTTACTCCTACTGTGCACTCCCCAGAAGCAACTACTTAAAACTCTCAGTCATTTCTTACAGTTTTTATTTTATAAACTTGTCAATAATAAGCTGATTTTCCCTCGTTTTATTTAATTAATTTATTTACTTATCTATTTATTTAGAGCATGGGTGGCAGCAAGTGGGCGGTGGGCAGAGGGAGAGGGAGAGAATCTTAAGCAGGTTCCATACTTGGGTTGGAGCTGGAGGCATGGATCGATCTCACAACCCTGAGATCATGACCTGAACCCAAGTCAAGAGTCAGAAGCTTAACCGACTGCGCCACCCAGGCTCCCCTCTCTTGTTTTAGATACTGGCATAATCTATTGGAATCCTGCTATAGTAAAAGTAGATTTAATTTCCCTGCAGCTCTCAACCACACATACCCATAACCCCCAGCACACATGTAACTCTACTGTTTTAGTTAAATCATTATCATTATTGTTATTTATAAAGAACTGTGCAACCACATAGTAAATTACAATTTCATTTCCCTTCTTGCACCGCCTTTCCCCTAGAATTAATACTGGTAAGAGTTTAAAAAAACTTATCCTGTTCGTTTTCCTTTACCTCTCTATATGAGACTCTGCATTTTTCTTCTTGGAGCTCTCCCTTCTCTTTCTGCCTTCAGCACTAGTGAATTTCTATGCTGGCAGCATATCTGTAGTCCAGCGAGCGATTTTTCATAAAATGTTTTGCTTCTTTCCTTTATTAGAGCCCTTGTAGGTTAGATTCCACATCTCTCATTTTCTTGGTTACACTCCCACTTTCATGGAGCTTATCTTTTAGAATCTTCTTGAAAAGTAAGCATGAAAATTCAAAATTTAAGTTTCTGAATCTTGGCAAATATTTGCCTTCCCCCCAAGATTTGATTGATAGTTTAGCTGGGCATAGAATTCTAACTTAGAAATTATTTTCTTTCAGGATTTTTAAGGCATTTTGTAATATCCCCTAGCTTTCAATATTTCTGTTGATAAATCAAATGTTACTCTGATTTCTGATGCTTTGTAAATGAATTGTTCCCTGTCCTGCTTCAGGGAAATGATGTGCTTCCCTGATGATATATTTTTTATTTCTTTGTGTATGACACTTAGTAGCAACTTTAAATCTATAAACTTGTTTGTTTTTAATTATAGGAACAATTCTTATATTTCTGTCATCATTTTAAGTTCCTTCTCCCTCCTCTCCTTGCCTTCACCCCCCATTTCCTTTCTTCTCTTATTTTAAAATTCCTCCTTGACTGGTCCTTTATTTATCTATTGTTTCTACCTCTCATTTCCAATCTCTTAGTATTTTTTCCTAGTATCTGGTAGATTTTCCTCAATGTTATCTTTCAATCACTTAACTGGACTTTTTATTTCTACCACTGTATTTCTTTTGTGTGTGTGTGTAGTTTTTTTACTATGTTCAATTAGCCAGTATACAGTACATCATTAGTTTTTGACGTAGTGTTCAATGATTCATTAGTGCGTATAACATCCACTGCTCATCACTACACGTGCCCTCCTTAATACTCATCACCTAGTTACACCATCCCCTAACCCCTCCCTTCTGTAATCCTCAGTTTGTTTCCCTCTCTGATTTCTTCTCCTTCAGTTTTCCCTCCCTTCCCTTGTGGTCCTCCACCCTATTCCTTATGTTCCACATATGAGTGAAACCATACGATAATTGTCTTTCTCTGCTTGACTTATTTCGCTAAGTGAAATAAGTCAAGCAGAGAAAGACAATTATCGTCAAGCAGAGAAAGACAGAGAAAGACATCTACTGTATTTTTAATTTTAAAGACCTCTTTTGTTCTCTAGAATTTTAATAACCACCTACACTTATTTCATTGCTGCAATATCCTTTAATATTTTGAATATATCAATGCTCAAATTTTCATAAATTGTTGCCCACTCCTTAAATTGTCTTTGTCTTTTCCAAGTTACTTAAAAACATTTTTTTTATGCATTTTGGTCTTAGTGTTTTATCTTAGAGGTTTTCCTCCACGTGGTAATCTCATATAATCTATTCATATTTAATGAATGAGGTATTACTGTTTTTTAAGCTAATTAATGGGGACAAGGATGTTTGTCATTATTCTTTAGAGTATAATTATAATATAAAGTATACTTAAAGGACACTAATGCCCTATATACATATATATATTTCACACATACTCTTAAGCATGTGTTTGTTTAAAAAGAGCCATTTGGGGGACACTTGGGTGGCTCAGATGGTTAAGCGGCTGCCTTTGGTTCAGGTCATAATCTTAGGGTCCTGGGATCAAGTCCCATATGGGGCTCCTTGCCTGGCAGGGAGCCTACTTCTCCCTCTGCCTGCCACTCTGCCTGCTTGTACTCTCTCTCTCTCTCTCTGACAAATAAATAAATAAAATCTGTAAAAAAAAAAAAAAAAAAAGAGCCATTTGGCTATGGTAAATGCTGTGAAATGTATAAGCCTGATGATTCACAGACATGTACCCTGGGGAAAATATGTACATTATATGTTAATAAAAAAATTTTTTTTAAATAAACAAAAACATACAGAGAAAAACCAAGAGTACCTCGAGCCCTATCACCTCACGATTTGCACTGCTGAAATATCAGGGATTTCCTCTACAACTGTCTTC
This sequence comes from Nasua narica, assembly GCA_028533885.1. NCBI lineage: Eukaryota > Metazoa > Chordata > Mammalia > Carnivora > Procyonidae > Nasua > Nasua narica. The sequence goes on along the minus strand of CM052814.1, from coordinate 30,001,410 downwards.
AAGGCATGCATATGCATTTTTCACCCAAAAAATGTTGTGCTGTATATGTTGTACTTCTATAACATGATGTCATGGACATTTTTTATTTTATAAATTTTCTTAGGAGATTTGTTTTGTAAAAGTGGCACATTACTCCATATTATGCTATTACTTTAAACATTTTAAGTAATCTTTTTGTTGGATTCTGTAAGGTAGCTCTAATTTTTCACTATTGTGAATATATGCTGCAAATAAACTACTTATAGATTTAAAAAAAAAGAGCCATTTGGTAAGCTAAGTCTATTACAACTCACCTATCTGCAACCTAACTCCCATTTATGTATGAGTGGATGTATATAGGTATTTACTGCTGTCCCCTCAACCTCTCTTCTGGCTCTTGTGACAATTTCATTCCCTTTGTCCTTTTCTTCTAGGGCTCTTTTTTTGTCTGATTTATTCAGGTACAATTTACAGACAATAAAATTAACCCAATTTCAGTGGCAAACACATATGGCTAATAACTATTACCACAATCATGAAACAGAATGTTTCCATAAAAACCCCTTCATGCCCCTTTACAGTTAGTTCCCATCACCCACCTCCATTTCCTGGCGACCACTGAGCTGCTTTCCATCACTATAACTTTGCCTTCTCTAAAATGTCATGAAATTGAATCATGCAGTGATAGTCTTTGTGTCTGGTTTCTCTTAAGGTAATACTTTAAAGATTCCTCCATGTTATTCACTGGGTCACCAATTTGCCCATTTTATTCCAGAGTAGTAGCCCAATGTGTGATATATTAAAATTTATTTCCCAGCCGATGAATATTTGGATTTTTTTTTCCAGTGTTAGGCATTATGAGTAAAACCACTATGAATTTTGCAAGCAAGTTTTTGTGTGGACATTACGTTTTCATTTCCTTGGGGGAAATATCTAGATGAGCAATTGCTGAATAAGTGTATGCTTAAGTTAATAAGACACTTGGAAACTGTCTTCCAAGGTGACTGCACCATTTTGCATTCCCACCAGCCATGTATGGGGTATATAACTGATATAACACTACAATAACACTACAACAACAGGAAAAGTAGTCTTTTAAGGTATGATGCATTACTAAAGATAAAAAGGGTATTTTATGAATATATGAGAGTCAAATCAGCAGGATGATATAACTATTTTAAATTTCTATGAACATAAGAACATAGCTTCAGGAGCACCTGGGTGGCTCAGTTCGTTAAGCATCTGCCTTCGGCTCAGGTCATGATCCCAGGGTCCTGGGATGGAGTCCTGCAAGGGGCTCCTTGCTCAGCAAGAAGCCTGCTTCTTCCTCTACCTCTGCCTGCCGCTCCCCTGCTTGTGCTCTCTCTCTCTCTCTCTGACAAATAAATAAAATCTTAAAAAAAAAACATAGCTTCAGAATATAGAAGTGAAAATTGTCAGAACTAAAAGAAGAAATAGGAAATTAATATTCACTATAGGAGATTTCAATGCTTCAATCTCAATAGAGAAATAGTAGGAAAAAAACCCAACGCTGTAGAAGTTCTGAATAACACAATTAACAATTTGATGTAATTGATTTTTATAGATTTTCCATAGGTCCAGGGAGAAACCACCAAGAAAATTAGAAAATATTTTTATATGAATGATACTGAAAATAAATTTATAAGAAACACAGTAAAGCTATGCTTACACTGAAATTTTTAGTCCTAAATTAATAAGTTAGAAATATCTAAAAGAGTATCGGTTAAACCCAAAGCAACAGAAATTGAGGATCGAAAACAAAGATATTCTAGAGAAACTATACAAAGTCAAAGGCCAATATTTGAAAACATTAATACAACTGGTAATGTGTAGGCAAGAATGAATGATTAGTTAAAAAGAGAGAGAGAGGGCATGAAGGAAAAGTCCATTTTCTCCACTTTCTGTCAATACCTGGTACTGCCAATTTTTGTCATTTGGCCATTCTAGCAGCCATTCTAGATACTGTTTTTAATTTCCGCTTCCCTAATGATAAATAATGTTGAGCATTTTTCAATATGCTTATTTGCTATCCCTTTATGTCTTTCATGGAATTTTGGAAAGGAAAAGAATTAAACGTTTATGTAAGTATCATCATGTTTACATAACAAACTACCCAAGAAGTATCCTAACTTCTAAAATAATGCAGTAGAAAGAAATGTACTTTAGAACCAGACAAACCAGAGATTCAAATCCTACCTCTCTTCGACATTATGCAAATGACTTAGTCCTTATAAAACTTAGGTTTCCATCTGTAAAATGCTTTACACAAATATTATAAGATCCATTTTAGAAGTTGTATTGGAAGGGCGTTGGGTATAAATGCTAATTTCCTTTGCTGTCTGTCTTTCCACACAAATGCTTCATTTCATGGCTTAAATGATAATGCTTGATTATTAAAGGAAGGAAAAAACCATCACCATCGTCACTAATGAAATAAAAATAAAATGAAAAACCTAAATTCATAAATGCCCTTGATGGTGAACAGGGCAACTGTACTATTTAATTGAATTTTCTCAGTTTGGACACAAGAACTTTAAATGCTGCCCAAAGTTTGAACTTACTAAATATTTTTTCCTATTCCTCCCCATTTTCTACCCCACACCCTCTCATGCTTTTCTTCTTCTTCTTATTATTATTTTTAAAGATTTTATTTTTATTTATTTGACAGAGAGAGAGATCACAAGCAGGCAGAGAGGCAGGCAGAGAGAGGAGGGGAAGCAGGCTCCCTGCTGAGCAGAGAGCCCGATGCGGGGCTCAATCCCAGGACCCTGAGATCATGAGATCATGACCTGAGCCGAAGGCGGAGGCCTTAACCCACTGAGCCACCCAGGCGCTCCATGCTTTTCTTATTATTGACAGAGAATGCCAATATCCTTCATGCTTTAGTTCTTTCTTTTGCAAATACTCTCCTTCCTTCGCTTGAATTCACTAAAAAAGACATCTCAAGTAACTTTTCTTCATTGAGACTTTTCCTGGTAACACTTTTCCTGGTCCCTGTGATTGCACAGCACCCTTCCATGTTTCTAATGTGACATTTTCCCCCTTTCCTTCCGATGATAAGTATGTACTGGGCACCTGAGATGAGACAGGTGACGTTGTAGACCCAGGACTCTGTAGAGACACAAGGTCTCCTCCTTTCCTCCATGAAGCTGACATTCTCGTGAAGAGAACATAAAACAAGCACACACACAAAGAAATAACAGCATATATAACATAGCAAATAAAACTTAGAAAAGGTGTTCAGAGAAAGCTCTCAGGAAGTGACACTGGAGCTGAGACATCACATTTGAAGATGTGATAGGAAAGCATCTGAAAAGCATCCAGCATCTGAAAAAAGAAAGAAAGAAGAAAGAAAAAGAAAGAAAGAAAGAAAGAAAGAAAGAAAGAAAGAAAGAAAGAAAGAAAGAAAGAAAGAAAGAGAAAGAAAAGAAAACTAAAGTATAAGGATGATTACTGGAGTTTTCTCATAGGGAGTAGAAAACGTTTGCTCTCTGACCGACCCTCCTGATAATATAGAAAGCATATGTTAACTTTCTCTGTGTAGGAGGAAAATTGTTGGCTGCCAGGAAGAATCCATAGAAGATAATTACGAAAATTGTATGTTGCACCAATTAGTCACTTATTTTCAGTATCTTCCCATCACCCTGTTGGTGGCCACACCATGTTATGAGAATGACTTCTCTTTTTTGCAGGAAGAGAGGGAAAAGATTTATCATTACATACTTCTCAGAGTTTACACACTATTTTCTTCTGACAATAGTTGATTTATGTCTCACGTCCTAAAAGGAAACTCTCCATTTTGTACCTTTTTTTATTACAAGCCTGTACCGTTGCCTGCTACTATATTTGTGAGACTACTGTGAGAAAGGAAGTAAAAATAAGAGAATGATACAGTAGATGACTCCACATGCATGAGAGTGTTTTGTGGGATAACACAATTGAGTTGACAAGTCATAAAGCTTCTCCGTATACGTAATTCAGAAGATAACAAAGCTCTGATCATACGATATGTGTATTTGGGGAACCCTTCTACACATACAAACATCTAATGAGTTTGGCAAAGAATTAAAGAATTATTGTTTTCCATTGGTTATTATATCAAATAGAATTTAAAAATGTATCCCTAGAACAGAGATGCTTTTAGAAAAACAAACCCCCCCAAAAAAGAAAAACTAATTCCATAAACTTTATTTCATCTATTTCCTTGCAGAGGGATTTAACTTGTTATCTATAAGATGTGCATAATAACACTGGGTCGCTGTGAGGATTAGAAACAATATATGTGAAATACCTGGCAAGCTTGGTACAAAGAGTAGAGCTTCAACAGATAGTTGGCATTTTATTTTGTTTTAATATTTTCATTACACTATGCTTTTTTTAAAGAACATAAATGGTAAGTGTGATAAAGTGGTCATAAACCAAGTTGTAACATTCACTTAAATATTAGTCTCAGTTAGACTATAGTCAGACACAATTTTGTATCTCAAGATCTTCCATGAAAGAATGGGAATTTCAAAAATGTCTGTGTAGAGGACAATTTAACAGTTGCTTCAATTCACCCCATTGTTCAATGGCACTTGGCCCTGAGAAAGGGAAGTGGAGAAGCAAAGAATTCCCAAACTAGCTATTTTTGTTTCTTATTAGCAACTACATGACAAGATTTGACAAATCACCACTAATGAAAAACCTCATCATTAGACATCATTTGATAAAGCGCATCAAAAGAATGCAGCCAACTGTATTTTATTAATGAGTTTGAGATGGCCGAAGAGCAGAAAGATGTTTAACTTTATCCTTAGTCATTTATTTGTAAACTTCATCTTGATATTTTTTTATTTCCTTGTAGGTTCCTTTTGCAATAAAAATGACACCAGGTGCCTCTCAAATTCTTGCCAAAACAATTCTACATGCAAGGATTATTCAAAAGACAACAACTGCCATTGTTCAGATGCAGCCATTAATTTGGACAAAGACTGCGACAGCATGAGAGACCCGTGCTTCTCCAATCCCTGTCAAGGAAATGCCACTTGTGTGAACACCCCAGGAGAAAGGAGCTTTCTCTGCAAATGTCCTCCTGGTTTTAGTGGGACAACCTGTGAAACTGCCATTGTTTTCTGTGGCACAAACACCTGCCAACACGGAGGTATTTGCCATCAGGACCCTGTTCACCCTGTCTGCATCTGCCCTGATGGATATGCTGGAAGGTTCTGTGAAAAGGATCTTGATGAGTGTGCTTCCAGCCCTTGCCACAATGGGGCCATGTGCCAGGATGGCATCAATGGCTATTCCTGCTTCTGTGTCCCAGGATATCAAGGCAGGCGCTGTGACCTGGAAGTGGATGAATGTGTCTCAGATCCCTGTAAGAATGAAGCTACATGCCTTAATGAGATAGGAAGATACACTTGTATTTGTCCCCGAGATTATTCTGGTAAGTGTTATCACATTTGAAGACCAGAAGATGTAATTAGCTTTCCCTTTTTCTAATAGGACAGAAGCAGAGGTGACTCTTTAGGTCTCACCCAATTGCTTATGAAAATGGGCTTAGCAGCAATTAATCACTAAATAGAAAGCTTCCTAAACCATGAAAATTCCCAGAGCCTAAATATTTGCCAACTGTCACTGTTGTTGCTTTAAATGGAGCCCTTCCATTATTTAATTCTCAGATTCAGCCTAGAGTTAGCGGGCTCTATGGGGGCTCGCTGACCCAGTTAGGTCATTTCCTCATGGTGTCCACCCCTCCAGCCCTTTTTTACTCTTGGACTCTCTATAGTAAGGGGGCAACTCATGTCATCTACGCTTTCTCACACTCAGTATTCTAACCTGCTCTCAACTTCCCTGGGCTTCCTGACTCACATCTGGGTGACATCATTCACATTTTAATGCCACATTTTCCTGATGTCTTGCTACTTTTGTAACCTCCTGTGATATCCGACTTTCAACTTACCTTCTTCTCTCAACCCTTTCACACTTACTACTCTGTCTTGTCATTCTTTTCCCCGAGGATGTCAAGCAATATATTTGGAAAGTCCTTCTCTTCAAACTTTATACCACAACCCTCCAATATCATCTTGCTAATATTACACATGCTGAAAATACCGCTTTTATGAAATATCTATATCCCTAGTTGCTCTGACATGAAATTTGCTCCCTTTCCCTCAATCCTACAACCCGTCTTCAAAGTCTATCTGGACATCCCAGATGTCTTCCAAATTGAACTCCTCCACACTGTGACCAGTGCCTTGGCTCACGTCCTCATCATCTTGTGTATACTTATTATACAACCTCCCATCTTCCACTTCCACCCTCTACCTTCTTCAAGTTATTCTGAACAGTGCCTCCGAAATAATCCCTCTAAAATAGATCTGACTGTGCCATTCCTTCTGAAGACTCTTGAGAGCTGCCCACCACACAGAATAATTTTAACATCTCATTGAAAATCCTTCACAATTTGTCCCTTACCTACTAGTTATATCTCTACAACCCCTTCCACCAAAGCATTCACTTTTTCTGAATTGTCTTCATTTTTACTCAAGTGGTTTCCCTCCCTTTGGGATGTCCTTCTTCAATTCAATGTCTACTCTGTGAAGTTCTGTATTTTCAGTACTTCACCTCTTGCCTAACTCAAGAAGCATTTCTGATTTACTGTCTGCTGAAACAATACTTCTAAGCTGCTCTAGTAATTATTTATTACTTCTGTAGTGGTTTGTACCTCTATTAAAGAACTCTGTCCTATTCAGATATCTGTGTTTTTGTCTCCTCCCACTGAAGTATTAGTTTCTAAAAGACAGAAATCATGTCTTATATTTATTCCTCAATTCATCAATACTTGGGGGGTATTTACTATATGTCAGTCATTGTATTAAGAGGAGGCACTATTCCTAAGGTGCCTAGCATAGTGAATAATGGGGGCTTCATAAATTGTTTCTGAATTGTTCTAATTGCCTAAATCCTTCCATATATTTCTAGGCACCCTTTGTCGTAATGAAACTGAGGTAACTAGATATTAGAGTTTACCTTCTCGATGAATACGTTATAATGGTAAAGTGATGTGTTAAGTGGAAAATTATTTTACTATTGATTGCCTTGAACTGCCTATATTAAACTAAAAGTTAAGAGGAACAATGGAGGGGCTCATGAAACAATACTTACACATGGAATCTCCTTATTTATGTGCCAAATCATCACGTTCATTGTTTAAAATTGAGTCACAGCAATTCAATTTCAGTTTTTAAAATTTCTTTTTTTTTTAAGATTTTATTTATTTATTTGACAGAGAGAGATCACAAGTAGGCAGAGAGGCAGGCAGAGAGAGAGGGGGAAGCAGGCTCCCTGCCGAGCAGAGAGCTGATGCGGGGCTCGATCCCTGGACCCTGAGATCATGACCTGAGCCAGGCAGAGGCTTAACCCACTGAGCCACCCAGTCGCCCCAGTTTTTAAGATTTCTGAGTAAAAATGAGAGATTTTTGTGGGGCTGGTGTGGGATTGCTTTTGTTTATAATGGACACATTTAACAACTGCTTTGGTTTATTAAGACAGTATCTTCTATTTCCTGCTGCTAATACACTATTCTGAATGGTGACTAAAAGAAACAGACATGACACCAGAGAAATGCTTCAGCCATTTTAGCTACAGTGTTCTGAAATAGTCTTATAATTGCAAAACACAGCTTGAAAAATGATGTTTTACAATGTATGTGCTTTTATTTTTTTTACATTTCAACTAATTGGATCATAATGAATCCTTTCAGTGGTATAAATTTAGGCATAAAAGATGTCAAGCGTATATTCCAAACGTAGTAAAGTACCTCCATTATAAGGTACTTTACTCTACAACGAATTAATTTATACTGTGGATATATCGTATCCCAGCTGGACCCAATGAAAACCAACGTCTTTTTCTCACTATAACGTTAGCTCAAAGGCCACAATGAAGACACTTCCCTTACTCAAACCCTGGTATAATTGAGTTGTTCCCTATTTGACTATGTTCTTCTCTTGTTTTGTAAGAAATCAGCTAAATTTTATTATTTTAGCTCGCTGACATAAATATAACTTGCTTACAGAATTTATTTTATTTATTTATTTATTTTTAAAGATTTTACTTATTTATTTGTCAGAGAGATCTCAAGTACTCAGAGAGGCAGGCAGAGAAAGAGGAGGAAGCAGGCTCCCCACTGAGCAGAGAGCCCAATTCAGGAGGGCTCAATCCCAGAACCCTGAGATCATGACCTGAGCTGAAGGCAGAGGCTTTAACCCACTGAGCAACCCAGGCACCCCTACAGACAGAGTTTAAATGGCATTCATTAAGCAGTAAGCATCATGTCCGTTATTAGCTAGTTAGGCTTATTCGGACACAAAGGTGTGATTTTAGGCTGGATCACCACTCACCACAAGTAAAATAGCCCGCATTCTGGGAGCTCATCAGTGGTTCCCAGTCCTGACTAGACATTAGTCATTACCCAGAGAGATCTGAAACAGATGCTCAGACCCCACCTTCAGAGAGTCAAATTTAATTGACGATTCTAATGTATAGCTAGGGCAGGGAACCAGAAATCAGATTTATGTGAACTTAATTTAGAAACTTTTCCTGGGGCACCTGGGTGGCTCAGTGGGTTAAAGCCTCTGCCTTCAGCTCAGGTCATGATTTCAGGGTCCTAGGATCGAGCCCTCCATCGGGTTCTCTGCTCGGCAGGGAGCGTGCTTCCCCCTCTCTCTCTGCCTGCCTCTCTGCCTACTTGTCATGTCTCTCTCTCTGTGTCAAATAAATAAAATTAAAAAAAAAAAAACTTTTCCTGAAATATCCCATCATTTAGTCGCACAAGGAGGCTTGCTTACCTCAGGGCCATCCCCTGGCTACCAGTATTTGTGGCAATTAATGAGAAACCCAAAGAAGGTCTATAGGACTAGGAGAAAAGCCAGAGCTGGGAAACGAAGAAAAAGACTATTAGTAATCAGCATGGATGCGTATTCTGGCTAGACCTAGACCTCCCAATGAATTCTGGAAGCTATTACAATAACCTAGCTGTTGTGTGCTATATCCAAATTTAGAGGCTCATAAAGAACCTGGCTTACAGGAAAAAGTCTGTGCCCCTTAGAGCAGCGAAGTAAGAAAATGTAATAAATTTTAAAAGACAGAGAGGTAGGAGAAGAAAAAGAGTGGTAGCACACGGAGAGAGGGTTTACACTGCAGGAATCCTGCTCTGTGCATGCCACACTGAGCTTCCTAAGGTGATTCATGAACTACAGAAATAGGCTCAGAGAGAGCCAGTGAAGATGTTGGTGAGAATATGCGAGGCATAAGCAAAAACTCCAATTTAAGCTAAAAGTAAACAACTGCAAACTTTTTTTAATGAAAAGAATATTACCCTTGAGCATGTGACTGCTTTTAGTTCAAGTTTATGCAATGCATCATTCTTTCACTAAGGTCTTCCTTAAAATTAGCAGATTGACAAATGAACATTTTTCACATTAAGATGCCTGCAATATGAGAAAAATGGGGCCACAAAAGGGCACGGAAGGGGTAATCAGATGCATGATCAAGCAAAACACTGTAGGAAAATATCTTATTTGCTCCATTATAAAACAGGTTTTTGGCATAAAAACAATATTGCAGAAAATAAGAAAAAAACCCACTTCATCAAATTTACTTATTGATTGTAAGATGCATCTTTATTTCAGAAACAAAAACATGAAAAAAATTCATTTTATATTCAAGAAAATGTGTTAGTATACGGAGACTACTTAGAAGACTAGTTAGCACATGGAGACTAGTTAGTTAGAAAGTCACTGAAATACCAGGAGTAAGACATCAGGATCTGGCCTGAAAGGCTGACTGTAGGGATGAAGGGGAAGGTAGGTGTAGGGTTCACTAAGACGACGACTCACTGACCATTTATTAAAGCCAGAATATTCCCAAACTTATTATACCCACAAAAAATGAAATCTCTAATAGGAAAAATAGGAATGCATTAAAAGTTCAATTTTCATTTCCAACTTTAAATAAACTTATCTCTATCAGTGGTTCTCAATGTTTAGCATGCATCAGACTCACCCAGAGCGCTTATTAAAATACAGTTTCTGATTTATTGGATTTGTGGTGGGGTCTGTGCATTTATAACAAGTTCCCATGTGGTACTGATGCTGATGCTGCTGAGGTGGGGCCCACAGTTTGGGAAACCACTGATATAGACAGTGATGTGGATTTGCATGAGACAGCACAAAGTAGTGTGTGTGTGAGTGTGTGTGTGTGTGTGTGTGTGTGTGTGTGTGTGTAGTATTTATTGATAGTAACAGTTCCAGATAAATGACATGAATAAAAACAACTATCTGTTGAATTCAGTTGTTAATTTTGTCAATACACACACTTACGTATGTATATATATTGGACTAGGCATTGTTATAGGTTCTGTAAATATAAGAATAAAGAAAAGTGATGAAAAAGGTTCTCTTATATTCTAGAGGAAAGAGATAGACATGTATAAAATAAGTAATAAATAAAATATTTAGTGGGTTAAGTGGTGATAAATACAGCGGAGAAAAGTAAAAGTAAAACAAAAAGGGGGAATTAGGGATTGAACTTTAAGCTGAATGACTAGGGAAGGGCTTACTAAGAAAGTAATACATGAGTAAAGTTCTAGAGAGGTAAGGAAAGGAGTCAGGCAAAAGTGTTGCAGAATAGCATTCAAAGCAGAGGAACATTCAATGCATATTCAATGCATTCAATGCAAAGGCCCTGAGGTCAAGAGTACTGGAATGTTTGAGAAGTAGCAATGAAGTTGATGTGATGGAGTTACTGGAGTAAACAAGGAGAAGGACACAAAATGGACTACTGGGGCTGTGGGCCACTGTAAGGACTTTGGCTCTTGCACTTAATAAGACAAGGAATTGTTGGATAGTTTTGAGCAGAGGACTGAAATGATTTGACTTACATTTTAAGAAAATCACTCTCCTTGTTATGTTGAGGATATACTGAAGCAGGTGGTTAAGGTAGCACTAGGTGCCCAATAATACAATAATCTAAGTCAATAGACTATAACTAAGTGGGGAAAAAGCAAAGAAAAGTATTAAGTTTTAACAACACCTTTTTCCTCTTTTAAAATTTAAGATAAGAATGAACACAGAGGATCATGGATCATGCAAACAAAATGTGAGCACACCTTCACTGACCTGCTTTCTACTGCCCTCTGGTGGGAGGTCTAGATTATGCAGGAGAAGTCTAGCCTTCAGAACAGTTCCAGCAACAGGGTGCCTGGGTGCCTTACTGGGTTAAAGCCTCTGCCTTTGGCTCAAGTCATGATCTCAGGGTCCTGGGATCAAGCCCCACATCGGGCTCTCTGCTCAGCAGCGAGCCTGCTTCCACCCCTCTCTCAGCCTGCCTCTTTGCCTACTTGTGAGCTCTCTCTCTGTGTCAAATAAATAAATAAAATCTTAAAAAAAAAAAAGAACAGTTCCAGCAACTGTGGTTTTCCTTACCAGTTTATATCAACTGCATTGTCATATAGTCTTTCACATGCATACCTGAAACTTATTCTATCTTTCTGCATTACATGGTTACTCATTTATAATTTCCTATCAGACCTTCTTCCATTAATAATTTTTTATGTTCTTTTCTGTGCCTTCTCCAACAGCCCTCATCCATTCTGATGAATAAGTCTAACAGGTATGATGTCACTAACTCTGATGCTGCCATTACAGTGGCAATTATCAAAAGCATAATTTAATTTCAGTCAATGTGGAGATTTGAATGAGGCTTAATGTTCCATCTTTTCCAAATATATTTTGATCAACTAAGTCACTTTTCTAATATAATTTTTCTATGATAAATCATATAGATAATTTAATGGTTATGAACATAACTTGGGGAAATAAAAGTATTATTATTATAAAATCTAAGCTTATTTCATGAGAAAAATTACTATAATTATGATTACCATTATTACTGAAAGTTTTTTACTGATTACTGATTTACTGATCACTAACTGAAGTTTTTCCATAAACTTAATACCTAAGTTAATACAAAGTTAATACATAAACTATTTGGTAAACTTAAATCAACTTATTGGAAATAATTAATTGTCCATATTTATATAAAGATATACAATATGTAAGACATGAATTCAAAGAACATTTAAATATTGTCTCTGTGAGCATCAACCAAAATACTTCACATTTCACTCACCATCTAATATATATGCCCATAACTAATATCTTTCACACCCAAAAGGCAAATAATGTGTACAGCCAAAAAAGAGCATTTGAATTTCCGTAGTATCTTCACGTTATCAAAGGAAAACAACTGTTTTTCTATGTGCTCTTAACTATGAAACTGATCATTTTTCACAGTGTCATATAAAAAACTAAACACCTGTTCAGGCTTTTGCTCAGAACAAGAGCCACATGAAATACTTTGATGAAGAAATGAAGTTGCTGGCTTTTGCCAAATGTTTGTTGAATGAGTGAACAAAATAACACATACTACACACTCTGCAAATATTTATAATGTTCTTGCATGGCACTGGACACTGTGCCAGACCGTGGAGACATAAAGATAACTAAGACAAAATTTATCCCTGACAAACTCATGGTCTATTCTGGGAGGAGGTGTGCAAACAAAATTCACAATCTCTCGCTGAACAGAATGCTGAGGAATCACAAAGGAAGGAGTCCATGACATTGCTTAGGGTCAGGAAGATCTTCACAGAACAAGTGGCCTATGAACAGAGCAAAAATGCATTTCTTTCAGGATGTTGAACTAAAACTCATGTCCTTTGACAACATTTATTAGTACTATTATTGTATGAATAATAATGAGCTAAATAACAAGGGGGGGAGGACTGCAGAGGTTTTAGAAAGGGGTGAATGCCTCTTCTGTCATCTTTGCTTTGACGCCTGGTTTGTGGTGTAGCTAGTATTTGTGAATGGCATGCTCCATTTGAAACTCCCTGTCTGAGGCCTTCTCCCAGTGACTTCTTAGCTACCAGCAGGGTATGTGTGCAGGTCTGAGTGAGGAGGGGATGAGCTAAAAAATATGCAGTGATATGAAGTATGGGTGCAACGGAAAGACTGAAGTTGAAAGCAGAAGACAGGGCTCCTCGTCGCACCTCTGATGCATTCTAGTGGTTTCCAGTGGTTTGACACTGATAAATAGTTCTGAGCTTCTGTGTCCTCATTCTAACACACAGGCATTATAGTATCATCTAACTCTCAGGGTCATGGTGACAATGAAGTGACTTGCTCAAAGTTTTTCCATAAACTATGAAGCCATGAAAATGCTGGTTGTCACTAATGTAATATCTTCAAGTATTGCTGCTAGCATTTAACAATATTTATCTATACTTTTTACAGGAATCCTTTTCGTATACCAAATTGCATTTTTTGAATATATTAGAACCCTACTCAGGGATAACTTTACTGAGGTCATAATCTCTGTGCTCTATTTACAAGTTTAAAACTGGAAAATTTTATGTGTAGGCAAGAATTTATTCTCTGAAGCTGCCATATCATAAGACAAAGGATTTAGGAATGTATTTGTATTATAACATTTCAAATATTCAGGAATAACAATTATCCTAATGAACAAGAACACAAGAAACATATTTGTAATGATTAAAACATTATAATTACAGAAATTATAATTTCTGTGTGAAATGTGTAACACTGGCATATTTAGCATAAGATGCAAATATTACAATTTTCCTCTTATCTTCCCAAGAAACTCACAAAATTAAGCAAGATAGAAACCATTTATAAAAGTAGAGTGTTTTTCAAACATAGCATCTTGGAGACTTGGAAATGGGTTACTCCGAATTAAACTTTACTAATTTTATATATGAAAAAGTATACATATACATACATATTAAATATAGACAACAGATTGAGGAAGTCACCCATATTTATTAGGAATGTAACATTTTAAAATCAAATAACATCTTCGTATATGTTACGATATTTAGATAGGAGTCAAGTGAGAGGAAGAGCATACAGATAGACTTTGAGAAGAAGGAAGGAAGGGTGAGTTTGTCAGTACTGGGAGTGCAGTAGGGTGTGTAGAATATTTAATATTTCCACAGACAACTGTACTCCTGAAACTATGGTTAGATTCAAGAAAGCACAAGAAGGCACTCCCTATTCTCTGTTCTGAGGGTTGACCAACAGGAGCCAGTCTTTCTAACCCTAGAACTAGTTCTAGGCTCCATGATTTTTCTAGAAAGATGAGAAGACTGCAATAGCGTCAAGAACATTCTTCAACTTGCCCCGCCAGTAGAAGTAATAGACGGGAGGACAAATAACGACAAGACTTAAGAAAACCAGCAAAAAACAAGTTTCAGATGGAAAGCAGAGGTTATTCCAGTTATGTCTCTCAGTGAAAGCACATCTGTAGAAACGAAAAAGATTTCTGTATCTATAGTGACAAAATAATAAAATCAGTTAATTCATAAAGAAAACAGTACATACTGCGCACGAGCGTGTCTTGCCATCAACAGCACCCACAGGTTGGGGAGAGTTCGAGGGTCGTGGAGACACAAGGTAACCGCCCAGTTGCGGGCCCCATCACTGGAGTCTATCTCCCCAAAGGCAGGCGTGGGGGGGGACCTGACTGCCTGGCCAGGCGGGGCGCGCGGGCCTGGGGAGCCCTGGAGGCTGGCGTGGCTGCCGAAGTCTCCCGCCTGAGAGCCAACTGCGCATGCGGGACCCGCTCGCGCTCAGTAGCAAGCGGGAATCCCGCCCATCCCAGTTCCTGTTCTGGGCGGTGACTGGTTCAGGGGAGCTTGGGTCTCTATTGTGGGCTCTTGGGGAAAGGCAGGCATCTGGTTACGTTCAGGCCTGGTCCTACAGAATGGACCCTGACATCCAGGAGCCAGTTCTTGGATGAACTCTGAAGCCTTGCATCGTGGCACCAGGATACCCTGGAATAAAAGACGGCTGGGATCAGTTCTTGGAGAGGCCTGGTCAGTATCAGGCAGCACGTTCAAATGGGAACTGTCGCCTATTTGCAGCCACCGCCTTAGAGTGATTCACAGAGTTGGGGCACCCCTGCACCCGGGAGGATATGACAGACCCTAGCTCCGCAGGCCTGGAGGAGTGCTGGCTGGTCGAGACTTGCTGAAGGGGTACGTACTGGGCTTGCCCAGAGTTTGGTTCAGGGAAGTCAGGGATCTGGAAGTCGTCCTGGGGCTGCAAGGGCCAGGCCACTGGAGTGGGCTCTTATAGGAGATAAGCATCTGCCTAATTCCAAGTCACAAACAACCTACTGATGACTATTTCCTTTCAAGGCAGATCTGGGGGAATTTGATCGCTTTGCCAGGCCAGGTGGGGCAGGCTTGTCTGGGGGATCCTCCAGTAAGAGACACCAGGGAGTTTTGGTACCCGGAGAGGCCTGGCTGCTCGGGTCTTGGTGCCAGAGAGGGCCTATTGGTCTGGCACAGCTTTCTGGAGCAAGCAGGAATCTGGTCCAGCTCTGGTCCCTAAACTAGGCCAGGACCGGTTCAGGAGAGGCTGGGTTCCTACGGTGTTCTATGTGCGTAACTATGTGGGCGTCTGTTAACGTCTAAGGCTGCAGCTTCACAGAGGGACCCTATCACCCCGAACCAGATATCCCTGGAATTCTGAAGCCTTGCTTGAGGGGACCAGGCGCCCTGGAATGAGAAACATCTGGGATTTCTGGTTTCCGGAGAGGCCTGGATTCCCTATCAGGCAGCACGTCCAAACAGGAAGTGATTGTTGCCATCTTTGTAGCTATAGTCTTAGATTGTATTGAGTGACTCTATTCAATTTCGATTACCACATATAGTTATAGTAACATGATGCTGTACTTACCAACACTGGGCATAAAGCGATTGTTTCCAGATAGAATGGACCACACAGATCAGGTATGGTTTTGAAGGTTGATTAATTGTATATTCAATGTATGTAAGCATGTGATTGACAGCAGGTATCCAAAGGAAAAATGAGAATCATAGTTAGTTAGCCAGATATTTTATCTATGAAGCCAGCATCTGAAAACACAAAGACATCTGGATGACTGACTGTACTTACCACATTTCATCTGGCTACTTCTACATCATGTAGACATTGACCCAATCATTTTTGTCTATATCAGCAGCAGTGATAAGCTGCAATAAAAATCATATCGTTAAGTAATATCAAGGTAATACAAATAAATCACTTCAAAGTAATTAGCGGAGTTGAAATTGTATCTAAACTACTCAAGCACATTCTTATTTGTACATCAGGATCACTTTAAAGCTAAAGCAGTTGAACTACAACATATAAATGGAGCTTCAGAATTTAAAATGATGGTTTATAATGTATTTCTTAAGCACTAGGAAGTAATCTAGGTGCATATCAGATGACTATATGAATTTTATTTGAGTTATAAAATAAAATTTAGAAAAGCTTTAACAAGTCCTAAACCATTGATTTGGCTTGATATGTTAATACTTCCCAGCAAATATAGATGACTAAAATACCAAAGGACATAGTGTAATATCACATAGGCAAAGTGACTATGCACAACTGGATTGACAATATGTAGGCAGTGGGGAATTGTACATAGGGAATATGTAGTGATAGGAATTGCACAAAGACTGTCATTGATGAGTATGGGACACAGGCAAGAATACGTGTGAAATCACCATGCCTTGAGCCTGCATATGGCAGGTACTGCGTAAGCGCCAGTTGCCCTCTGCTCCGAGAGCACTATGGGAACCCACAGTGACCAAACATTCTTGGGAGGGCATGGTTCATTCTGCTTAAAGTTAGGATTGATCATTGTCATTTCAGGGAGGTAATTTTGTGCCTTATAATTACTGAAGACTAACCCCTTACCATTTGAGTTGCTGTATATGTTAAAAATAATTAAAAGAAAAAATATTTAAAGAACTTATTATTTTGTCTAACACACATTATTGGAAAATAGAGATATCTGTTATATTATTTTGCATGGCAGAAAACAAGGTACTAAAATATTGCTGAAAAGCCATTTCAGAGAGAGAGTGAGAACGAGAATGCAGGTCTTCTACTGGCCAGTTCAGTGTTCTTTCCCTTGACCTTACTAATGCCAAGTAAAACAAATATGATTGATCTCATTCCTAGACTGGGTAAGAAGTGGCCAGGCCTCACCTGGCAAGCCATTTACCTTGCAAAAAATACTGTTCCACAGCTTTCTATTTTTGTCGATGTAAAATTTAATTTTTAAGTTTTTTCTTCTCAAAAAACAATCAAATTTAATATGCTGGCATCCCTTTCAACTTAGGTATTTATAGAATCTAGTCACAGTTGAAATGGTCAGCAATATTAGAATATTCTACCATTTTTTTTTGGTCAGGAAAGGTGGCACATAAATTACTAATAACTTCTGAGTCATTTGAAAATCCTTCAGTATCATTTTAATATGTAATTTATTATATCCTGGGTTGTAGGCATAGAAATAAAGTATGTAAAAATAGATACTCTCCTTTTTGTATCTTTTAAAACATATTCAGTGTTGATTATTGTATATCAAATGTTATTTTGACAGATTCCATAGGGTAGTTTGTCTCCATGTGACTACTTTTGTAAATCTTAAACTTCTTTTGCTTACTAAATAATCTTCACTTACTATTTTGAGGGGAATAAATAGATTTTTATGTAACATTAGCTCCTAATGGTGCCACTAATTATATTAAGTTTAAATCACAAACTGATTTTCCAGTTAAAAGTAGTATTTTACAACACTAAAGAAAATT
>CM052814.1:29893685-29978685 GCA_028533885.1 Nasua narica | reverse complement strand
CAGATAATAGATAGGGCATGTTTGTTATCCTTTGGTCGTTGGCTTGACTTAAATACTGAATATATTCCAAAATGTGTTTTTTTACTTTCTTGTTTTCAGTCAGCACTCAACACTCAATCAACACTCTGTACAGGATCTCTACCTGAAAACAGGGTTAGAGTAGACAGTATGGGAGTAAAACCAATCCATCCCTTATTATCTGAGTGAACTAAGGTGATTACCTCTTAATTCTTAAGTTCCTCAACTTCAAATGGGGGACAAAAAAATGACTTGTATTATTATGAAGGATAAAATTTTAAAAATAGGGCCTGAAAAATATTAGGTACTTGAAAAAAGCAACTGTTATTACATACCAGGTTCTAACAGGAGGTAGAAATTACATATGATAATGGTTCCTGTTCTCTAGAGGGTTTGTAATGAAGTCGAGAAGTTGAGAAGACCTACCTAAAAAAAGACAAATCAATATGGGTTCCATTCATTCACGGATTTAATCATTTAAGCCACATGGACTGCAGTACCACTTATATATATCAAGGGTCTGGAAATCAAAAAGACATGGTCCCTTCTTCCAAGGAATTTAAATTCTAGTAGAGAGACAGTGTGAAAAAAAATGTGCATAGTACAATTGTTGGTACAGTAAAGGGCTATGTAATAGATTCTCTAATATGGAATAAGGGGAGAAGTACAGAGATAGCCTTATCCGGTAGATACCATTTTAGAAAATTTGAAAGATCACGAAGCATATCCCAGAAATGTACTCACTAGCTGTGTGACTTTGGAGAAGTTACTTTACTCCTCTGAGTCTTGGTTTCCTCATCTATAAAGCAAAGATGATAATAATATCCACCTTGTAGAGTTACTTTAGAGAGAGATCCAGTAATATATATAAAGCTCCTACATCAGCCTAGACCATAGTAAGCACTCAATAAATGTGAACTAGGTACCAAAATTAGGAGACTGACCGTTCTAAACCCTATGGCTGGCACATAGCAGCTCATAATTTATTTAAGGAAAGAAGAGAGGAAGGAAAAGGAAGACGGAAGGAAGGGCTATGGGCACACATGGAAAAGGGCATATCCAGTTGTAGAACTTTGAGTGGTTGTTCCAAAATGCTGGGCAACATAGGGCTGGTGGTAGAGAGTTGAGGTTGAGGAACAAGACAAGACTCAAGCCAGATCACAGTGCTGCTTGTCCGCTCTGAACACTATGGGGCAGAGAGGTAGCATAATCTGACCTGAACACTTAGTAATAAGTCTCCGGCACTTCAGTGGAAGATGATTGAGAGAAAACAAAAGGCAGTGATTCTAGTCAACAACGACAACAACAAGTTCTTCAATAGATTAAACAAGAGATAGGCTGTTTGCCTGAACTATGACTGCAGCATTAAGGCCGAGGATGAGGGAATGGACAGCCATGAGACTCATTTAGGAGGCAGCTATGATGTGGGAATTAAGAAAGGGGCACAGCCTAAGGACTGTTCTGCTTGAGTTTCTTTCTTGGGTTAGTGGATGATGGTGATTTTGCCTAGATAGAAAATTTCAGAATGTCTTTGTATCCTATTCTTACTATTATATATAAAGAGAAGATTTAGTGTTACCAACTACCCTGTATCTAAGAGAAAGAGACCATTCTTTTGGATTACAAGACCACCACAACTGAAGGCAATGGCAAGAATCCACCACTACAATTGCCTGGGGTCCTCACTTCAAAAGTAATTAATTACAAGAAGTGTCAGTCATCTTAAATGCTTGTCTTAAAAGTTATCTTGTTACCCAGGTAAGATTGGATTTGTTTAAAAAAAGAAAAACATAAGAACCCTGGGGACTTGACTCAATATCATATTGTTTCTTTATACAAAGTTTTGTAGAAAACTTATTAAAACTATTGAGTATAGCCTTGACTGAAGGAGTCTATTTATATACATGGTTAAAGGGAGCAGCACACAAAATTCCCACAGGGCCCCAGTGGTGGGGACAGGACTAGGAAGACCATAAATCAGAACCTTCCTAATGTTCACTATAGGAATAGGATAATGCATGAGTCAGAAAGCAAAAAAGGATTTATGAAGGTTTGAAATTACTTTGTAACCTGGCCTGGGTATGAGTCTTGAGACTTAAACTGAGAGGAAAATTGAAAATAGTTGGAGCTTTCTTCCATAAGTTCAGTGTAGCACAAGGAATACCACTTTATAAAAACTTACGAAAAAGTGGGTTTAAGAGACCTCGGCTTCTTGGTGGGGAGGAGGGTCACCACAAAGGATTGTGGGATTTGATCTGACATGTGCTTTTAGTTTCCTTTTTCATCTGAATGTTTCTTCATCAGATAGTTGAGAAAGACCTCAAAGGTCATATGTGACAAATGTATTATTCTGTTGAGCAACAGAATTTGTGTTGTGGTTATGATTTGACATATGACCCCATTCAGGTTTTTATTTAAATTACAAAATGAATAATCATCTCATGTCCTCATTATTTGCTTATTAATAGTCAATTCTCCAATTTACTTGCTAAACTAGAATTGTAATCTAAACTGTTGATTATTTCTCTTTGGATCTCATCCAGTCATTGATTGAAAGTCTACTATTTGTGCATTGCTTGGTATTGGAGTGGTGAATAAATAAAAAGCAGCCCCTGCTTTTGTGGAGCTTGTGGTCTACTGAGAAATGCACTATACATAAAAATAACAAAAATAATAAATTATTGTTAGGAGTGATGGAAGAAATAACTGGGTGATATGAGAGAAAACAAAGAGATGTTACTTAGATCCGTTCATGAGAAAAAGCCATCCCAAGATAGTCATACAAGATTAAGTCTCAAAACTAAGACTTAGGCAACCACAGTCTTGGAGGAGCATATTCTAGGAGAGGAAACTGTGTCATAAAGGCCCCAGGGGAGAAAACATTCCAGGGAAGGAATATAGAGATGAGAATGGGGCCAGATAATAAAGGGCATTTCAGGTTAAGGGTTTTGAATTTTATTTGTATGAAAGCAGGAGACATTGATTGCTTCTAAAGTAAAGAAATACCATGATCAGATTTATAAGTTTTATAATTTTGGATTGTAAATTTCATTTCAAAAACATATTTCTCAACAGAATTAAGTGACATTGCAAAGATCTTTAGTTGACTGTGAAGTCACTTGTATTATAAGTCAAATTATGTTCTTTAAGAACTTCATATTTCAGCTTATGTATGTATCATGCTATGTAAATCATCTTATAAATCAATCAGAAAGACAGTCTAATGGGAAAAACAGGAAACAGATATGAAATGATTTTTAAAAATCCAAAACCATGTCAAATTCAATAGTAATTGGGGAAAATGTAAACCCAAACAATAATGAAATACTATTTTTTTAAAATCTAACTAACTGGTTAAACATTTTATTTGGTGATAGCAATTTTTGGCAAGGGTTTGGAGCTATATGCATCTTCATCCAGTGCTAGTAAGTATATAGATGGCACAACTACTCCATTTATCGGTGTCTATTAAAATAAGAAATGTACATAATATATAACTCAGAAATTCCATCCTACTTATAGACCCCAGGGTTATACCTAGGCATTTACAGAAGCATGCGTATATAATGCTACTCACTGCAACATTGTTTATAATATTTAAATGTATATCAATTCATTAAGAGGAAGGTTAAACTATGGTATTTCCATGTTACAGAATACTTGGAATAGTTAAAAATTATGAGTTAGATCTATATTACTAGAATGGATAGATTGTGCAAGGGAGTGAAAAAAGCAAGTTACAGAGGACGCATACAGTGCAATTCCAGGTATGTTAATAAACACACAATAAGACCATATGTATGAATATATATATATATTTAAAACAGGTGCATGTGTATGTAAAGTCAAAGAAATAGTTCTGGCATGGACAGTCTTTTATATTTAATATTTAAATTTTTTAATGAAGTACTAAATCATCGATGTTTTGTTTTTATTCTTATCCTTAATAAAATGACCCAGCTAAATCCATTTAAGTAGAAAATAATTTTTTATTCTGTCTTACTCAGTGTGAAGAAGTAATCATTTAACTTTGCTTTGAGTTCTAAGAAAAGGATTTAGGGCTGGCTATGTAGTTTCTGCTGACTTTTTGGCTATTTTTTTTTCTTTTTGGCTATTTTCTTAAAAAATATTTTTTTCTTGCTAAAAATTCAGTTGGAGTATCTGAGGAAATGGAATCTTTAAAATAATCAGGAAATCAACATTATCCTGAAGTCCCATTTTATCTTATTAATCAAATTTTTTAAAGATATTGGTCAGTATGGTACAAGTGATTCCTTTGCTACTGCTGTTGACAAGGAAAACTTCTTTTAGAAGATTCTCCTTGTTAGCTCCTTGAGGGCAGCACATCGTCTTGTTAATTGGTGTCAGCACAGTGGTCAGCCTCCTTTCAGGCATAAACTCTGGTTTAGGAATTTTGACTCAGCTGCTTCTCTGAACTTTTATCCTACAGGTTACACGGGTGCCCAATGCGAGACCCACATCAACGAATGCAACAGGAACCCCTGCAGGTCCGGTGGGACATGTGTAGAGCTGTCCCCAGGGAAACAATATGGACGCCTTGCTCAGCTGCCTTCTTCATTCAGCCACCCTGAAGCCTCAGGTTATATTTGTATCTGTCCACCTGGACTCACAGGTAAGGGCAAAGAGGAGAGATGACTTAACTTTCTAGCACTTTCTGGCAGATCATGCAGTCAATCAATTGGTGTGTTAACAGTGAGATCTGTGCAGTGTAAACTCTGTTGCTGTGGTGCAAAGGGTCCCCCTTGTGGGCATGAAAAATACCATGTTTCATATATCCTAATTCTTCAAATCATGAAGAAAATGTTAAAAATAAGGATAAAAGAGGGAAATCTTTTTATACGTTATGCTGGGAATTGGAACCCAACTCCAATTCTTTATTTGATAAACAGAAAATGTTGGGGGCGCCTGGGTGGCTCAGTTGGTTGATAAACAGAAAATGTTGGAATTTTTATTTTATAGTGATATTAAAATTTTACATTATTCAAATTTGCTCTAAAAAAGTTAATGCTCTTATTTATATTTACACCGAGAAAAATTAGCCTCACGTAATCTTCCTCACTACTTTATAGCTAAAGTTGTTCTGTATGTCAAATTTAAGTGACTGTATCTTTTTTATACAGCATTCTCACTCTGAAACCCAGAGGAAATTTGCATGTGTATTTTCCAATGAGTGGTTGTATTTGTGTCTGCTTCCATGTTCTGAAAAATTTCAGAAGTTTGGAGATGAAAAAAAAAGAATTTTGGAGACAGTCCCCATATTTGGTAATGAGTAGCAACTGACCTACAACTGCGTAGATACCACTGAGAAAACTAATTACAATCTACCATTCCATCTTATTTCTTTCTCAATAGAGTAATTGATATCTGAGGAAAATGTTTTGGTTGTTATTAAAGATTTCTGAGAAAAGTAAATGAGGAACAAGAAAAAAGAGGAAGGGAGCGCTTGGGTGGCTTAGTGGGTTAAAGCCTCTGCCTTCGGCTCAGATCCTTGGATAGAGCCCTGAATCAGGCTCTCTGCTCAGCAGGGAGCCTGCTTCCCCCTCTCTCTCTGCCTGCCTCTCTGCCCAATTGTGATCTCTCTCTCTCTCTCTCTCTCTCTCTGTAAAATAAATAAATAAATAAGAATTTAAAAAAAACTAAAAAAAAAAGAGGAGGGTGGGTGTCTCTTTCCATTTACTATTCCTGTTCATGTTTTGGTTGTGAAATTTAATGATCTTTGATTCATGGCAGTGTTTGCTATAGGATATAGTTTCTTATTCACTGTCCTCTCTATCAGAACACATAGAAGAAAAATCTCCTCAATGTCAAAGTCAGGATAAGTAGTATTTTTCCTGAACAACTTCTAGCTTGCTTGCTTTTCCCCTTAATAAAAAGGCATGCAAATAAATCTTGATAAATGATAAAAAGCATGAAATAAATTCATGGAATATATCATATTTCCCAATCATGTAGGTGGCTAGAAATCTTATTGGTTAATGTGGGTTCTACAGAATTAGCTTTTTTCTGGAACATATTTATGTATTTACCTTACCTGGGATTATTTAAATTTCCTGTTTCTGTTTCTTTCTTTTTTTTTAAGATTTTATTTATTTGTTTGTTTGTTTGTTTGTTTGTTTGTTTGTTTAACAGAGAGAGGCACAGGGAGAAAGGGAACACAAGCAGGGGGAGTGAGAGAGGGAGAAGCAGGCTTCCTACTGAGCAGGGAGCCCAATGCGGGGCTCCATCCCAGGACCCCCGGACCATGACCTGAGCCGAAGGCAGGCGCCCAATGACCGAGCCACCCAGGCGCCCCCATTTATGTTTCTTATGATTGCCCTTTTTTCTTATTTTTTCTAAATTATTTGATCTTGGCATAATGTATGTATTTTTGTCAGCTACTCTAAATTCTTGAAACAAAGTAGGTGAGTTATAAATGTTTTTAGATGTTAGATTTAGGGTTATAAAGAAAAAATTATAACAAACCCAGAGGCCACTGCAAATATTGGCTCATTGGACAAAAGGACATTCTTGACCAATGCATCTGCAGATCCAAACAGGAGAGGCAATCAAATGTTCTGGAAGTGTGTTGGCCTTAATATCTGAGGAGCTGCTAAGAATGACTATATGAGTTAAGAACTCTTGGCTGCCCCACATCTCTATGGCTTAATGAAATCACTTATTTTTCACTGATGTCAATTCCAAAACTGGATTCTCATGATCAGTTGTCCTCTGAATGGTGATTCAGGGTCACAAGCTCTTCTCTCTCTCTCTCTTTTTCTTTTTCCATCTTCAAAAGTGGTTTCCAAGTTTATCATGCTTTTCTGCAGCAGGCCACTGGAGGAGGAAGGAAAATGGAGCATGGCATCTAGAAGGGTTTTATGGCCCCATACCAAAAGTAGTGGCTATCTCTCTATTCACATTCCAATGGTCAAATTTAGTCATATGACCACAAAGACTGAGAAATCTAGTTTTGCTGTGTCCCTAAAATAAAAGAGTTTTTATGAACAATTATCCCCTATGTCTTCTCACTCTCTTGACACTGTCTTTCAGAAAGCAAAAGGTTTAAATTTTAATGAGGTTCAGTTTGTCAATATTTCTTTTGCGGATCATGCCTTCAGTGTTGTATCTAAAAAGTCATCAACTTACCCAAGGTGATCTAGGTTTGCTCCCGTGTTAGCTTCTAGACATTTTATAGCTTTTCATTTTACATTTAGGTCTGTAGTCAGTGCATTTTGAGTTAGTTTTCCTGAAGGATGTAAGGCCTGTGTGAAGAGTCACTTCTCTGCATGTAGATATCCAGTTGTTCCGCCACCATGTATTGGACAGACTCTGTTTGGTTCCACCATGTACTGAAAAGGCTACTGCTGATCCTTTGTCCAGGATCAGACGACTGTATTTACACACATCCATTTCCAGGCCATCTATTCTGTTCTAATTATTGATTTGTGTGGGTTTTGTCAATACCACACGCGATTGCTATCTGAAAGTCTTGAAGTTGGGTTGTGCCAGTTCTCCAATTTTTGTTCTCTTTCAATATCACGTTGCTATTCTGGGTCCTTTGCCTGTCCATATGAACATTAGAATCAGTTTGTTGATATCTATGAAATTATTTGGTGGGATTTTGTTTGGGATTGCATTGAATCTATAGATCAAATTGGAGAGAACTAATATCTTGACAATATTGAATCTTCCTCCACATGAACATGGGATATTTTGCCACTTATTTTGTTCTTTGATATCTTTCATCAGAGATTTATAGTTTTCCTCATGTAGATCTGGTATGTATGTTGTTAGATTTATACCTAAGTGTTTCATTTTTGGAGTGCTAATATAAATGTATTGTTAATTTCTTATTCCACTTGTTCATTGCTGTTATATAGGAAAGCAACGGACTTTTGTATATCAACTTTATCCCTTGCAACATTGCTATAATCTTTTATGAGTTCCAGGAAGGTTTTTATGAGTTCTTTCAATTTTTCTATGTAGACAGTCATGTTGAAAAATTAATGTTTTCATGGTATATCTTATGCCATCCTTATACTTTGAACCTACTTGTCATTGAAGTGAGTTTCTTGTAAACAGCATATTAAGCAGCATATTATTGGGTCAAGCTTTTAAAAAAAATTCTCCTGTCAATTTCTCCCTTATAATTAGTGCATTTAGGCCATTAACATTTAAGTAATTATTGCTATGTTCAGGTTGAACTTTGTCATTTTATTATTTGTTTTCCATTGGATTCCTTTGTTTTTCTTACCTCTCTATGGATTACTTGACCATTTTTTCAGGATTTCATGTTGATTTATTTATAGCACTTTGGATATTTTATGTAGCTTTCATAGTGGTTGTTCTGGGTATTATAGTATACACATGTGATCTATCAAGCCTGTTGGTATTAACATTTTACCACTTTGAGCGAAGTAGAGGGACCTTACATTATCTTCCCCCATTTTAGAACATCATTGTCTTGAAGATCATATGGTATTAAAATTTTTATTTTAATCACTCCATATAATTTAGAAAAGTCATGAAGAGAATTGACAATTCTTTCAACATTTGAAAAGCTATACACCACTTTTTTTGTTTTTTTAGAGATAGAGCCACAGGGGAGGGGCATAGGGAAAGGGAGAAGGAGAATCCCTAGCAGGCTCCATGCCCAGCACAGAACCCGATGAGGAGCTTGATCCCACAACCCTGAGATGATGACCTGAGCCAAAATCAAGAGTCAGATGCTTGACCAGCTGAGCCACCTTGACACACCTCTATTTTTAGCTTTTTGAGGAACCTCTATATTTTTTTTCAGAGTAGCTGCACCAATTTGCATTCTCACCAACAGTATAAGAAGGTTTCCCTTTCTCTTCATCCTCGCCAACATCTCTTGTTTACTTGTTAGTTTTAGCCATTCTGACAGGTGTAAGGTGATATCTCATTATAGTTTTGATTTGTTTTTCCCTGATGATGAGTGAATTTGAGCATATTTTCATGTGTCTGTTAGTCATCTGTATGTCTTCTTTGGAAAAATGTCTATTCATATCTTCAGCTCATTTCTACACTGGATTATTTGTTTTTTTTTGGCATTGAGTTTGATAAGTTCTTTATAGATTTTGGATACTAACCCTTTATCAGATATGTCATTTGCAAATATCTTCTTCCATTCCGTAGGCTGCCTTTTAGTTTTTGAAGTCCCCCCAATCCATTTCCCCCCAAACCACGTCTCCACACACCTTCCACGATGTGGCCTCTTCTCTCCCTCTAGTTGTGCAGCTTGTTGTGTCAGTCCTCAGATTCGTTTCTTGGGTGTGCAGAATGATTTGATATTTATCTAGCTGTATTCAAGGGACAGACAAGGCAAGCCTAGGGTTCTCCTACTGCTCCGCCACCTTAGCTCCTCCTCCCCACCACTTCTTTCTACACTCCATGGTTTACAATCAGGAATCTAGTGTCATTGAAATTAGTGTTGCCATATAGGTGATGCATCATTTCTCTGGCTGCTTGAAAAGAAAACACATGGTAGTGATAATACCTTCAACTTTGTATTTAGTTTTCAAAATTTTATTTATGATGTGTCGTGGTGTAAATTTACTTGGGTTTGTTTTATTTGGGTTCCATTCAGCTTTTCAAATCTGGATTTATGTCTTTTGCCAAATTTAGGAAGTCTTTATCTCAAGAGAATTTGTAATTGCTTATTAAATTATTTTATGATGGTTTCTTTAAAATCCTTGTCTGATAATTTCAACAGCTGATGTAACTCATTGTTCATGTCAGTTTATTTTCTTTTCTCACTCAGTTTGTAGTTTTCTAGTGCTTGGTATGATGGATCATTGTCAATTGAATCCTGGACATTTGGGATGTTGCTTTAGGAGACTCCAAGTCCTATCAGAATGTTTTTAAGTTTTAGCTGGCAGTCACCTGCTTAGTTTTGCCAAATAGGTCCTGGCCTACTTTGATGGGCTATGGGTCCAATGACCAGTTAAACTGCAGTGTTATTTTGGTCTGCTTTTGTAGTGTGTATGAGCACCAGTGCATCTGGTGCCCCTGGGGCTACCTCTGGTCTCTGCTAGTGATATAAATGCTCACAGTTTATTTTTTATAAGCTATGCACTTTTGCAGTTTTATCCCTTGTAGATTAATAAAAAATTTCCATCATGATAAAAAATGTAAGTTTTATAATACATTTAGTGACAGAGCTCCATTCAAAGAAACCACTAGAGCTATTAAATATAGCCACAAACTGTTCTTTTTTTATTATAATTAAGGATTTATTTATTACTCTTCATTACATGTAGAGTTACCTTCTATATTGAAAATGGGTATGGTTGCATATAAGATATAATTTTCTAACTTTTTATAATTAAAATTGAACTATACTAGAGTAGAAATTAACTCAGTCCTGGAAGACAATACGCAGGGAGATAGAAATAAAGACAGCTTGAGGTTACAGAAAGTGAAAGATAGTAAAAGCAAGGAGACAGAGTATTCTGTTGAGAAGGTCCAAGCCCCTCTGAAGAAGGACTAGCTTTTGATCCAGGGTATCTTCTGGGAATTCCAACAAGTAAAGCAAGTTATCATGGCCCAGAGAAACCAAAAGTCTCATTCAATGAGATAATTGAGAAAAATATGAAGATCCATTTAGGTATTTTAATGACTTGGAAACTCATGGGTCTAGTTGCAGTAATAGTTACTATTCTCTAATTCCCCAAAATCATTAAATAAAATTTTTTTGGCAAAATATCTGCACATACTGTCATGACTGTTCTGTGCCCATAGCCGCAGTGCTCAAATTGAAATAATAATGGTGCACAAACCCTTGATTTAAAGGTTGATGCATTTATTTAAACCCACATAGTCACATAATTTTAATGGCAAGTTAAATAAATATATAATGAAAGAAGGCCTGTAGTTGAATAATATTGTTCAGTCCATTCCAGATTCAGTAAATTAGTTCTGTTTTGTATGACCATCCTTGACCGTTACTGGAAAGAATGTTGGCTGCTTCTTTCTATTATGTTTTAGCTTTCCAGTTTGGGGCAATGGACTCAGTTCTAGGTATATAATGATGAAAATACATGAAGTCTTCCTAAAGGAAACTGAAAAACCATGAGAAAAAGATACACAAAAATACAAGATACAATATAATAACTACCACAGTGAAGCCATAAAAAAGCAGTCAGACAAATCAGAAGAGAGGACTTATTCATGCTATTTATGCCAGATGGAATTTGTTGGAAATTATAAGAATCCAAATGACTTGATAAGTTGGCCTTTTTTAATAATACAAAGGACAATGTAACTTCTAAAAATTAAGACAGGATCTCATGACCTGTGTGCTTACCCTCGAAGCATCTTGTTCTAACCAACCAAGCTAAGTTGGAAACAACTGACTAATGTTTGTAATGTTCACATTTTGTCTCTGTTTATCAAAATATGGTGGTGATAATACCTTTAACAAGTTTCCCAACTGTCTCATAAACCAAGTCCAATTTTCAATTCTAACTTTCACTCCCAACTCCAATTAGCATTTACCCCAACTAAAGCAACACCATCACTGGTCTCTGGAATGCTACATTGTTGCCTCTGAGCCTGAGATTTATTCTGCTTCACCCATCTGCTCTCTGCATGGAAAGAATTGAGGAGTGCAGCAGGGGATCCTGTGAAGTCCTGGCTTCAAACCTCAGGCAGAAATAGCGGGGTTTTTAACAATAAACACCCCGATGAGAGCCACCTGGCAAAGCGACTGTACGCAGGAACTCTCAATTCTCAGGTTCATCTGCTTCAAGCACAATGTTACTAAAAATGAAGCATTCACTTTTCCTTAAAAATGAAATTCTGTCACTTTACCTAAATCCGACTGAAATAGCCATATAGGGCCAAACATGTAACATTGAAAATGTCATGTATTCATGAAGCATTGAGGTATGTGGGACAGTCAATATCTCCTGTCTAAAGAGAGATTTTCAATAGAATTTGTTCATTTGCTGACTTTATGTTATAGGCTATTGTTGTTCTTAGATATTCATTGTTTTTCTTACTTACAATTTCACGATTGATAGTATAGATCCTAAATAACTTGAACAGATATTAGATATACATATAAAACTATTACTCTAAAAGATCAAATGTTGCTTCAGTCTTTATTTACTTAATAAAATGTGCATTAGTATTTCCAATAGATGCATCTAATTCTCTTCCTTTGCCTTTGTTATGCATATTGTAGACACAAAACTATTTGTAGTGTGTATGAGCACATTTCTGCTTGTACTACTTTTGGTTTTGCTATGGTAACTACAATTAGGAAAAGTATGCCACTTACTTATACATAGATTAATTCTGAAAATCATGTTTATTATGCTTACTATCTGCTATCTATAAAGATATTATAGCTAGTAGGAAAATGTAATGGTCATGATTTTGTAGAACAAATACAAAGAACGGGCATGTCTGATACCCTAATGACAAAGATAGATAACCATGACATCAAGAGCCTTGGCTACTTTATCAGGTTAGCATCATTTTGTTGACTTGAAATCAAAAGATCCAAGGAAAACCTCTCCAATGAATAATCAGCAGACAGATGTCAGTGCTCCGAATCAAATACTCTGGCCAACATGCATTAGAAATAGACTAGTTTTCTGAAACAAAAGAATAACACCATTATAAATTCTTCACTAGGAGATTAATAATTAAATTCTCAGTAATCCACATCACCATTCCATAGGTGCTGTCATTGCAACTTCAAGGACCTGAATGGCACATTTTCATATCGAGATCCTATTTTCATGTGAGAAGTGTGGGCCCCACCATTTGAAAGAGCTGTAAGAGTAGTAGCAGTTCCTAATAATATGCAGGTATTTAGTAGTACGAGAAATTGAACAAAACGTTCAGAGGAAAGGCTACATATACAAGGAATTGTGCTTTCAGTAAACAGTCCCGTAAATCCTTATATGACCTGATCACCTGCGTATTTACTATTTGGGAGGGCAGTTGTATTGACACCTCATATCTTTTTTTCGCTGCCAAAGAGCCCCTCAAATTTTTTAAGCATGCTAATCATTAGGAAGAAACAGTATTAGTGCCTTTAGCTGACTTAATCAATGCTTATTGATTAGATTTGGGAGAAGAATGGGATTTGGGAGAATAGAAAACTGCTCCCATTCAAGAAGGTTGCAGAAGAAATAAGATGCTGAGAAATTAGCTGGATTTTTTGCCCAAATTCAGTACTGTGGTTGTTGAGAGAGTCTGTCTTCTGACATTAACACAGAAGACCCTTCAAAAAGACACAGAAGACAAAAAACCTTTGTCCCCCACATCCTCCTCCCAACCACCTCCACATCACGTTCACCTGGAATTTTAGTTAAGTCCTGAGCAGCTGAGGTCCTAGTTCTAGGGAAGGTATTCTAAAACTTAGATTAACTAAATCTCTTATAGAAGACTTGGATCCCTTTTGCCCTGACCTACAGGTAGGCTTACATCACTCACTCCTAGATGCCCAGGCAATTCAGGTCCTCATGCCGGGTCCATCCAGCCTCGGTCTCTTGTGCCCAAATGCTCTGGGCATGGCTTAATTTTATCCAATTTCCCACCCTTTTCTGGACTGCCCACTGTGTCCTAAAGATCTCGAGCTTTACTCTAAGCTCAGTTGTCAATATCCTTAACCTCTTACCCAAACATTTCTTCTACCTACTTGGCTTAGCTGAAATCCAGCTGTTTTCTCAGCATCCTATTTCTCCTGCAACCCTCTCAAATGGGAGCAGTTTTCTATTCTTCTCCCAAGTCCCATGTTCTGAAAATAAACTAAATGTCCTTCTCATTTCATTGCTACTTCTAGGCAGTTGCTCCTCTTTCTTCACTCCCCGATTTATTTTATTTTTCCTTCCCACCTCCTGTGTTCATCTCTTTAAAATAAGATGAAAATTGAGAGGGACGCTATATGTTACTGAAAATGAAGCATTCGCTTTTCCTCCATAAGGGATCCTGAGCTCTAGGGAACAAACTGGGGGTTTCTGGAGGAGAGGTGGGCTGGGGGAAGGATAGCTGGGTGATGAGAATTAGGGAGGGCACTTGGTGTAATGAGCCGTGGGTCTTATATACAACTGATGAATCACTAAATTCTATGTCAAAGCTAATTTTAAAAGTCTCTATTTTTAAAGCATGTGTCTTTAGACGATGCCACCCACTGCCTCTCCTTGCTGCAACCTTCTTACTACTTCCTGGTACCTTCCCCTCTGTCACTGAAGATCTTAAAATCATACTCCTTTCATCATTGTTGGAAGCTTCAACACGGATGCAGAAAGTCTATGTACCCGTTATCTCCAGGGGCCTATTATTTCTAATGACTGTGGCTCCCACCCCATAACTTCTACCCACTTTGTGGTCACTGCTTTATTATCACCAATAACCTCACTAAAAAAAAAAAAAAAAAAAAAAACAAAAACTCACTTCCAATCATTCTATCACCTAACCATAAGCTCTATTTTTCTAGTTCTCTTAGCTCAAAGATTTGTTTTCATTGTTCCTAGTCAATCGTTCTAACCATTTTTTTTAACTAATTGCCTCATCCTTTATCTCAGCTTGAATTTCATGGTCTAACTATAATCCCTTGCATCTACTGTCAGCAATCCTGATCCTGTCTCTCTCTATTGTACTTACCTGGTAAAAGCACACTTATGGTGAAACCTAACACTCTACCTTCATACCTCCAAGCAATTTGAATGGGGCTAGAGAAAAACTCATAAGTCACCACTGCACTGATGAGTATCACTTTAAATTTAGGAACCCCATCTCAAAGAAGCTCTTAGACCTAGACCACAATCCTTTTGGGGTTCTACTTCCTAAGACCATTTATACTTTCTCTTCAAACCTTCAAAACTCCTCCCTCTTTGTTACTCTAAGTGGATTTTTAGGTTTCTGATTTCACTTTAGAAGTACTACCTCATCTCCCATCTAGTAAACCTGTTGTTGGATCTGAGATTTGATTTTATCCTAATTATAAGCTCATAACTTGGTGTGTTAATGCTTCATGGATGCGGGCGGAAGACACAGGATTTCTGAGTCACAAAAAATGGGCCACACAGCAAGCAGCATGAGCATCAGACTGAGTTCAATCGCTCTTGCACCCACCCACACCCCACAGAGCTGACGTTATACATAAGGGTCAGATGAGGACTGTGGAGGCACAACCAAAGAAGACTGAGTTGGGGAATTCAGTGTTTTTATAGCAAGCAGTCTGAAACCTACTCTGTCTGGGAGGGAGACATTAATTACTTCATCTCTCAAATTTGCTTGCTACCAAACCAACCCCAAGAAACGGCCTGGATATGGAGCAGTCAGGGCCTTGCATTCTTGGCATTCTTAGCAAGAGCCTGCAAGGACGCACATAGCCCAAGATGGATTGTTTCTTCCAGCAAACCATCCCATTGCTGTACATGTTCCTGGCTAAACTTGAATTTTCATATGAAATATGCCACTCCATTAGCCACCCTGATTAATCTGACTGTCAGAGGTTGAGATCAAATCTGTTTTATTTGCCTCATATAGCATTTAATTAAGGATACCGTCAATAAGACTCTAAGAAATAGGATGAGGTCAGCATGTAATATTGACTTCAACTCTACTCCCCAAGGTCCTGGATTCAGCAACTGAATAAATTCCAGGGGTACCAGCAGGTCTTATTTCAGATAGCCAAGATGTAGTCTAAAGCCAGTCTGTGATCTATGCTGGGGCGTTTAGACCCACTTGCTGATTCTTTAATGTCATTACTAATAATCCCAGGGACAAAAGATGAAGAAACCTCACCTTCAAAGGAAGGATACTCTTTCACATACAAATATATAATACAAAAGAACATGCTTCACTCCGGTTTGGAATTTGTCATTGAACTTAATTTAGATCATGGGTATGTTGGTTTGGTTAATGTGGTGCATTGGGCAGTGTCACTGAGTAGTTACAGCCTTGATTTCTGTGTGTGGCAACCCAAAGCTTCTTGGGCATCAGGAGAAGCATATAGATTTGAATCATTAGGATTGAAACAAGGTTATAAGGGTCCATCCATTGTATGCATACAAGATTGAAAAGAGGACAGGTTCCGAAACTACCACTGATGGTGTCAGGCATGGCAGAGTAGTTTAGGATCTGCATGTAGACAGATCCAGTAGTGAGTTAAATTGTCAGCTGCAGATGCTGCTAGATTCAATTAGACCATATGATTGCTTGCCAGTGTGCAATGCTGAGTCTAGGGGACAAGGAGAATAAGAATTGCCCCCTTCCCCTGAACCACATGAGGTCTAAAATGTCCTGTCCTCAGGTGCTAGGATTGTTGTTCTCCTTCCTTGGCTATGAAACTGGTGTGTCCCAGTCTAGTAGCTATAACTTTACCTTTTCTCCAGTCATCCAATACCTTTCAATGAGAGGAGTCAGATATAAGTAGGAAAAAGCTATTAAAAAAATTTGCAGCAATCCCCATTACATTTTTCAAATTGGGCCACATGAGTCATTGTAATTAGAATTGGTGGGCAGTATTTTCAACCAAGTGATCATTGTTTTAATGATCCAGGACCATGTTAATTCAATAAAAGAATCCATCTAACTGAGTCAGAATTAAGTTTGAATCCCTTAGTCTCCCCTTTAGGTGGACTGCCAGTCAGTGTATACAAACCAACCTGGCCTGGCATTGTTACTAGGGGAAAGAAAGAAACTTCAGGTTCATTAATGGTAAGGGCAGAATTATGAATTCTCAAAATAATCTGTATGACCCTTCTCTCCTTTCATCCTAATCATTACCCAGGAAATGGTCTATACAAGATAAATATTTCCTGGTGATGGCTATATTTTGTGTCCTAACTGCCTCAATAAGGTGTGCAGACCAGAAAGAGGTGGAGGAGATAGAGTCAAAAATCTTTCGGGATTGGGGCACCTGGGTGGCTCAGTGGATTGGGCGTCAGACGCTTGATGTCGGCTCAGGTCATGATCTTGGGGTCACGAGACTGAGACCCCACCGGGCTCAGGGCGGACTCTGCTTGTTCCTATCCCTCTGCTCCTTCTCTCTTCCTCTCTCTCTCTCAAAGAAGGAAAGAAATAAGATCTTTTAAAAATCTTTCAGAGCTGAGTTTTCAAAAGTCTACCCTGCATCCCTTCAAGTTGCTTGCTATAGAAAAAACCACCCTGAATGTTGGCCCAGGTAAAGAATGTTTAGGGTTTTGCATTCTTTGCACACCCAGGAGCAATTTGCAGGGAAGCTGAGTGCTCAGGGAAGACTGACTCTCTGGCATGTGCTGATTTACCTGTTTTCCATTACTCACCACCTCCCAGTACCTGCCCATATCTGGACTATCTTCCCATCTCACTCAAGGCCCTCTCTTTAGGCATGGGATCCTCCCAGTGACTCAAGGACTTTCCTTTACCAGTTATTCCTTCTAAATCTTACATCATTGATTTCTATTCTATTCTAAATCACTTTCATCAACTTGGTTATCTCCCATCTGAAAAAAAATGGTCTCTAGAATGCATTTCCAGGTATCATCCTAATTCCTTATGCCAACCTCTCCCAGAGAGGTATCTGTACTTAACTCTACTTTCTCACTCTCTTAACCCTCTCCAGTCAGGCTGTCCCCATAGCTTCAGTGAAAACTTGGTCAACAATTCCCATTTTGCCAATTCAAAGCTTAATTTTTGGCTCTCATCCTACTTGACCTCCCTGTACCATTTTACAGTTCCTCTCCCTCATCTTCTGGACACAATTTATTTAACATCTGTCTCCTTTAGTTTTTCCCCTCAGAAAGTGAAAATGATTTTCAAACAACATGTACCCCACATGACACCTTTTTTATTTTCTTCCTCCATGCATTCCAAAACAAGAAAATCAAACTAAAGCAAGCAAGCAACAAAACTAACACTACAACATTGATAATAACAAAAATATTTTTTCTTCCCCATTTTGATAATATTAACAACATTCACCCACTTTGACCAAAAATCTAAGAAGTCATATTTTATTTCTCTTTCTTTAACTTCGCATTCAGTTCATCTTCAAGTTTTATAGGCTTCTCCTCCACAATGTATCCCAAGCATGACCATGCTTTCCCATTTCTACTTTAGAGCAAGCCACTGTCATCTCTTACCTTGACTAATGCAATAACTATCTAGCTTTTGGATGTTTCTATTCTTAACTTCCTAAATTTGTTTTCTATGCAGCTGTTGAAGTAACTTTTTTTTTTTAAAGATTTTATTTATTTATTTATTAGGAAAGAGAGAGAGTGAGAGAGAGCAGGTCAGAGTGAGAAGCGAACTCCCCATGGAGCTGGGAGCCCGATGTGGGACTCGATCCCGGGACTCCGGGACCATGACCTGAGCCAAAGGCAGTCGCTCAACCAACTGCGCCACCCAGGGGCCCCTGAAGTAACTTTTAATGTACAGTAGATCATATAAGTCTTTCATTCAAACAATCCAGTGGCTCCCATTACACTGAGTAAAACCCATATTCCTTAACTTGTTTTACAAACCCCTGTATAATCTCACCTTAGCCTTCCTTTCCAAACTCACTTCCTGACTTTTCCCTCTATTTTCTTGAACTAGACTGGATTCTCAGAGTTACCTGATTAGGCTGAACTTAGTCCCAAATTGGCGGCTTTACATTTACTTTTCTCTGTTTTTGGAAGATTCCAAGTCACCAAGATGGTGTTTCGTTTACACTTTTAGATTTTTGTTCAAATGCCACTTCTCCAGAGAGGTCTTTCTGGACTTCACTAGATAAGATGACCCCACTCTACACCCTGATATATACATACACGTACTTTCTTTCCTTACCTGCATTAATTTCTTCATATTATGTTACTACATGATCAGTGCACAAATGCTTGTGTGAATGCACACACACATTCACACACTTCTGTTTATTTTTTAGTTCCCCCCTCCCAACCCTGAATAGAATTGTCCATCATGGAAGAGGCTTTGAATGTCTTGCTAATTATGTAGCTCCAGGACCCAGCACAGTGCCTCATCCATAATAGGAGGCCCAACAAATATTTGTTGAACATAAAAGCCAAAAACATTCAATGGAAGTTTCAATCAAATCTCAGGACTCTCTGGCAAATATTGATCATCAGTCTACATATCAGGTAAAATTTTGCTCTTAGCATCTAAAAACAGTAATGAATCCTAGGAAGATTCTTTCATTCTCCTAAACCAAATTAATTAGTTGAGGTTCAGAATTCTTGCCCTAATTATGGTCTATGCCAATTTTGATTCCATGCCAGTTGACATATCATGATTTGAAAAATGTGTTCTGTATATTACTGATTGATCTTTAATTTTGGGGAGCATCTAATATCTTGAAGTTTCTCAGTTCCAACTTTCTTCTTGTCAAGAATTTAAAGATTTGCAAAAACAAACCCTCAATGCTCTTATAAAAGAGCTTGTATTTTTGTGAGAAATCTTTTTATTAAAAATGAAATCTTTTAAAATTTGATTGAACTCGTTTTTATGATTTCATGATCGCTTTTTTTAATGGATCATGCCAACTCTGTATAAGTTATTGGGAATGTGATTAGAAGCACTTCGTAGCTTAAAACAAGGCTGCTCTGTGTGTGCCTAGTATTTCCCTTCGGCATTATCTTTGAGTCAAATGAGTATTTTTAATTCATTGGTTTGCGATAAAAGTAACTTTACCAGTTAGATGTTGTCATATAGCCACCCTTGTTGAGTTGGATTCTCAAGGCAGGTGTACAAGATTTTGTTGACATATAACAATGTTTTTGAATTGCTTTTTCCATTTTGACTTAACCTGGTTTATCTCCCATAATATGTGAGGGGAGGGAAAAAAAGGATAAGATAAGGGTGAGTGTGCGTAGACCCTTTTTGGCATATATGAAACTTTCAGTATTTTCCAAGTATCACACAATGATGCAGATGCTAGCCAATCGCTTAAGACTTTAAAAGTCCAACCAAGCAAAATAGTCTGCTTTCTACAAGGAAGTCAATTTTTATTTAAGTTGGACTCACAGTTTAGACCAAGATCTCTTTATTATTTTTTAATTTTTCCAGGTAGTTATTAGATCACTGTTTTATAGGTAAAGATTAGCCTGATTTACTCCCATCTTTCTTCCTGCTTAATCTCTCTTTCTCTCTCCCTTCATTCTTGCTCACATCTCTGCCTCCCTCTCAGTTATAATGGTTTTTAAAAAATTCAGTAAAATTTTATATGAAGGATTCTTCAATCCAAAACTCTGTCAAAACTGCTTGACCAAAGTGGACGTATCTTTTGATGCATCTGAGATGCACTTTTGTAAATTTCAGGTGTGTTTTTAATTCTCTGATGTTCATCTGACCCCAGAAAGGAAGGTCTGAATGAAACATTTCATAAGTGTCACAGGTACTCAACCGGTTAAAAGATATCTATGTTTGTTTGTTTGTTTTTGTTTTCTTCAGTGGGTTTTCTTTAAAAATCTCTCTCTCAAAATTGTGATTTACCTTCTACTGAAAACTGCAGTAATTCAGATATAGTGATTTCACTTCTTTTTTTTTTTTGCTTTTGTCTCCTGTAAGAAATTTACTGAAGTGTAACACACAAGCAGAAAAGTGTACGCTTCATATATTCGTAGCTCAATAAATTTTGTTAGCTACTTTCCTCTGAAGGAGGCAACTAGAACCTTTGTAAGTAGTAAGTAACAGAGGCAAAATTCAGCTCAATAAAAGGAATGACTTTCAAATAACTAAAGCTATCTACACATGGGACAAGCACCCTTATGAGGAAACAAGGTTCTGATAATTGGAATTATTTTTCATGGGTAGGAAAGATGAAGTCCTGTACTAAGTGATAAGTTGGACTAGATGACCTCTTTGATTCTTTCCAACTATAAGAATATATGTAAAAACAAACTGAAGAACAGTGTCCTAGAGGTAGCATCAAGGTGCATAATGAAATTCTATTTTCTAATATCAGTGAAGATGACATTTAGAAGATACTTAAAAATAACTTAAGTCCATTCAGTAGGTACATTGAAAGAATAGTGGGATGGGTTTTGTTTTCCATATTCATAGAATATTTTATTTTAATTTAATAATATTATCACTGATGTCTGGGGTTAAAAGTTAGAGTAAGTTTCATAAGATGAAAGATGTATATCTAATCCTGTTATTTGGGTGAATTTTGACCAATAGTGAAATTTGTAATCTCCTCTTATTATAACATAATTTTATTTTAATACAAAGTTGTTACCTAGATGATGACTATAAAACTTTTTCATAGCTATGCATCCCAAATTCAAAAACAGAATTAAGATTTCATTTTTGTGTACTTTTTCATGATGAGGACATTTGTTTTCTTAATATTCTTCTATACATTGACCATTTCATTTTGTGATTTAAATGTTTTAATATGCTATTTTGTTTCAGTGATTTAATAAATAGGAAAAGAGGGAAATAAAAATAAAAATTGTCTAATTTTCTCCTTAACACCTGGTTTCTACAGAGTCCAAGGTGATTAAATTGAAGGCAGCATTGCTTTGGAGTTACCTATTAAATAATATTCTGGAATATCATCAAAAGTTTTGGCAAAGAAGAATCATTTTTTTGGATGGGAGGTTAAACAAAGGCCAAGGCCTCAAATTTATCTATGTCTTTGAGTTTTAACACCATTGACCTGGCCAAACTCCAATACCATTCATTATATCTTGGCTGTCTCAATCGACCTTGAAATTTTAATAAGGCCCTATATTTCTTGTCTTAACCCACTTTCATAATATTGCTTGGAGCAGCCATCCAGCTGTGGTTTTTCACTTAAGTAGCTAGATTTATCTAGCAGTTAAGGGCATCCCTGTATCTCTTATTCGCCCACAGAAGCAGGAAGAAGCTCAGTGAATTTGTTCCAGTGAAAAGATTTGAACAGCTTAGACAAATAAGTAAGAAAATCCATGTAAGATAATCCAATTTCTCATACTGCATTCATTAGGTAAAATGATAGAAGCAGACACCCAACTGAGCACTTAACTTCAACCATAGTTAAATTCTGCAAAGCCCCAAAAGGTAAAATGTTACAAGAAATTAAAACAC
The DNA here is from genome assembly GCA_028533885.1 of Nasua narica. NCBI lineage: Eukaryota > Metazoa > Chordata > Mammalia > Carnivora > Procyonidae > Nasua > Nasua narica. The sequence goes on along the minus strand of CM052814.1, from coordinate 29,956,629 downwards.
CAGGAAGCTTTACACCAAGATACATTCCAGATCATCTGAAGTCTTTTGCCTTTGAATTCTCACAGTTGGCTCTTGGGCACTTTGATCCGTCCTGTCTGAACACATCATCATGCCAAGTTACACAAAGCAACCCAGCGGGACTGACAAGGCCCAGGAGCCAGCGCAAGTGTGTGTCTGGCACATCTTTCCTAGTTGAACTGTCCTCATTGGTGAGGATTTTTTGCATGCAAATCATGCACCTAAAAGCCCTAGGAAAAGGGAAGAGATTGCTCAGCTCCTCCTTGTTTCTAGGGAAAGATATATTTCCTTTCATGACCCTACTATCTCATCAGACAACCATTCCCATTTGAATTATTACACTTAGATCCTGAAAGATCATTCATTAATAATATCAGCTTTATGAGTCTTCATCTAAGGGATACCTCAATAGGACCTTTAATCAATTTCCATTAAATGGGTTCCTCATTCTGGTTTTCTCTCATTCTCCCCCTTTTCATATTTTAGCCTTTTCAAGCAATATAGATTAGAGAAATTAGGGAATTTTTTCCAGTGATTTTAAGGAATATATTGTAATAGAGAAATAAGAGGAGCTTAGAGTATGACTATACTTGAGTTACTCAGATTGTCTGCATAATCCCCATTTACTCCATATTTTATAGGCAAGTATAGATGGCAAAAAGCATGCTGAGAAAATAAATACAGTATTCTTCGAGTGGCACAGAATAAGTACAATTAACCCTTCAACAGGTCAACCCCACATGCAGTCGAAAACCTACATAAAAATTTGACCCCCCCCTTACCCACAAAACTTAACTATTAAATAGCTTACTCTTGACTAGAAGTCTTACCTATAACATGAATAGTTGATTAACACATATTTCCCGTTATATGTATTACACACTGTGTTCTTACAATAAACTAAGCTAGAGATAAGAAAATGTTATTAAGGAAATCACAAGGAAAAAAATTCATTTATAGTACTGTGCTGTATTTATTGGAAAACATCCTCATGTAAATGGACCCTCACAGTTCCAACCCATGTTGTTCAAGGGTCAACTGTAATGATTGTCTTTAGGGCCTTACAGTGATGTCTACTAAAGGGGGTTTTCTATATGGAGAATCAAAACATAAATTTAATTTGTATATGTGCAACTAAAAGGGTCTCCCCAATGAACCTAATTATGTTTTGTCCTTTGTAGTAAATTCTCTAGCTGTAATGTATAAAATTGATTTGGTCAAACCAAGAACCCATAGAAAATGGTTAAAGACCCAAGAGGTGATGCATACAACCTCCGATTTGTCAGATGACAGTACAACTCATTGCAATGGTAATAATGAGCATTGTTCCTGTCCTAAATTAATGTAAAAACTTTCCACAGCCACTTAATGCACATGAAAAATTTTAGAAATTTACACACAGATTGGCAAAGCCAAGTACATACCGACCAGTGAGATAGTTGGACTGCTCAAAAATGTTTTGCACTCTTTAATGTGAGGGAGACAAATAATTTATGGGCTTTAGGGAGTAAACTCTTCTCTGCAGATATGCTTGATGCTTTCCAAACAACCTCTCCTCCTTTAGGCCATTAGAGATTTGACTCAACAGGTCATGTTCAGATACACACAGTGTGCCTACCACTGAGTTGGGCATTCCTTATTGAGCAAAATGTAGTGAGTGAAACTGTGATCGTGGTTGGAAGCATGGGCTGTGGAGCCAGACTTCCTTGGTGTGAAGGCAAATTAAGCTCTCTGTCCTTCTATTTCCTCACTTACAAAATACAGATAATAAAAGTAACCTAATTCACAGAGTGGTTGTAAGGAATAAATGATAATATACACAAAAAGTGGAGAACAACCTCTGGTGCACAGAAAGCCTAGTATAAGTATTTTCCATCATGACATACCCCCTAGAGCCCAGGGATTTGTGGGCTCACAGTTTTCTGTCAATCCTTTGCACCATGCCTGGTGCAGACTGAATAACCAATGAAGTATGTGATAGATGAATGATGAATGAACGGATGAATGAATGGAAAAAAATCTTACTTCTTTTAATGATAGATAGACATTTCAAATTTGTTAATTCATTCAATATTTTATGCATTTGTTCATATAAGAAAGTAAATCTCAGATCATTGCTACTGTAATTATCATTCTAAGATGATAAAATATTTTCTAAAGAACCTTCTGTGTATAAAGCAGCCTATTTTCAGTATCAGGTAAACCTGTTTCTCAGTTATATTCAGCCAAAGCTACAAACTAGGAAATATGGCAAAACACAAATTTTCATTATTAAAAAAAAATCATCTGTGAGGGTGTCTGGGTGGCTCAGTCAGTTAAGAGTCTGCCTTCTGCTCAGGTCACCATCCTGGGGTCTTGGGATCGAGCCCTGTGTTGTTGGGCTGCCTGTTTAGTGGGGAGTCTGCTCCCTCTCCCTCTGCCACTCCCCCTGCTTGTGCTGTCTGTCTCTTTGTGTCAAATAAATAAATAAGATCTTTGAAAAATAATAAATAAAAAAGCTATATGTGTATGTATCTGAATGTACGATAACAAACCATTCTGATCATGCACTCAACAAATGTTTATTAAGAGCAGACTTTGCTGCCAGTCACCCTGAAAATACTAAACGCACAATAATCTCTGCCATCATGTAGCTTATATTCTAGGGAAGGAGAAAGACTATAAAGGTGCACTCACTAGAACTCGTTTTCAGGGTGTATTTTGTTGTTGCTCTTTTAAACCTCGCTGATCTATCAAGATGCAGGTCTGTTCTGAATCAACCCTTCTACAGGAGTTAGATTAAAGCTCTTCTGTAATAGAAGTAGAAAATTGGAACTGCCCTCAAACAATCTCCTAGGATAAGGTTATCTGTCTGCTGTTTTTGCTGCAGAATTCTGGAGCTCTGTTCCAGAGTCTTTCAAGACTTGAATGGGCTCACAATTACAATTTGAGAATTCTTCCCCCTCCTATGCTGTTCTCCACTCCTACTTGCTTACCCTTCTCTCCTCCAGTCCACACACATCCTTGCCTTGCGGGGTAAACAGGTCTTCTTTTAGTCAACACATATTTATTTATATTGCTATAGCGTTTCCACAATATGGACCCATCCAAAAATATTGATGTTTGGGAAAGCTGAAAAATAAGAATCATACTAACAATTGCTACCTCAAAATTTTCTAAGCTTCATCTCTTTGTGGTCCAGATATATCTGGACAGGTTTACCCTCTCTTTCTGCCTCTTGCAAATACCTCTACATGGCTAAGAATAAGCATCCTCAGAGGGCTGAATTAAGGAGCTGCTATATACAGAAATTCTCTACTTCCTCAGGGCGCCTGGGTGGCTTAGTGGGTTAAAGCCTCTGCCTTCGGCTCAGGTCATGATCTCAGGGTCCTGGGTTTGAGCCCTGCATTGATCGGGCTCTCTGCTCAGTGGGGAACCTGCTTCCCCCTCTCTCCCTGCCTGCCTCTCTGCCTACTTGTGATCTCTCTCTCTATCTGTCAAATAAATAAATAAATAAATAAATAAATAAATAAATAAATAAAATCTTAAAAAAAAAAGAAATTCTCTACTTTCTCAATACAACTACTACTTAAGTCACTCTTCGATAAATTGTCCAGTGTTCCTTTTACTAAGACTCATTTTAGAAATTTTAAACTTCCAAGTTGAAAGAAATCTCTTTTGACAATGTGATATGCTGCCTCCTTCTATTGGACAATGTGGTTCCTACAAACTCATGATACTTCCCTTTTTGTTTTGGCTGCCATGAGGCTCAGGGGTCATTTTCTCTTCAATGTCAGTAAGTTTTCCAAGCTTCAGTTTTCTAAGACATTTATTCTCCCCTTAAACATTTTCATGCTATTAAAATGACCTGTGCAGTTTTTTGTTTCACTGACTACTAGTTGAGTTGAAACAATGGCTTTTAGTGTCAGCCAACAAAAGTCTAAGTCCTTTTGCAAATGGAAAGAGAATATACAAGCAAATAAACAATTCCAGACAATGGCTATTAAACCTTAAAACCAGTAGAGATTCGTAAGAGCTTTTTCAACAGGCTCAAATAAGCTGAAAGCAGAAGTCACAAACTGAGGGCCTTGGGCCAGATTTTCGCTTCAGATGTGGTTTATTTATAGCAGACCCAATAATTTTAAAAGAAAAACAAGTTATTAGCATTTAAAAGTTAGAAGATCCCAGATCCAAAACTGGATTTCTGAACTTCTCTTAAATGGTAATACTGGCTTACAGTAATCCATTCTCTTTATGCCAGATACTGTTCTAATATTTAATCTTCTAAAATGTCCTCTGAAGTGCTACCCATGTTACTGTCCACATTTCACAAATGAGGAAATTAAGGCATAGAGAGATTCAGTAACTTATTTTCCAGAATGGCAGAGCTTGCAAATAGGACAGTTGGGACCTGAATGCCCTGCCCTCCACCCTGCCCCCCGCCCGCCCCCCAGCCTGGGCTCCAGACGTTCCCAGATAGATCATGTTGTTACCTGAAATCCAAAGGCCTGGACCCTCATTCCCACTTGACAGCCTGGCATCAGGAGCCAGAACTGAAAACAGCCTTGCTTCTTCAGGTGATCCCCCAGTGTCTGTAGGCATTTCAGTTTCCAACCCCTGCGTTAATTCTCACCAAGTTTAGAGCCTATAGGCTTGAGAAGGGAGCTGCATTTTGAATGTGTTTTCTGCATTCCTAGGTGAAGTCTTTGCTTGAGGTTAATTAACATTCATGAGTACCACAGGCCTTGAGAGTTCCTGTGAAGTCCTCAGCACTGACACTACAATGGGCAAATGGGAACCAAAACACATCTCCCTGTCACACAGCACATAAAAGCCGTTTACCTCAATTATTCCCCAAAGCATTTCACGTGTAATTGTTTCACATTTATGGATAATAAGGACATGAATGACCACATTTGCATATTTATGTTGCTCATTTGCCCTGTATGCAGTAGTCACTGCTTTAGAAGGATTTGTGTACCACCTGTTCTCTGTCAGTTATCTTTTCTCTGTGGTAAAGATTCGTGGATAGAAAAAAAGTGAAAGTAAAACTAATCTCCTTCATTAAAGGTGGAGAGACTTTTAATAAAATGGGACTGGCTCTGCACATCAGAGGATAAGCAGAAACCTTTGAAGGATTTTCTGTCTGAGGAGATTCCAGGGAGGAAAGGATATGATTTAGTCAGCGAGTCAGCTAAGCTCATTAATTCAGGTAACTTGTTTCTAAAAAGGGAATTTTCCTCTGAAATGCTGCTATTACAGACCTTTTTTCCCCCTCTATATCATAACTTCTAGCCCCTGAGACAAACCACTATTGTTAATTAGCTGAATTTGTTGTACAGTTGTACATTATCATTTATTAAAGTTGTGTTCCTGATTCTCAAATTGTAATTTAAATAAAAAAGCTATTGAGAATTGCTTTTCTCAAAATAATGTTATTTTTTTAATGCAAGTGGATAAAGGAGGCATTTCCTGAAACTGCTCTTTGTTATTCTCTTTGATATTCTCTCAGGAAAGGATATGTCTATAATGTAGGACATAAAATTATTAAATAGGAAGTAAGTTTTCAGATTTCTCTCCTTTCTTTAGTTTTTTTCCTTGTATCTTCCCAAATCTTCACAGTGCTAAGTTCAACAAATTATTTGTAATAGTAATAGCAATAACATATGAGACTGTATGATACTATAATAATATGTATTCTATACATAACATATTGGTATTAACAGAATATGTAAATATTAATACACGGTATTATACTAATTGTTATATTATAATATGGTATTAATTATCAATTGTATGCTACCATAAATATACCATTGTTATCATTAGTTTTATTCTATTATAATTTTAGGCAACTTTTAATTCTCTTGTATTGACTGAAGGTAGTCAAAGGGCACAACCTCTCAGTTACAAGATGAATGGGTTCTGAGCATCATATGTAGACCATGGTGACCGCAGTTAACAATAATGTATTTAGTACTTGAAGATTGCTAAGAGAGTAGATATTAAAAGTTCTAAAAAAAAGCTATTCTTACACAAAAGTAAATATGCAAGATGCTGGATGTGTTAGCTAAACTTCTTGTGGTGATCATTTCACAATACATTTGTGTATCAAATCATCATGTTGTATACCTTAAACTTATACCGAGTTATATGTCCTTTATATCTCAGTAATCCTGGAAAAAAAGAAAGAAAATAAGCTTAATTAAAATAAGCTTATAATATAAATAAAATATATTAAGCTTAATTAAAATATCTAAACTTCCTTTTTTTTTTTTTCTCACGAAAAAGACAACCCAGGAGAGTCTCTCCTTGATTCTCAGTGATCAAGGGTCTTTCTAGATAGACAATTCCTGTTAAAACTATCATTTTCTAGCCTGAGGCCTTTAAGAATATTTTGTGATAGGATTTTATAATAAGGTTATGCAAACATAGCCACTTATCCATTGCAGATTCATATATTTTAGAGCAAAATTAAAAAAAAAAAAAAGTCCCAGGGATTGTTGAAATACTTTCCCAAGAAATTATTTCCCCAGGCAAGAGTTGAAGGCAGAAACAGTTCTGTGGTAGACAGCACAAGGGATTACATGCCAATTGCAATTAGAAGAAGCAAGAGAATTCACCTAGAGACCAGAAACACAATTCCTTTTATGGCATATTAGAAACATCCCAATCTCTCTCAATAGTAGTATTCATCAAACAGCTAACATTCCGAAATTCCCTTAAGAGGTTGTTGGAGTGAAAAAAAATTTGTTTTTAGTGTGGTATCCTCAGGAAAGAAGCCTTATAAAATCATTTGCCTTTTTGGCCTGTCCACCTCCTATAATAACTATTGATCCCATAGGCTAGTTTCACCCAACTTTGATAGAGGGGCAAAGGGTCTACAGCTGGACAGAGTCTCATAAATTTCTTGTAGTTTCTTCTGATCCCTTCAGAAGAGTTGTTTAATGATATCATTTCGAAGAGAATAAGAAAAGCAAACCAAGTTTCTGCTGTGAAGTTGTCACTGTAATGGAAGATGATTACATCAGAAGAAGTTCAAATGGAAACGAACGTTTGTAGTTGCCTGTTAACAAGCAAAGTGAGCATCATATGTAACTCCACAGACTAGCAGGCATCTTTGCTTCTGATCACTGCATCCTGAAACTTTATAATAAATGCCACTCTTGGGTTTTGCACATCTGAGTGGCTGACTTCTTGTTTATTACAGTTGCACTTAACCAGTTCCCAGAAGTGTGTAGCCATAATGGAAGGGCTTTCTAGAAGGTCCTGGTGAGTCAGATTGTTGATGGCACAAACAAAAATTATGGAAAGTGTCAGGAAGGAAGCAGTAGACCTTCCTACAATAATATACACTAACATGACAAGTCAAGTTCAAGTCCTGGATAGAGTAGTATCTGAGAGGACCCAGGTCTGAGTGTGTGGGGAACTGCGGAGAGAGTTTGCTGCTAAAATTTGGGAATCCCAGGGAAAGGCACAATTTATTATAAGGAGTGTATTCACAAAGTTAGGGATGAGTCAGGGGAGGGCTTCCAAGGCTGGTACAGGATACAGCATTGTGCAGTGCCCAAATCCCACGGAGTAAGGAATTCAGAATCCTGCTAGCACCTCATCACATTCAATTAGAGGTACCAGGATGGTGTGGCTAACACCTGAGGGCCTTCCTCTACTCTTACTCTACACCTGTGGTTTTAATTTTTCTTTCTGATGACAAGGCAGGAAACCAAAAATGCATGCATTTAATTATATGTATATAAATTTTAATATAAAGTTTAATATAAAATGCATTTCTGGATTTAATATTTCAATTTATATATTATATGTATATAATTTTCCCACTTGCAAGTGAGGAAAATAGCACGTAATGTCTTGCTGTAGCTAAGACCTCAGAGGTTGTATAGCTGGAAGAGAAGTCCCGCAGGTTAACAGGATCCTAATTACAGACAGCTGGAATAAGGCTTGAGCTGGATAGGAAATGAAGCTATGAAGATGGTTCAAATAATTTGCTTTCATAATTTCCATATTCCAACCCTTTCTACTTGAACTTTACACTCTAAGCAGTAAAGAAATAGGTTATATAGAAAATGCGCAGAATTATTTGCTTAAGCACAATGTAAAAAATACTACCAACTTGGGAGTTGGCCAGATTGGAAAGTTGTATTTAAGTTTTGGGGAAAAAATAGTCCAAATGGCAACAAATACACTTCACACTGATATTTGGAATGTAAGCTTCTCTTAGGTATAATAATGATTTCTCCTGGTACTATTACTAGATATTCATTTTCCAAACTCTGTGAGCAATATTGTTGAATGCCAAGAAAAGATCCAAAGAACTAAAAGGGAAGAAGGAAATGGGATGAATTGTTTCCATGAAACTACTGCTTCATGAAATGTGGAACTGCAGAGCTCTAAATCCTCACTTAAATGAATCAATATGACCACATAGAGCTTGTAATAAAATATAATTTCAAGAAATGCTATGGATCAGATATTAAGATGTGCAACTGGATAGAAATTTGACAGATCTTCAGTGGACCAAGAAAGTTGCCCTCACAAGGAAATTAAGTCCTATTGAAAATGAGAAAGTTCAACTGCATATGTAGAAATTTCATTTTCTAGAGCAGCCACCACAGTAGCCAAGTGGGGAGTTAAGTTACGAATGCAAGTAGTCTTTAAACTTGGCACCTGATGACATAGGTCCAGGGAAAAGGTGCTTCCTGGCTCTCAGAGAAAATATATACATAAATATATGTACATATATACATATACATATATATAAATATATACATACATATATATATATGTATGTATATAAATGCTGTGTAGTAGTATCCTAGTACCCAAACGTGAAGCAGATAATTAACTTGAGTGTCTCTATTACAACATAAACACAATTAGGACTGTAAATCAATTTATAGTTTTCTCATAGCATTAAAAATACAATTAAAAAACAGATTAAAATTTAAACGTACCAGCAAAAGAAGCACAAGAATGAGCATAAGACAAAAAAAATAGGATTGCTCTCTCAATGTTTTATTATTCTTTCTAGAAGTAGTCATGGGAACTAATATAAACCACTCTTTCTTAAAAGCTAGGCTTGCTGCTGCTAAATTAACAGGATCCCAACCTCTGTGGTGTGCTAGGTGGAGAATCCTCAGGAAAGAGCAGGGAGCCTAGCAACCGCAGAGCAAGAGAAGGGGCGGCTAGAGCTGCTCAGTAGCTAATATTTGCAGTTAAATTGCTGGACTGTTTTCAATTTTCCTCTACAAATCTAGATGAATGTACCAGGTACTCTCAGCACTACTAATTGCTTAAAAAGTGTTAGTTATTTTCAAAGGATAAAAATTCATTATTTAAGAGGTGAAACCGGTGGGAAAAAATACTATTATATTATTTAAAATAGGTCTAAGGATTTAGGGATTTTGATAATCAAACTCTTACAAGAAAGTATTGCCCAAATAGTCCAGATCGTGTTTCACCCAATGGAATTTAAAATGTTTGGGTTATGACATATTATTCTAATCATAGCCCTTTATAAACTCTACTTCCATTAGCAAGAATGGAATTTTTATGAAGATTAGGTCACATTGGTGTGTTTTTTCACTTTATTTTTTTCCAAACTACTTACTTCGACAAAATGCACTTTGGAAAACAGAATAAAAGGAGGTGAATATATTTGTAATAAAAGGTGCTTCTGTTAAAATATTCTTCTTTCAAAATTACAATAAAGGTCTCAAGATCAATTTTAAAATCTCACTATATAAATAGTGTTCATACATCCTTTTAAAAAATTTCCTACAAAACTAAATGAAGTTTTGAGTGGTATTATATATATCTAATACCTATGTATTATAGATAATATAAAAGTACTAATTTTGTACCAATTAAATTATAATCATATACATTAATTTGTATAATTATAGATTATAATTTATTTTATCCCCAAATCCTAATAACCTTAATCTTCAATTTGCTTTTTGCGATTTCCTTTCAAGGAATCCTTCTTATTTCACTTTTATTAAAGTCACTTTTAATGCAGGGTCTTCATTCTGGTCAATGATAGGATTAGCTATCACTCTTTTATTTCTGTAGATCTGGTGATAACATTTTATTTTTATTTTTTTATTATGTTCAATTAGCCAATGTGTAGTACATCACTAGTTTTTGATGTAGTATTGAACAATTCACTAGTTGTGTATAACACCCAGTGCTCACATTTTAATTCAGTAAGTGAATAACAGCAAGGTGATAACATTTTAATTCAGCAAATTATCTAAACCATTCACAGGATCCCTTTTATACCAGAGAACCTGTATTAGGTTGTGCTAAAATGAGACAGAGTATCTCCAAGTTATATCTCTGCATTTTATGCCTTCATTAGTTCCTAAGGCAACAAGAGAAATAAATAAGTCTGACTTAGTCTAGAATCAAAGAGCATTGTTTACAACATTTTGTTTTCATGTCAGCCCTGACCTGTACGTATTATTATCAGAGACAACTGTGTGCTTTCTGGGCTCATCCATTTCTATGAGAGATGAGAGGTTGGGCCTCAGTGGTTAAGTGACTTTCCTGAAGTTAGTCCACAGAAAGTTAGAATTTAAAGAGCTACTAATGGATGTCTCCAGAGCATATGCAGCAGAAAGACTACTTGAAAGAGAATAACTATTTCTACTCCTAAATGAAAATTATCTAATAACTTTGTTATTTTCCAGCAGTATTCAGAGTGATCGTTGAACGAAATAACTTTCTAAAAAAGTCTCTTCTGAACTTAAGTTAGGTATGTTATCCCTGAAACTATTCAAAACTCAGAAATTTTCTGTAAATGGAAACAAGAAACACATTAATTATAAGCCAGAAATATTTTCCCACCTTAGGTGCATGTCTTTGGTGAGTTGCTTAGGAGATGGCATAATATTCACTAGGGAACTGTAAAAACAGAGATGACTACCTCAAATAAAGCCCCAAGTTGGAACATGAGAGAAATGCTGTATAAAAATAAGTTAGGTTGTGTTTCTATAAACCAACTCCCCCACCTTTTTTCAACCTTGAAGAATCCCCAGATCTTCCCTGTGTTCTGATCCTCCTTCCTTACCCCATCTACTTAACCGTTGGCTTCAACTCTCCAAGCTACACATGCACACACACCCACGCGTGCAAACACACACACACACAGAGCTTGTGTGAATTTTCTCTTCTTTAACTGATGCCAAATAACTGCCTCCAGTGAAGCAGATTATTACCGATGGTCCTAACACTAGGTAAAAGGATCCTGTGTGCCCACTTCCTCCTAGCTGGGATATGTAGGACTGACCAGGCGAAGAAACAGCAGGGATGTTGCTTGCCTTTGTGTTCTAGTGCAGGGACCTGAAGGAGAGGTTAAGTTTTTGAAATGTAGTCAACAACCCAAAGGGAGCTAGGCATATAAGGAAATTCTGGAAACAAAACCACATCAGACAAAAATTGAGAGACAGCAAAAAGATTATTTCAAATAAATGGGGAAGGGCAAGTTCTGAAGCTCAGAATGATAAACGATGAAGTTATACACGGGTAGATGGGTGGTAAAATAGGTAATATGGGACCAGGGGCTGGTGTCAGGAACATCTGTTTCTCCTGCCCCCTTAGCCTATATGCAGAACTTCTCAGTGTTTGGTTGTGCAACATCATCGAGGAATTGTAGATGTCTTTTTTCCTTTTTTTTTTTATTTCAATTTTTAATTTCAATTCTAGTTAGTTGATGTATATGGTAAAATTGGTTTCAGGTATAGAATTTAGTGATTCATCACTTACATATAATACCCAGTGCTCATCACAACAAGTGTCCTCGCTAATACCCATCACCCATTTTAACCCGTCTCCTTCCATGAACCCTGAGTTTGTTCTCTATAGTTAAGAGTCTCTCATGGTTTCCTTCCCTCTCTTTTTTTCCTCTTCTCTTATGTTCATCTGTTTCGTTACTTAAATTCCACATCTGAGTGAAATCATACAGTATTCGTCTTTCTCTGACTGACTTATTTCACTTAATATAATACAGTCTTGATATATCTAAACAGGTTTTTTGGGGTGCCTGGGTGGCTCAGTCTATTAAGCTTCTGCCTTTGGCTTAAGTCATGATCCCAGGGTCCTGGGATCGAGTCCCACATCAGGCCTCCGCTCAGTGGAGAGCCTGCTTCTCCCTCTCCCTCTGCTCCTCCCCCAGCTTATGTGCTCTCTGTCAAATAAGTAAAATCTTTTTTTTTTAAGTATTAAACAGATTTTTTTAAGTGTGAAGTTAAGAACTTAACCAGATCTTAGAAATCCTATGGCCTAAGAGCCAGCTAGGTCTTGAGAAAATTTCAGAGACAACTGTGTGTTTTCTGGGCTCATCCATTTCTACGAGAATCCCTGATAGAGTTTGGTCAGAGAATTTCAAGCGATCAGTATCATGATATACCTAGGCAAATTGAACAAATGGTTACTATCTCTGGAGAAAAAATTAATTGCTCTTTGCCAATTAAAAATGTACGGTGTAATCGTATTATGTGAAGTACCAAAGAGTATCTAAATAATAATGGGACTTTGCTTCTCCTCTCATAAAGCCTTTATTCCAATTAAAAAGGTAAGGCTCATGTAAATATAATGCTAGCCATCAGTGAAGGTCATGTGATATGTCACAAGAGAAGGATTCTAGGGAGTGAAAGGTTAACTTATACTGGGGTAATCAGGGAAGACTTGTGATGAAGGAAAGAAATAATAATCTGTGTTAGGCACTTGTTCATAGACCAGCATTTAAAAAATCTGCCTTTCATAAGAAGTGTCACTTAGACAAGGGCTTTGGTCATATCTATAGTTTCTTCTCCTAAAGTCTCATTATCATTCAGTTCCTCTCGTTCACATATCTCTTGCTATAAAGCAACAGCAGTTACAACAAAACTTCATCAGGTGTATAGTTCTTCTGGCTACTCTCCTTTTTTCTCTCCTTTCCAGTTTCCCACATTTGGGGTCTCTAGTGACATCACAGCAGAGACCTAGCCTCACATTGAAGAAAGTTTTAAATTTAGATTTTTAAGGTTACCACCAAGAGCCTACTGCTGTTTGCATGGGTTGGTCTTAAACTAATAATTTAACTAATATAAACATTTAATTCATAATCCAGTTCTTGAACTTTGTTTTTGTAGTTCTTCATTTTATGATATAATGAGAATTACAGAAGTTAAAAGTAGCTCTGGTTTTATCTAGAATGCAGAATTCTGGAAAGAACATCACTTCTTCCCTAACTTTAAGACAAACACAAATACAATACAAAATCATAACTCTTCTTGGACTGATAGATAGACAACCAAATAGATTGAATTCAAAGGAGGGACAGATTAAGAAGAGTCACACATATTGGTTCAACTATGGCAGAACACAGGAGAAAGAGACACCAGTCATCATGCAAAAAAATAAAAAGAAATCAGTTTTGTTAAATTTCTAAAAGCCAAGTGTAAGCTACTGTGACAACATAGAAGTGACACAATGGGAATTTGCACTCATTTGTAGTCCCCTTCCACAGACTTTCAGTGGGAACTCCCTAGAAAGATTGTAGGACTCAGGGCTGCAGACCAGAGAGAACGGCTCTCTTGTGCAGGAAGTGATCAGCAACCACTGCAGAGAAGAAAAAACACTACCCTTCTACTCAGATCTTTTTCTCATATGGAACAAAAATCTTAAGCCACTGGGGAAGGGACAGTAAACCTTGTCATTTTCAGAGCACAGGGAAGACCCATTGCTGCTAGGAGAAGAGTAGAAGAAGAAAACCTTCTTATTTTTTGGGAGAGACAGAAAAGAATCCTGTCTTCAGTTTCTTATACATAAAATTGAAAGCCTTAGAGACTAGACTAGAAGAGAGATCAGAAATACTCTCTTGTACAAGATTAACTGCAGACACAAGACAGATTTTGGCAGCCAAGTGGAGAGAGAGAGGAGGTGGGGCTTTTTCCCCAACATGAAGACCTAAGCACACGAAGCCTACCTAACACTGAGGCTATGCTAGCACAACAGAGAATACACCTGCCCCTTACCACCATCCTAGCAAGCATTTAATGACAAGCAACAGTTTACCACCAGGGAAGGCAAGAATATACAGAGAAATGATCTCTGTGCTGCAGACAAATGAGAACAACTAAAAGCTAAGGCTCAAAGATGGTCCAGATGTTGGATCTAGCAGATAGGGTCTTTAAAATAACTATGGTTGGGGTGCCTGGGTGGCTCAGTGGGTAACTATGGTTGGGGCGCCTGGGTGGCTCAGTGGGTTAAAGCCTCTGCCTTCGGCTCAGGTCATGATCCTGGGGTCCTGGGATCGAGCCCCGGCATTGGGCTCCCTGCTCAGGGGGGAGCCTGCTTCCCCCACTCTCTGCCTGCCTCTCTGCCTACTTGTGATCTCTCTCTCTGTCAAATAAATAAGTAAAATCTTTAAAAAATAAAGTAAAATAAAATAACTATGATCAATATGTTAAAATATCTAGAGAAAAAAAGAGGAACTATACATACACAGATCATTAATTTCAACAATAAGGTCAAAATTCCTCTAAGTGTCGAATATAACTAGTATAAATTGATTAAAAATACAGTGTCAGAAAGAATTATTTTTACAACTTCAACTAAGGAAAGAATCAGTGAACTTGAAGATAAGTAAATAGAAGTTATCCAAACTGAACATCAAGAGAAAAAAAGTGAAAAATTAAAAAAAATAAAAGACAGTATATCCAAGAGCCCTGGGACAGCAAACAGTTTAACATATCTGTAATTCAAGTACCAGCAAGAGCGGAAATGAAACAAACAAAATATTCAAAGAGAAAGTAGCTTAGAATTCTCTAAAAGGAATGATAATGAAAGACATCAAATCCCAAACTAAAGAATCTCAGAGAACCCTAAGAAGAAATACGCACACACACACACACACACTCCTGAATACTTCATATGAAACTACAGAAAACCAAAGATAAAGAGAAGGTCTAGTAGTTAGCCAAAGAAAAGAGATACATACATACGGAGGAGCAAAGATAGGAATTTTAGCAGACATCAGGCACTGTGTTTGATGTGACATCTTTAAAATACTTTTTAAAAAGTTAACCCAGAGATTTTATGCCCATGAAAATGTCTTTCAAAAATGAAGACAAAACAGAGACTGTGTTTAGACAAACAAAATCTAAGAGAATGCATTACCAGCAGCCCAGTGCTACTATAACTATTATGTGAAGTCTTTCAAGCAGAAGGAATAGAATACCAGAGAGAAATTCGGATCTATACAAGGAAATGAATATCTTGAGAAATGGCAAAAAAGTAGACTCAAGCAAGGGAAGTATAAAAGACACTTGGAAGACTGAATATTTTCTAAGACCAAAATAATGCAAAGTTGTCCACTATCAACCATTTCAACCATATTGTATTGCTGGCCCTGGCCAGTATAATATGATAAAAGAAAGAAAAAAACCTAGTTATACCTTTTGGAAAAAAATAACTGAAATTCTCTATTAATAGATGATGTGATTATAACTAGAAATCTCAAATAATTTGTCAAAAGCAGCTAGAACTAATGAGTTTAATATGATTTCACGATCCAAACAAATATACAAAAATAACTGTTTCTATATACCAGTATTGAATATGAATTTGAAACAGAACCATTTTTAAAGTATCATTTACAACAGCACAAAAATCATGAAATACTTAAGTGTTAATGTAACACAATAGTTGCAAGATTAGCATGTCGAATACCATAAAACACAGATACAAGAAATCATAGAAGCCAAAATAAATGAGATATATACATGAGATATGTTCATCGATTGGAAAACTCAATGCTGTTAAGATATCTAATCTCCCAGATTTGATCTATGCATGTAATATAGTACAATCAAAACACTAGGAGGATTTTTTTTTTTGGTACAAATTGACAATGAGATTCTAAAATTTATATGAAAAGCCAAAAGAAATATAATACCCAAAACGAATTCGGAAAAGAACAAAGTTGAAGAACCAATACTATCTGACTTCAAGATCTACTATAAAGGTACAACAATCAAGACATTGTGCTATTGGCAAAGGATAGACATAGGCAAATGGAACACAAGAGAGTCCAGGAATAGAACCACACATATATGATTAATTTATTTTGGACAAATATAAAAGCAAATAAGTGGAGAAAAGGTAGTTAAAAAATAGGTCTGTATTTTAGGAAGAGCATCAAGTCATTACATATATATATATTATATATGTAATATATATAGCATATACATATATTCCTATAAAACATATTTCCTATAAAATATAGAGATGTATATATGTGCATATACACAATAAAAATATGTTTCTACTTTTTTCAGGAGTCAGGAAATATTCCATTTTCTATGTACTTTCATGTGCTTTTTTTCTGTTTGCACTGTTATTTTTAATTCACCCTCCATGACTATTAGTTCAGGTGTCATCTTGAAGAAACCTTCCTTGGTTTACCTCTTGCCTTCAGATGCACCTTCATCCCTATTCCCATGCTGTTAGATGCACATCTTTTGTACATTATAATTTCATGTTTAAACACTCTAAGGAATGTAACATTTAGGATGCCCTAATGCGACTTGATTACTTTAGTTGTCATTTTTCCACAATGAGATTGTGAGCTTCTTAATGTCTTTCCTGTCTGCATCCCCAGTTCCCTATACAGTGCCTGGCTTGTGGGAAATATTTAAACAGGATGGTAGCATTATAGAGTTGGTAAGAACATGGTTTAGTAAATCAAAAAGATTTGATTTTGAACTCTACCTCTTTTATCTAGTACTATGCATGCTTGGTTAAGTGACTTAATCTCTTGAGGTTTAGGTTTCTATAAAACAGGAATTGTAAAGCTACTTCTCTCAGAGAAGTTATTGTGATGTATTAGTTATCTACTAATGCTTACCAAGTCATTCCCAAAATTCTGCAGCTTAAAATAACCCATGTATTACCTCAAAGTTTATGTGTGATATCCTTAGCTGGGCCTTTTACTTCAGTCTCTCCTGTGGCTGCAGTGAAGGTGTGGGCAGGGCTGGGGTCTCAGCTGAAAGCCCAGTGGAGAAGTAATCCATTCCCAAGCTCATTTCCGTGGCTGTTGACAGGATTCAATTCCTTGAGGGTGGTTGGACAGAGGGCCTCAGTTCCTTAATAGTGATGGGCCCTCTATCAACGGTAATTTGATAAAAGTCATCAAAAAAAGAGAACCATCTGCCAAGATGTAAGTCAAAGTCTATTTAACATAATCACAGAAGTGACACCCCATCACTTTTGCAATATTCTATTTTTTTAGAAGCAAGTTCCTAGTTCCAGTCCAAAATCACCTGGAGGAGATTACTCAAGAGTGTAGATACCAGGAGATGGGGATCATGGGGGCCATATTAGAAGTCTGACTACCATGTGTGAGGACTGAATCAATAAAACCAAAAAGTTCAGCAAAATGTTTAAATACACAAGTACACAAGCAGCTATTCTCCTCATGGGTAAATGAACTAATGAATGAATGAATGGTTCTGCAGTTAGCCCGAGTTACCACTAGATGGCGGTACAACCTTCGTAGCATTCTGTCATTAAAGTGGGGTGAGAGATTTTGAGTATTGGAGCCACCAGATGAACCAGAAGTAAAAGGAGATTTACAAACGATGAAATCAACAAGGATACATTTTTAGACCAGAAATGTTAAGCACTTAATGAAAACTCTTGAATCTCTAGTGCTCTTGCAAAACCTATCCTGACCTTTTCTTCTAGAGTAAACCATAAATTATGCAAACAAAATAAACAAAACCCTGCCTTTCAGCTTCATTTTGATAGATGAGAGTTCTCATTCAGATAGTAGTCATCCAACCCTGCTCTAAGTTTTCATTATTTACTTGGGCTTTGAGAGACTTGGAAACTTTTTTGTGTCTGTTTTCAAATATGATGTGCATTATATTTTTCTAAATCAAAGTAAAATATGCTTGTTTGTAGAAAACTTGGAAAATCCAGAAAAGAATGAAGAAAATTAAAAACAATTGTAACCCCACCTAGAAATATTTTTATGTGTTTCTTCTGCCTTCCTGTCTCTCTTCTCAAAATATTTTCTAAAAACATCATTTTGGTAGATTGTGTAGCTCTGCAGATATATCTCTGGTTTTGTAAATCAGAGCTAAACTTTAAATGAAACAGCATGGTAATGAAAGGAAAGTGGCCTTGAGGATTCAGTGGGCAGAGATTCAAGTAAGAACTCAGCTACTCACTTAGTTGTGTGCACTTAATCTTTCTAAGACTCCATTTCCTAATATGAAAATGTGTCTATTTTTCTAGAGTTATTAAAAGGATAAAATGAGCTAATGTTCAGGATCTAGCACAGCAACTCAATTTTAAGCGTTGCATAAAACAGATTACATTTTGTTTGCAAATAACTTCTTTCCAGTAGCTACAATTTTTGTTTCATCTCTTACTAGTATGACCAGGTTTGATGACAGAGTTCAAAAGGTATTTATAAATGTAATTATTGTTAAGATGAATTAATATGTAATTGATTATAATTAAGTATAAATAAATATTAACTCTTTAGGTTCCCGATTGTACCTTACTCAGTGCCCATTGTATGTATGTTTGTAAAAGACAAAAGCACTTTATCATGTCGATCTTGCATGCTTCTCTTTCACAATTCTAGCAGAATGTTATTTTCTAGATATGGGGTTGAATTTTATTGACTTCTGGTACCTATTCAAAATATCATGTTTTTGTTAGTATACAGATTAACGTATGCTGTTGACAAATTCTCCAGTTTTAGACCATATCTGTATTTCTGGAATGATCGTAATTTTGAATTCCTTCCTTTGATATGTTTTAAAAAAGATTTTCTTGTTCTTATTTGTTTACATTTGCATTGTGATAAAATACACACAAAAAATTTTTCCTTCTTAAATATTTTCAAATATACATGTCAGCAGTGTTCAATATAGGGGCCCCTGGGTGGCTCAGTCAGTTAAGTGGCCAACTCTTGACTTCAGCTGAGGTCATGATCTCAGGGTTGTGAGATCAAGTTCCACATCCAGTCCCACATGGGGCTCTGCTCTCCATGGGGAGTCTGTTTGAGATTCTCTCCCTCCCTCTCCCTTTGCCCCTCCCCCCTTATTAATAAAAAAAAATAATTTTTTTATTTTTAAAAAATACTATTAAGTATGCTTATATTATTGCACAATCTTTAGAACTCTTCTCATGTTGCAAAACTGAAACTGTCCCCATGAAACATTTCCCTCCTCTCCCCAGCCCCTGGCAACCGGCATTCTACTTTCTGTCTCTATGATTCTGACTACTCTTGGTACCTCACGTAAGTGGAATCACACAGTATTGCTCTTGTGACTGGCCTGTTTCACTTAGCCTCACATCGTGTTTCAGACATGTTGTAGCATGTATCAGAATTTCCTTCTTTTTAAAGGTTCGATAATATTTCACCATATGTATGTATCACGTTTTGTTTATCCAGTCACCCAAAGAGACACTTGACTTGCTTCCATGTTTTCGTCATTATAAATAATCCTGCTGTGTATATGGATGCACAGATATCTCCTTGAGACCCTGCATTCAATTCTTCTGGGTACAGATCCAAAGTGGGATTGCTGGATCATATGGTAATCCTATTTTTCAGGTTTTGAGGACCAGCCGACTGTTTTTCCTGGTGGCTGCCCCACTATACATTCTCACCCAGAGTGACAAGGGTTCCAATTCCCTCACATCTTCACCGACACTGGCTGTGTTTTATGTTGTTTGGGGAACAGCCATCTTAATGGGGAGTATGCCCCATGGTTTTGATTTACATTTCCCTTAACACATTATAAATACACTTTGTATTTTGAAACAATGTTACATTTTCAGAATTATTTCGAAAAAACCACAGAGTTCCCTTACATTCTATACCCAGTTTCCCCTATTGCTGATATCTTAGGATAGTTTGCTTCTTTTTTCACAATTCATGACCCAAAATTGACACATTATTATTATTATTATTATTATTATTATTATTACTGTTATTAACTGAAGTCCATACTTAGATTTCCTTAGTTTTCCCCTGCTGCGTGTTTTCTGTTAACTCCATCCAAGATACCACATTACATTTGGTTGGCATGCCTCCTTAGGCTCTTCTTGGCCGTGATAGTTTCTCAGACTTACCTTGTTTCTGCAGTAGTTTTGCCCAGTACCGCTCAGGTATTTGTAGAATGTCCCTCAATTGGGATTTGGCTGATGCAATTCTTTTAATTAAAGTGCTTTTGGAAGGAAAACTACAGAAGTAAAGTGCCATTTTCATCACATCATATCAAGGGAACACTCTCAATATGTCTTATCATGTTGACATTAACCTTGATCACATGTCTTAAAGGTAATGTTTGCCAGGATTTTTAAAAATGCATTTCTTTTTTTTAATGTTTTTAAATTTGATTTAATTTAATTTTTAATTTAATGTATAGTGTTATATTAGCTACAGGTATACAATATAGTGATTCAACAATTCTATACATTACTCAGTGCTCATCATGATATGTGTCCTCTTAATCCCCTTCACCTATTTTACCCTTTCTCCTACCTACCTCCCCTCTGGTTATCATCAGTTTGTTCTCTAATGAGAATCTGGTTTTTGGCTTGTCTCTTTTTATCTTTGTTCATTTGATTCTTAAGTTCCACATTTGAGTGAAATCATATGGTAACTGTCTTTCCTGACTCACTTACTCACTTAGTATTATACCTTCTCAGTCCGTTGATGTTGTTGCAAATGATATGCAGATATTAAAAAGGCATTTCTAATTTAGCTTGTTAATATCTTATTTAATTACTTTTGCATCAACATACATAAATATGATTGGTTTATTGTCTCCTTTTTTGGGTAATATTAGGTTTAGATGCTGACTGTATGCTAGGTTTATATGGTAACTGAATACCTATCTTTTTCTCAAAGAGACTATCTAACATGGACATTATTATTAATTTATAAAAATTATTTAGTACCTGAACCTTTTGTTGCACTTCTTGCAATATTTCTCCTAGCTGTTATAACATTCTTATGTTCTATTTCTTATTTAATCAATTTCGTTCATTTTTATTTCCCAGAAACTTAAAGATTGCTTTCAGATTTTAAATATCTTATGATAAATTACAAATTGCATTTCTATGTGTGTTTTAATTTTCTTTGTATCTGGTTTTATGGTAAGTATTCTTGGTTCTTGATTTTAAAATTTTTTCTTGAGAAAATTTTTCTGTTATTTATTTGTATATTCACCTATTGTTTATTTTTGTATATATCTTTTTCCCTCCATTGAATTAAAAACCTATAGCTCTTATATCTCTCAATTCCACTGCTTATTATGCTTTCTCCTTCATTAATCTCTGCCCTTATAGGGTTCATCACTTACGCTGATCTTTTTATTTTCTGCTTCCAAAATTTAAAATTAGATAGTACTTATTTTTATTATGTTTTTATGACTTGCTTTTGAAAACAGGTTAAATTATTTTAAATGTTTTCATATATTTTGCTATTCGCATTCTGTTTTTATTGTGGTAAGAACACTTAACGTAATATCTATCCTGTTAGCAAATTTTGAAGTACACTATAGTATTATTAACAACGAGCACAGTGCTCTATAGTAGATTCTAGGACTTACTCAGTTTTCATAATTGAAACCCTGTACCCTTTGACTACTACCTTCCTGTTTCTCCTTCACCCCTGCCCCTGGCAACCACCATTCTTCTCTTTGCTTCTCTGAGTTTGACTATTTTAGATTCCACATATCAGTGAGATCATGTAGTATTTGCCTTTTTTCTCTTTCTCGCTGATTTCACTTAGTACTTAGAATCAAGTCCTCTAGGTTCATCCATGTTACTGCATATGGCAGGATTTCCTTCTTTCTTAAGGCTGTGGCATTGATTATTAAGGCCTCCTCTTTCATTTCTGTCTGTATTTATTTGAGTCTTCTCTCTTTTTTTCCTTGGCTAGTCTAGCTAAGAGTTTTCTATCTCAATTTCAAAAAAAAACCAACTCTTAATTTCATCAATTTTTTCTGTCGTTTTTATTCTCCATTTTACATATTTCTACTCTAATCTTTATAATTTCCTTCCCTCTGTTGTCTTGGGCTTAATGTGTTTTCTAGTTTCGTGAAGTGTAAAGTTAGGTTGTTTATTTGAAATCATCTAACTTTTTGACGTAGGCATTTGTCACTGTAAATTACCCTCTTACTCTTGCTTTTGCTGGTCCTATAAGTTCTCGAATATTGTATTTGCATTTTCGTTTATTATAAAGGGTACAACTCAGGTCCAGCAAGGTATGTCTGGGGGTGGCGTGTGGAGCTTCCATCCCCTCTCTGAACATGCCCCCCTCCCTGCACTTTGATGTATACACCAATCTGAAAGTTCTCAGAACCCCATAGTTTGGGAATTTTTATGGAAGCTTTATCACATAGATAGGATTGGTTGCTAATAACCTCCAGCCCCTTTCCTCTTCTTGAAGGATGTGGAGTAAGGATGAAATTTACAAGCTACTAATATTGGCTTAGTCCTGCTGGTGATCAGCCCCAATCTGGAAGCTATCCAGGAGCCCACCAAAGTTGCCTCGGAACAAAAGACCCTCTTATCACCCAGGAAATTCCAATGGATTAGGGGCTCTGCGGAAGATGCTACTATCAACAGTTTCACTCAGGAAATTACAAGTTTTAGGAGTTCTATTTAGAAACTGGGGTTAGAGAGCAAATATATATTTCTTATTATGTCACACATAGCAACCAGTTTTCGTGCATATTATCACAAAAATAGTATAATCTCTTAAAATTTTCTTCATACCCTTTATAAATCAAAATTTAAAAAATAAATTATTTGACTTCTTAGAGTAATGTTTTCTTTCTTTGTGGATGTGTGATGGATATGTGATATATATCAACCACCATGCTTTTGTTTTTTCCTTACTCTGTCCTAAAGGAGCATTAATTTACTTAATATAACCCCCTTTTCCTAGCATCTAGCTATTATAGGGAAGCTGATTCCACTCTCATTCCCAAGTGTGATCCTATTCCCTCTCCCTTCCTGCCACTAATTCCTTTAGAAAAGGATATAAGTAAAGATATACTGGTGGTTTCTGAAAGAGTTCTTATTTGCTCTTAAGGAAGATCTAACAAAAGGATATGAAGGAGGAAGCATGTAGTTAGGGGCCACTTGCAGCCACCCCATAACTATGAGAATAGCTCTGGGATGAAGTTGAGCCTTCCCCCAGCAGAGTGGAGAGCTGGCAAATACCTGAATTCTTCACCTTGTTGAGCCTTGAGATCAAACAACCATGACATTGTCTTTTCTTCTAAGAAGAAAAGAGGACGTCTAAAAGACATCCCCTTGAATGAGCCCATAGTCATAACCAAAACCTAAAGGCAAGTTTCTTGGTGCCAGATCATTGTAACTTACATATGACCTCAATCCTCTCTCCTTAGCAAGGACACAGCTAGACCCGGTGTTTGCCAACAGAATAAATTTGTGAGCTACATTGCGCATGTTTACTGACTGCCTTGGGTCACGGTCAGATCTCCGCCTCAGATCACCAGTAGGAAAGCAGTTTCTGCTCGGTTTCAGGGGGCTGGTACTCATCTGTCGCAATACTGCTGAATTGGGGTCTTACCGACCCGACAGATACTTCAGACCAGCAGAATACAAGCAGAGTTCCAATTCCCGCCAGGGTTTTCCCCTCTCAGGTGGGCATTTCAGCGGCGCTCGTGGGATGCATTACACAAAGTATACTTATCTGTCTTTACCTTTGCCTCATTTTCTCTGCAAGTTGTGATTTCTGAAGGCATGTAGAAAGACAGAATATAAGGATGGAAGAGGGAAATCGTGCTCTGCCTCTAAAGAGCAGCTGAGTGGCATTGCCTATGTTTCTAATTTTTCTCATTAATACAGACCATGTCTTCAGACTCTCCCTTTGGAGGTTGGTGTTTATAAGTTCAGTTATCAGTTCCGTTGCTACTTTTTCTTTTGTCTTATATTTATGTATTACATTGGCTTTGTTTAATTCCACTCCTTCTATTTTATAGTTAGGCATTTTCTCCAGTTTAGACAGTAAGTCATCTTTTAATTTTATTTTTTAGTTATTTGATTAGCCCTCATCTTTGTCCTTTCTTCCTGTGTATTTTAGTGGCACGTGGACAGGAGCTACTAGATAGATGGTAGACAGATGTGCCCCTCCTAAAAAGCCATTACTACTATTGTTGACGGCTGTCACTGTTGTTTATACTTGTCAAACTTATTTCTTGTGACCACAATATAGCTACACATATGGCAGGTATAGAGTAAGTATAAAGAAGACTTTGAGTAACAAAATAACATAATCGTTAATTAGATGGTCTTCGGACACTGCCTGATCTGAATATAAATTCTGACTCTGTTCCTGGCTAATTCCATGATCTCGGGCAAATTTATAAGTTCAGTTTCAATTTGTTCAGCTTCATAATATGTATCTCACTGTGAAGTTGTAAGAAATAAACTGCAGGAGTGCCTAAGTGGTTCAGTCAGTTAAGTGTCTGACTCTTGATTTCTGCTCAGGAAATCAAGAGATCTCAGAGTCGTGAGATCAAGCCCCATGTCCGGTTCTATACTGGGCATGGAGCCTGCCGAAGATTCTCTCTCTCTCTCTCTTTCTCTCTCTCTCCCACTGCCCCACCCCCCCTCTAAAAAAAGAAAGCAAGAAACCATAAACAGTGTTTATTTCTTATAAATAAATAATATTTAAATACTTAGCGCAATGATCTGAACACAGTACAGCAGGCATTACTAATAGTGTGTTCAATATTCTGCATATTTTAATTAAATAGCTTAGAATATATATTTATAAAACAGACGTATTCTAACATAAATTAACATTTCAAATAGTTCTTTTGTTACTTAATCTTTAAAATAATAAGATTTTTACTTTTTTTTAACCTAACAACAAATTTAAAACATTTAGAGAAATATATAACCCTACAGTTGTATGGTACTTTATATTTCCAAAATATTTGCATATTACTTGCCTATTCAATTCTCACAACAGCATGTAGAGGCAAGCAGGACAAGGTGCTCACTTCCCCTTTGTTACTGACAAAGCTAAAGCTAAGACTCAGGAGAACTAAATGTTCTCCGGTAGGAGCACACATTCATTGGAACTATTACTAGAATGTTTGGCCCCCAAAGGCCTCCTTCCTCTTCTATATTTATTGAATAGTCTCGTCATTAATATTTGGAAAACAGTTAAGAAATTATGTCAGTTTGAACAAATAACTACATTATGCCATTTTTTAAAAATATCTTAAGAATGTACTAAGGGTGAAATGGAAAAATGATTAGAGGAAAAATACAGAAATGTAGAAGGAAATGCCCTCGTGCATATTTAATATGTTCCGTTTATCTTATGAGGGACATAATGAGATTTTATCAGTTAATAGGCGGCATATGTTATGATCCATGGTGCGTTGAGACTTCAAGGTTTGGTCAGATAGTAATTTTAAAGAAATATTTTGGTGAATTTTAAAGAAATATTTTGATTTTTAACAAGAAACCTCTTATCAACTTACTTGTTTGTTCTAAAGCCACTGTCATGGTTAGGGAGGGTTTAAGATGTCAACTCAATAAGTAAAAATGAAATACAAAATGTCACCTCAAAGCCAGGTCCCCCAAATCGATACGTTTTAATGAGTAGATACAATTTGTATCTGTATAAGAGTTTTCTTTCCTCAGAGTTTCGTGAGCTTTTTTAGGATTAAATATCCCTTTGAAATCTTGTTGAAATTTTAGACCGTGTCTGAGGTGCACCATTATCAGCATTACCTGGGAGGCTTGTAAAAATGCCGATATCTGGGCCTAATCCACATTTATAGAACCCGAGTTTCTAGAGATCCATCTTAGGAATGTGCATTTTGGAACACATTCCTCCACTAAGCATTTCTTTTTTTTTTTTTCAAAGATTTTATTTATTTATTTATTTGACAGAGAGAGAGAGAGAGAGCTCACAAGCAGGCGGGGGGGGGGGAAGCAGGCTCCCTGCTGAGCAGAGAGCCCAATGAGGGGCTCGATCCTAGGACCCCGAGATCATTTCCTGAGTGGAAGGCAGAGGCTTTAACCCACTGAGCCACCAGGCGCCCCAAGCATTTCTGATACTATTAGAGAGTCCTTCCTATAAATTCTCTACTCAGAAAAAGCACAAAATACAGTAACAACAAATCACAAAATATTTCATATATTTTCAAGGGATCAATAGACCTGTATTGTTCATTCGTGGATGATTTAGACATCTATGAATGTCAGGTCCAAAACGCTCATATAAAAGCTAGAATTATCTTCCGATGCATTAAACTGCTTCTATGCAGGAGGAGACTGGATGCATATTTGCTTGAATTTTGGAAACTTAAGACAGTACTGTCCACCTTTCATCAAACACACACAGAGTACGGCTTACAGTGTATACTCTTGGATTCAATGATAAGTATACTAGAAAGTAAAGCTAGAAAGAGGCATTCCCACTTACAAACCTTGTAATACCGTCAGAGGAAAGCACATCACAAACATTAAAATAGCAAATCACAGTACAGTGTAATCTATGCGGAGTTCCAGATAGAGAGCCTCAGATGTTTGAGGATAGCACATACCTGACAGGTAGGAGGGAAGGCATGCCATAGGGGTAAGGGCCCACCAAGCTGAACCCTGAAAGAAAGTTGGGTTTTTGAATAAGTCAAGAGAGGGAGAGAGCTTTGAAAGTGCTTTAATTTTTATTCTCCTAAAAATGTTTTAATACAGACTCTTTATGTAGTGAACAGTGGGGTAAGTAATGCCGGTTGGGTGGGGGGTAGTGGGTGAAGGCACAGAAGGGGAATAAATAGAAGCCAGATTGTTGAGAGCCTTGAACGGCAGGCCTTACCAGGTCAGCAATTTACTTGGCCTTTGACATTATTTTTGTGGCTGTGCAAAGCAAAAATATTAATAACTTTGTGAGAAATGACAGTCAGCCTTCCTAAAGAATGTAAAGCCAGTTCTTACCATGGCAGAGAGAAAGCAAACATCACATGGACTAGCAACACACCCAACCCAATACAAAGCAGGTTTTTGTAATTCCCCCGTAACTGCAGTGTTTAATCATTCACTTTTGACAAGAAGAGGGAAAAAGGACCAAGCAAGAGCAGAGCCATTTCTGATGATTTACTGATCAAAGCCAATTAGAATAGCTCTGGTTGAACTGGATTGAGTTTCTCTGAAATTACTTTTCAAAGTAAAGACAACAAGAGTGAGCCTGTGCTGTGCTGTATTTTCTACTTGTTAGTCCGTTTAAAAAAAAGGGGGGGGGAGAAAAAGGAAAAAGGAAAAAAAAACCCAAAAAACTAAAAATCACTTACCTATATCCACTGAGCTTCAAAGTGTGACTTTTGAAGTGCAAAATCAAGTAAAACGTAGAACTGAAATGCAAAGCTTTGTGGTAGCTATTTTGTCTTTCGTTTGAAGATCTCAGAATACTTTTCACACAATAGACTGAATCAAATCTTCCTCTGGGCTCAGAATTTTTTTTATCTAAGCTACCATATGGTTTTGAACAAATGTCAGGTCTAGTGTGTGTGTGTGTGTGTGTGTGTGTGTGTGTGTGAAATCATAACTTTAAAATAGTGTAATAACAAAATAGAACATAGGAATGGATACCGAAGAAACAATCCTTTGCTTTGTGTATGTTGCACACATACACAATATCAATAAACAAACTAAATCACCAACCATATGACATTTTTCTGATATCGTTCATCTTGGGCGTGGCACACATAAAAGAGCTTTTGCATAATGCATTTTTATAATTGTCATGGGAAAATCTGTTTTCTTTTAATCATTTTGCTTTAAATACTTCAGAGCTATGTTGGCAATTTTCTTGCATTTCTGAATTTTAAAAATATTGCATGCAATTTGTATTTAATTGATGACTTCCTTTATTAACTCCTGTCATTGCCCTATGCTGTTTTGCAATGAGGCCTTGAGATAGGTATCAATTTTCTCCTGTTTTCAATATCTCCAGATTGCTATTTAATACTGTTTTAAGCCAGCTCATTCTATTGTTTTCCTTGGAGGCAGCATATTGGAGAGGAAAAAAACCAATGGCTCATCTCAGGAGTCAGAGAGACTGGGGTACCACTCACAACTTGGCTCAGTTTCATCTTCTATGAAATGAAGGTGGCAACATAGTCTTCATCATTTATTGAAGTGTTTAAATGGCCACACAGATGAAGTCCTTAGCACAGTGCCTGGCACAGATTTGGGACTCAGTGAGTTAGAGTTCCACCCACCTACATTCATGGTCCAACTCTCAACTCCCCTGGTAGTTCCCCCTCATCCCTTTCTCTTGCTGATTCTGTTCATTCACTGCAAGCTCTGATACTTGATAATCAAGCTTATTTTAGTTGTGTCTAAATAACAACAAATGATGAGCGAGGATCTGAGGAAGTAGTGAATAAACTTCACAATCTCTATTTTTAAACATAGAAGATTTTAAGATAAATCCTACATTTATCTTGATTCTTGATTATGTTCTGGACTCTTGAGATCACTTAGAGCAACCTCTGGAAAAATGAAATTTAACCATAATCAACACAGAGAAACTTTAGGGATGTTATGAGACCTAACTGTCCTCTTTAGCAATTAAAAATAGAGGTAAGGAGGGGTGCCTGGGTGGCTCAGTTGGTTAAGCTTCTGCCTTTGGCTCAGGTCGTGATCCCGGAGTAGCACATCGGGCTCCCAGCTTAGCAGGGAGTCGGCTTCTCCCTCCGCCTGCTGCTTCCCCTGCTTGTCCTCTCTGTTTCTCTGACGAATGAATAAATAAAATCTTTATTTAAAAAATGGAGGTAGGGAACTATGGTAAGACAAGAGATGTTCCAGAAGCACCAAAGTGACCTGGAATTACATGCTTTGAACAGTCGTTTCATTTAACCTTGTAGGAGTCCTCTGAGGAAAGTATTGCTTTCCCCTTTCTATAGATTTTTAAAACTGTGACAAAGTTATGAAGGTGGTAGAGCTTACTATATTTACCATATTCTCCACCTAGAAATTCTCTACTTATATTATCTACTTAGAAATGATGCATGTAGCATATTCTTTACTATGGGGATTGTAAATGGGGATTGACTGTCAGGACTGAAAGAGTCTTTAGTCTTTCAAAGTCTTTAGAGGCAATTGAACTCCACACCCCACCCTTTCTTAAATTTCGTCTAAAAACATCCTCTCTGATTTTGCACATCTTCAATGTCAGGAAACTCCCTGTCTCCTAAGACAGCTGATTCTATGCTTGATCAGCATCAACTACTAGAAGATTCTGCAAGGTGAGCAGAAATGTAACATTCTGTCACATCTTACCATTGATGCCCGTTTTCCCCAGGGGGAGCAAATAAAACATAAAATGTCATGGGGTGGGCTTTCAGCTCCACGAAGGCCTTGGTATTTGTTTTTCTCCAGGTTAAACATCATCGTTTTCTTCAAGAATTTCTCTAATGACATGATTTCAAGTAAACTTACTATTCTATTAGATTTCCTTATCGGAGTGTGCATCTTGTCCTTTTGAAGGACTCAAAACTTAATATGAATATTTTGAGATCAAAACTAGAGTTACAGAGAGGTTAGCATTTCCTTTACTCTAGATACTGTCATTCACTGTGACAGCCTCAGAGCCACATAAACTTTTGGAAGCTACATCACTATGGCTCCATACTTCAAAGAGAAATTGGGATAATATATATGAAAGTAAACCCTAAACTACATTTCATAATGTTAATGCTAATTATTTTTTTAAAGATTTTATTTATTTATTTGACAGAGAGAGAGATCACAAGTAGGCAGAGAGGGAGACGGGGTGTTGGGGGGGGGGGTTAGCAGGCTCCCCGCTGAGCAGAGAGCCCCATGTGGGGCTCGATCCCAGGACCCTGAGATCATGACCTGAGCAGAAGGCAGAGGCTCTAACCCACTGAGCCACCCAGGTGCCCCTGTTAATGCTAATTATCATTGATTGTTATTAAATTTATTATCAATTGAAACTGATCCACCTCCAACTGATAAACTATGTCTTCTCCATCGAATTTTGTGGTTGTTTAATCTCAAGTGAAAAGAGTTAAGTCTTCTCAGTTTACAGAAAACTGTCTTGTTTAGTTCACATGAGAATCTTGGCTTACTTGTCTTATTTCTTTTCTATTCTATTCTATTCTATTCTATTCTATTCTATTCTATTCTATTCTATTCTTCTCATTTCATTCATCCCCCATTTATATTTTTCTCTTCTCCTTTTGGAATTCTCAGTAACATATTGGCTATCTATACTTCAGTATGCATGTATTCATTTAAATTCTTGTTTTGTTAATACATATGTATTGTGTTAAAGTTCCCATTTTCTTTCTTTTTTTCATTTGGCATCATGTTATTTAGCTCTATCCATGGTGCTGGGTGTACATCTGTTTCTAACTGTAGTGTACATTTCCAGGATGTACATCCTGCCATTTTTTCTAATTCATGCCCTCATGCCCCACCCAAATTTTTATGCACTCTAAGTTTGTTTAAAATTTAATAAAATTTAAGGACAAAATGTTCCAATTTACATTTTTTTCTTTGATAGAGTTCCTTTTAAAGTGCATCAGTTAAACCTATGAAGACCTTTCTTGATCCTGATAATATAACACTATTGGTTAGGATGCTTTGGAGTCACAACAAAATATGACTTAACAGGGATTCCATTCTCAGTAGCTTGCGTTTTTTTTTTTTTTTTTTTTTTTTTTTTTAGATTTGTCCCTCTAGGGCTGTAGCATGGCTAATGCAGTTCCAGGAAAACATCTGTGCAAGCTGAAGATGGATATCTTGATTATGTTAGGAATGAAAGCCTTTCCCAGAATTCCCTAGCAGAACTCCTCTCAGGTCCTATTGACCAGGATTAAATCACCTGCCTATGACCCAGCTTGTAGAGGAGGAGGTGAAAGACTCTGTTTGTCACTTGCATCCTTTTTGGTGGGAGGCATGTTCTGCCCATAAGGAAAGTGGGGAGGATGTGTTGGGGAAAAAACTGCTGGGTAGGTAACCATTATTTTTGTTTTGCGTATTCATGATCTTTAACAAGTTCATGTTGCCTACAAATTTGGTAAGCCTGCTTTTTATATTTCTATCCAAGTAATTTATATTCACATTCACTCCCCCCAAAAAACAAAAAACAAAAAACCTGGTGAAATGATTTTGGATGACGACTATGCTCCAAGCATTTACAATTCTCATTTTGTATACATAAAAGTAACTGTTTAATGCACTTTACTATGTCCACTTCATAGATGAAGAAACTTGAACTTGAAGAAATTAGCTATTTGCCCAAGGTCTCATAGCTTCATAAGTATTAAAGCTGGGATTTAAAACACATTTTTGTTTGATCTTTAGTCAGTGTTTATTCCACTTCATTCTGGATCCCCGACGACGACTAGAAACTCTTTCCAAGATGATCCATTAATAAGAACTCTGAGTATGTTGCCTCTCCTCTCCACCCCACCCTCACCAGCTAGGCCCAGTGGATTAACATCTTCTTCCTTCAGTTTCTGAGGTCTCTGTCTGCCCAACATTCCCTACAGCTGTATACTTGGCTGAACTCTATGCCCCATGAAGCAGGCCTATGTCTAGTTTCACTCATCATCATAATTCTAGCTCCAGCACCTGTTAAAAGGATGAGTGAGTAATAAACGAATGAAAAAATACACTATTACAATATCTTTTGCTTTGCATCTTTTCTGCCTTATCACCTGGTTTCCTTCACAACTTATCTGACAACTGTCAGTTCCATGGCAGATTTTGAAGCTCAGATACTAGTCCATGTTAAGCCCCAACAACTGCCTCATAATACAGCTACCACCCTTCTCAGGTAATACTTTCATCTTTACTAAGGCTTCCAAGAGATAAGGTCTCAGCCTAGAGAAATTGGTCTAACGGTTAGAATTTCAGGTACTGTGATAGTCTGTGGGACTCAGTGACCTCCTAATCTATATTGCCCAGGTGAAACCTCTGTAGGTCTTCAGGTCCCACTCTCAGAAAATGTAAAAAAAAAAAAAAAAAAAGTCAACCACCCATTGCTCTAAGTATGTCCCAAACACCTTACCTATTCAAAGTATCCTGCTTTATAAAATCAAATGCAATTATATTTAAGACTAATAGAAAACCATTATTCTTTCATAGAGACTAGAGTTTAAGTCTGAGAGCACCACACAGTTAACTCTTGGCACAATCTTAGGGAAGTCCAATAAAGTCTAATGAAGTCTAATGAAGATTAGACTCAATGAAGTTTCCTGCTATTTTCTTAATTTCTCATTCCCAGTCCCTGTATAGATATTCAATAGATTTGAAATTGCCATGAATTTCTTAACTACTCATTCATGAGCAAAACAGAAAAAAAAAAAATTAAAACCAAAAAGCCCACCAGCATTCCCATTGTTGTGAAGAAAAATAAAGCCAAGCTCTAATTTTCCGTAATAGAAGTTACCAGAAATACCAATCTGTATTTGATTCCCCAAAACTCATTTTTCTAGGATTATAGTGTCCATGTTTAGTGCAGGATCACAGCAACATTCACTAGTCTGACTTGAAAAGAGGAGGTACCATGTGTTAAGTAGAAAGAGTATCTAAAAATATAACAAGTCTGTTTGTTAAGCAGCACAAATGGGTCTTACGCTAAGCCCCACTGACCCAGCCTGGGAGGGGAATGAGTCAAGACTAAGTCCACAGGCTTCACCTGAGAGAAAGAGGGCGACATTGAAAATAAGCCCCCACCTTTGGAAATGTTATGAAATCATCAGAAACTAGCTTTGTCCACCCAGTAGATGTTTGGATGGATCTCTCTTTCTACAGAAAAAAATGTTTGGATCCAAGACGCAAGGTTTTCACATTTTAATGGCAATGCTCATAGGTAACTCAATCTTTTTTTTATTACTTATATAAGTTAACTGATACCAGTGTTAAGAGTTTTTAAGATGTTTATTTAACAATTTATGTTAATGATATGATAAATATTACTATCAAATGAAGATTAGAACTTTTGAGTGAAACAAATTCACTCAAAGCAATAAGTAAAGGAAATACTTATGCACTGAACCCTTGGTCTTTATATTTTGTTTTTTCTTGGGTTTTTATTTATTAAAATAAAAATATTTGATCAACTAAAATAGAGAAAGATGAAACTCATTTGTATACAAGTTTTGTAGAAATAATCTTTATTAGATATTTTATTAACTATGACTTTCAATAAAGTGAGAATGGAAGCAAAAGTCTTTTTGATAGTCAATGATAATTTGTTTTGAATGAAGCCTATGTATTTTTGATTGATCCATTAATATTATATATTCTGATGAAAATATGGGATATACCAGATAGTAAAAATTTTCCCTATCATGATTGTTTTTGAAATACAATCTTGTCATAGAACCAGACAGCAAACTAAAAGAACTTTAGAAAAATAAAGTGGCAGTTGTTAGTTAATTAAATAAACTAGTTCACATAAACAAAATAGCAGTAAGCTTCAAGCAATCCACTTCATACTGTAAATACATGGACATAAATAAACAATTCATTGTCAACTAAAACCCAATTAGGAAGACTGAATGACACAGGTAATCCCTAATCCCTTTATCTTGATTGACAGCAGATCTTATTCTTTGCCAGCCAGTAGAATAGCCAATAACAGAAGTTAACAACCTTGTTTCCCACTTTTAGTTTGCTGGATTCGTCAAATAAATATGTTTGACCTTATTTTACATTGGAATTGTTAATAGAACTGGTTTTAAATAGGGCAAAAGTACAAATAACTGCGTTATTCCACTTTTAATATCTAATTCTGTTTATTTTCTTTAGACTTAATACAGGCTTTCTCTTCTCTCTTTTTTTTTTAAATTTTCATCCATGATGGTAAAATCTAAAACTAGCTTCTCTGCTTGTACTTAAAGGAAAAACATAATCAAGTTATTGGTAGTTATTTTGTGAAAGATCAAATGTGTAAACTTTAAGAATCATAAGAAAAAATATAATAATCAATAGAGAAGAAAGGACTACCATTTGCCCCTACTTGCTGACCAAGGATGAATGAAAGAATAATACTGTAAATTGTAAGAACTTAAATGTCTTGTAGCAGACCCTAATAATTTTAGATGTCAACAATTTTAGTAGCTGTCTCTGTGTCTTATTGTGTCTGGTTTCTTCTCATTTTATTGTGACAAGTCCCTGGGTCACTGATCTTTATGAGAAACCATGTTGGTTCTCCATTCAACAATTACCCATTTTTCTCCCCTGCATTCGGAAAAAAATAAACAAACACATAAATAAATAACGCAAAACAATAAAAACTATATATACCCAGACCTTCTCCAAGCTGGCTGTATTTAATCTTTCTGACTTGATTTTTCCTACATAAATCCTCCATACCAGCAAGATTGATAAATTCACCATCACCTCTAAACGTCTTTGATTTTCCATTGATCTGTTTTTGTTTAGTCAGTTATTTCCACATACTTTTTTGTCAAATTGATCCATACTTGAAAACCTGTATTAAGTCCTATCTCCTACAAGCCTCCCTTACTCAGGCCAGGCTGAAGAGATATCTCTGTCTGGGGACTTATCATTATTGAGTTATTGCTTATACAATTCACTTGGAATTCCTCAAATCCTGTTTAGTGATATCTCTTCAGTGTTGTCTTAACTCACACTATCATTTCACTTTTTACAAGTTTTTCTTCAGTGAACTCACTGAGGACAGGGACCAGTTACGTTCTCCACAGGACTTGATATGGGGTAGTTATGTAATCAGTATTTTTATTGATTTAACTTACAATATTTAGTTTTCATAGCTACAGATTTATGATTATCTCTCTCTCATTGCCTTTCCCCTAAAACTTTATAAATCTTCTCTAAAGTCCACTGAGTTTCAGCCTCACATATTAACCATACATTCATTGAGAACCTGCTCTTTACACTGTATTTTCATGAATGTGTGCTCTGTTACTCTAATGTAATTATAATGTAATGTTATCATGGTAAGCATATTG
The DNA here is from genome assembly GCA_028533885.1 of Nasua narica. NCBI lineage: Eukaryota > Metazoa > Chordata > Mammalia > Carnivora > Procyonidae > Nasua > Nasua narica. The sequence goes on along the minus strand of CM052814.1, from coordinate 29,921,572 downwards.
AGGCCAGGTCTGTCTCTTCTGCTTTGCAGTCCTCTGTGAGGGTAGGGCACAGCGAAGATACTTTGTAAATTTGAAAAACCAATACATTGAAGTTTCAACTAAGAGGTCAAGATAGGGTCACTGTGAGGTACCAAAGCAAAAAAACAAAACAACAAAAAACTATAATGCAGAATGTCAAAATAAATACTAGGCTTCAGGTTTTGAAATGTTTATGGATTTTAAGTATATATGAAAGTTCTTAAGATGCGATTTGAAGCAATGAGTCTGTAATGAGAGTTTTTGGAAGAATTTTGCTGCTGTGCTTGGAGTTGTACCCCACACAGTTTTGGGGTTTGGAAGCTAGATTCTGACCCCAAGCAGAGCAAGTTGCTTTAAGAAGAATCCAGTCTCACCTAAATTTGAGGAGGGGGTGGGTCGTATAGGCAACTTAGACTGGATTCTCCAGCTACCTGAGGAATCTACAATCTAACCTAAGGCAACAGGAAAGAGAGAGAGGGAAGGGCTGATGTATTGTGCTGGGAAGTAAATATGCCCCCCTCCAACTACAGGTCAAAGGCACATGAATCCTCAGGCCCGCATGGGGGAACTCATGGTAGGAATATCGGTCAGTAGTCGGTGTGAAAGAGATTCTACCAGACGAGCTTCTGTCAGAGAGAGAGGGAGCCCCAACAGAGAGAGTTGGTGAAGATGTGAACCTCAGTAAACCAAGAGTGAAGGGCTTGGGGAGGCACAGGGTGAGAGCAACTGGGCAAAGGAGAAGCAATGCCTGCCTTACAGGGGTCTCTGGGGGCTCAGATGGAGGAACAGAGCAGGGGAGGAAAAATTTTCCCTGAATTACATGTATGTCAGGGCACAGTGGGAGGAAAAAAAATAGTATGTTGCTTTGATTATGACCCATGAGTTGGTTGATATTCTTCCTAATTAATGATTACGGATTAGTTTTTTGTTCTCAAAATCCCTTGAATATCGAATTTAAGTAAAGTATCTTCCAAGACAGGGGCACCTGGGTGGCTCAGATGGTTAAGCAGTTGACTCTTGATTTTGGCCCAGGTAATGATCTTAGGGTCCTGAGATAGAGCCCCACCATATCAGGGCTCTGGGCTCAGTGGGAAGTCTGCTCCGGGATTCTCTCTCTCCCGCTGCCTCTGCCCCTCTGCCCCACTTGCATGCTTTCACTTTCTCTCTCTCTCTATCTCTCTCTCAAATAAACACATAAATCTCAAAAACAAACTCTTGCAATACAAATTTTGGACTTTTCATAAATTCAGTTAAATTAAATTTGCATTAGAACACTCCTTCAGAATATACCCTATAATTCCTGTGTCAGTTTTCTTTACATGTAAGGATGATTACATAACAAATACATCAGTTCAGTTTGGTTTTATTTTTCCTGCTCATCGAGCTTTTCATAATGCATATATGCTCAGCATTGTAGAGGTGCTGTGGGAGGTTCTAACTAAGAAAATAAATGTTCACTCTTCTCACAGAGCTTGAAATACTTTTGGATCAACAAAGATTGTGTGAAAGCAATCCAAGTAGTGTAAAAAATATAACAGGATCCTATCAAGAGTCTAAATGGCATATATAATGGCAGAGGGCAAAGATTAACATTGGATGCATTTATCTGAAAATATGCATAAGAAGAGCACTTCAGGTTTTGGAGTGGATCAGATTAAATGCATCATAAATATTTTAATCACCTTACAAAGGTCTTCATTAATCAATTCAAAAATTACCAAGTGTCAAATGTGAGCAAGACACTATGCTATGGTTTAGACGTATTTTGGTGAATAAAACAGACATTTTCTTTTCCCTCATGAAGAGTACAGTATAATGAGATTCTAGCCTAATATGCTTATTATGTAAAGTTATGCAATTTGTGGGCCACTCCATATGCCCACACCTTCCAAACAGTCTCTCTCAATGGCTATAGTACAGTTTGAATTTGGTCATTAGAGGGTATTTCCTTTGGTTATTACTTTTTAATAACAACCAACACTGATTGAGAATTTATTATATGTCAAGCAATGTTACGATTGTCTTATGATCATGTTAGATGATCATCATATAAGATGTGAGATTAATTCTATCTTTTAAAAGCCCTGTGATGCAAGGACTATTATTAACACCATTTTGTAGATGAGAAAACAGAGACACAAAAAAGTGAATGGAAACTGCTCACAGCCTCACTGGGATTCAGATCCAACTGTATCAATATAGAGCCTTTGATTAAATTTTTATACTTTAGGGGCGCCTGGGTGGCTCAGTGGGTTAAAGCCTCTGCCTTCAGCTCAGGTCATGATCTCAGGATCCTGAGATCGAGCCCCATATGGGGCTCTCTGCTCAGCAGGGAGCCTGCTTCCCCCTCTCTCTCTGTCTGCCTCTCTGCCTACTTGTGATCTCTCTCTGTCAAATAAATAAATAAAATCTTTTAAAAAAAAATTTTATAATTTAAACTTACTACTTAACGTTTTATTTTTTTATGTTTATGTACTTTTAATACATATGTTTAGTCAGGGAATTAAATAGGAAAGTAAGAACACATATTAGTAATAACAGTGAGAATGCACTAAATTGTCAATTAAAGAACGGATGATGTCAGATTGGATTTTAAAAACCTAGAAACCAGATTGTGGGAGTGCTTTAGAGTTGAGACTTAAATCTTTCTAAGCCTCAGTATCTTCTGTATAAGAGTGCTAAGAAAATCTGCACTAAAAACCTCAGAAGACTGTGGTAGGCACAGACCCATTATGTAGATGAAGGTGTCGGGGAAACCAAATAGTGCTCTATACATGTCAATTGTTGTTAACCTCTTTGTTTGAACTTCATTGGAAAAGCAATAACCATCACTCTTGAAAGGTGTTCTATTTCTTCTTGTTACTTTGATTACATGAATTCTAATAATTCTCTAATTAGAGACTTGGAATCAGGAAAAAGAGGAAAAGAAAGTTAAAACTGTAAGAACATGTTATGGGATATATTCCATGGCTTATACTAGAATTATGGAAAGGAGCAAACAGGGTCTTCCATTCATCGTAGAAGTTGTCCATGGTGAGGGTTGTCGAGACCATCTATATATCTGGCAAACTTTGGTTTTAGGGATTATGGGGAGGTAAAAACAAGGTAAGAGGTAAAATCACTAATTTCAAGTAGAATAGGGTAAAATCAGCAGCCTAGGACAGGATAAACAATATCAGAGAATGGAGTCCCCAAATAATTTGTTATCAAGCGTCGTTTTTTGTCTTTTATCATTTTTATGATATTGAGACACACACGTGTGTCTGACAATAATAGTAGTTTGAGTCAACCCCTCTATGTGGCAGATAGTCTATTTCTAGAGGAAAAATTCAGGGTCTTCCATGACCACACTTGTCTGCACAGCACACACAGAATGATATAATCAATTTTAACTTCCTTGAAAACTATTCACATTTTATTCCATTATAGTCCTAAACCTGAGCTAGCTCTCCACTTCCACAGATCATACATGGAAATTATGTGAAACTTCTATTTTTGATCTCATTTTATGCCGTTTCAACCTATTCTTTGTTATTTAACAGGGATCCACTGTGAAGAAGACTTTAATGAATGCTCTTCGAACCCTTGCCAAAATGGTGGTACTTGTGAGAACTTGCCTGGTCGTTATACTTGCCACTGCCCATTTGATAACCACTCGGGAACATTTTATGGAGGAAGAAACTGTTCTGATATTCTCCTGGGCTGTACCCATCACCATTGTCTGAATAACGGAATATGCATCCCTCACTTCCAAGATGGCCGGCATGGATTCAGCTGCCTATGTCCCTCTGGCTACACTGGGTCATTGTGTGAATTTGTCACCACACTTTCTTTTGAGGGCAATGGCTTCCTGTGGATCACAAGTGGCCCAGTTACAGGCGAGGGCTTAGTTTGTCACATAGCCCTCAGGTTCCAGACTGTTCAGCCAATGGCCCTTCTACTTTTCCGGGGCAACAGGGACATGTTTGTAATGCTGGAGTTGCTAAGTGGCTACCTTCACTTATCAATCCAAGTCATTAATCAATCCAGGGTGCTCCTCTACATTTCCCACAACACCAGTGATGGAGAATGGCATTCAGTGGAGGTGACGTTTGCAGAGGCGGTGACCCTTACTTTACTTGACAACTCTTGTAAGGAGAAATGCATCGCGAAAGCTCCTTTTCTATTTGAAAGTAATCAATCAATATGTGCTTTTCAAAATTCCTTTTTGGGTGGTTTACCAGGAGGAACAGCAAACGATGGCATTGCTCTACTTAACCTCTATAATATACCGTCCACACCTTCATTTGTAGGCTGTCTCCAAGATGTTAAAATTGATTCGAATCACGTTACTCCAGAGGCCATCACATCTGGCTCGTCTTTAAATGTCAAGGCAGGCTGCATGAGAAAGGATTGGTGTGAGAGACAGCCTTGTCAAAACAGAGGACGCTGCATCAACTTGTGGCTGAATTATCAGTGTGATTGCTACAGGCCCTACAAAGGCCCGAACTGCCTGAGAGGTGAGAGAGGGCCAGGCGCCCAGGAGGGCGATGCCTCAGAACAGCTCAGTAACGAAAACAGCTAGTTGGCCATTCCTGTTATGAAACATAATGACCCCTCAGGACTTCTGCTTCTGGTTGCCAACTGACGAGAAGAAAGAAGAGGCTAGTAACATGCATTAATTAATTTTGAGTGGATTCATTAGATACCAGGGTGTCACTCATGCAGAGAAGTAAAAAAAAAAAAAAGCTGATAGCTCCAACTAAATGAGTTTTCATCTTGATGTGTTTACAAAGTGCTATTACAACGTGTGGTGTGTCAGAAATGTAATGTAAATCATATTTGAAAGAGAGATAATCTTTTAGAAAAAAGGACCGTTAGACATGAAACTAGTCAATGCCAAGTATTGGCACAGTATCTTGTGCGTAGTAGAGTCAGGAAATATTTACTTCCTTGCTGTCTGTTCAATTCCCACTTGCTCCAAAATCATGCTTATGTTTAGCACTTTTATAAACCACTGATTCTATTCAGAGGTATATTTTCCAGGGCTGCTTTGGAGAAAGTGAATATTCTACCTAGGTGTCCTAAGGGGGAAAAAAAAGGAAGAAAGAAAGAAAATGTGGATAGTAACAACAGTGAAATTTTATAGGTACCATAAACTAATTGATCTGATTTTCCTAGCACATTACAGCTTGAAATGTATTTCAAAATCTTTAACTTCCAACATCGTTTGTTCCAAAGATTACTGTTGATAGTGATCAATACATATCTGTTTCTTTTTATTATTATCATCATGTCTTGAAAATGTCTCAGAGGTAATTGCAACAGACTGCTTTGAAGTTCAGCTATAATTTACCCTAAGATTTTAGAGCAACTTGAAGTAGGACAACATCTGGTAAATAGTCTTCTCTGCTTTATATGAAGGAAAATTAAAACCAGTCTTAGCTTATACCTTATTCCATGTATGACTGGCTAAGAGTTATTAGAAACTATTCATGGGTCTCCCCCCCTACCCACAATATTCATTACAAATCATGGACCTGTTTGACAATGAGGTATGGCATCTACTAGCTCTATGTAATATTTTAAATAGAATGGCAAGTTGTTTTGTGATTTTTTTAAAGGAGAAAAGGGGAAATTATGCTGAGGCAATGTTCACTTTTTGAAGAAAAATTTAATTGACCCAAAGGCAATATTTTTACTACATATACAAAATAACAAACAGATGCTGACTCGTTTTGACTGGCTTCCAAATGCAGCGACCCGTAAGGTTAATACTGACCGTAGTGATGCTAACTGTCCTGTAAATAGTTTCAAGGGATGCCAGTCCAGTGGGTTCTGGTTTTCTTTAGTTTATTTTTTCCAACTTGGAAAATTATGATGTTTTTAAACCAGGTTCCTGAATCGGTTACGTGCCCTACCTCCCCCAATTTCCTTATTCCCCCTCGCCCCCACCCCCCACCCGCCTGCACTATTTGAAACTGTTTAACCCTCGTGGAAATGCTTGGCTTCAAAAGTGACCTATGTAGGGAGGGAGTTCTGTAAAATCTTCTCTTTCTGAAAATTCTTGTATAAGTTTAAGAAAGATTATATTTTTCATATGGCCTCAGTCATAAAACTAAAATATTCTGTATCGGTGTTATTTATCATGTTTGCTGGGGAGTTTATTCTCATTACAAAAGAGGCTTACAAGCTATAGTGAGCACACGGAGCCTTTCTATCATTGCACACGAACGCGCAAGAGGCAGGAGAGGTACTAACAGTTACCAAGGCAAACTTCATTCAGTTCATGATCTTGGCTCAGTATTTCCCAGCTCGTTGAAATGAACAAGCAGGATGGATGGAGGATTTAGTTGGCTGACTAAACATGAATGACATGGAGATTTCCCGTATTTTTACATCGATCCTTTAAAAATAATCCAATGTCTCAATAAGGAGAGTTGTGGAAAGTGTTTCTCAAAGCTTAGTTCCCAGAACTGTCTCAACGTATCTTCTTGTTGGCTGTGTATAAGAGCACGGAGCTGCCAAGGTACCATTTAGAGTGAAAACCTCTTCGCCTTCTAGAGAATATTTTTTATTTGTAGAGGTAATTTACATATGTTTTATCTTCAGTCATACATCTAATCTTTGAGACTCTTATCCTGTTAGAATTGCAGTTTCTTAGATATAGAAGGGGCTTCACTCCATGACTGTATTTTTTAAACTATCGTGCCTGCCAAAGGCAGTGACCAAACTTCTGCTTACATACTTTTAGGAATGAAGAGCTCATTTATTCTATCTTTCCTGAAACTGCCCCCAAGACTGTTTCTTATACTGAAATAAAATATGATGGTGTATAGCAGCCTTGTAACTCTTGAAATCATACTCATGTAAATCTTACATTTCTTCTTCTTGAAAACACTTCACTATTTGAAGTATCTTGTATTATCCAAGCCATCACTTCTATCATGCTAAACATACCCAGTTTCTTCTAATGTTTTCCATATGATAGAGTTTTCAGACACTTCTATCAGCTGCTCGCTTGTTGCTTGCTCTGGAATAGATTTGCTTATCTCGTTCCTAGATGTGCCCGATGATGCAGAGTGACACAGGACTATAACCTCTCTCACTCTAGATAATGTTCTTCTGTTTTCGGCCTAATATTACATTGATCTTTTGACAACCACGTTCTACACTTGGCTCGCTTTCAGTCATTCTTACTCATGCTGCCACAGAATCCTGTTTCTTCCACCCTAAATGTACATTTAGAAGCAAGAGGCTTTTATTTATTCACAGTAAATTTCACCTTGTTGTATTCTACCAATCAGAACTGGAAGCTACTTTTCATCTGCATTTGCCATCCCTCTTCATGCCATATCAGCAACACGGTTGAGAATCATTCTTCCCATGTTCACAGATAAGTCATACATGGCTTCAGGCGTTTCCAAAAATCGTGTAGTAAATCACATTCTCTGACTACTTGCTTGTGATTTCTGAAGAATGGGATTGCTGGAGAGTCAAGCTTCCAAGAAAAAAACAAACAAACAACCCCTCCCCCCCAAACAGCTCTGTGTTCTGTCTTTTAATTTGGATCCACAAAGTGATCTGCAGGTATTCTAGGATGACCAGCAGGGTCCCCATCACCCGTGAGGTTGAATGATTTTGTGCATATTCTCAAACCTCGGGAGTTTCAAGAGCCTCGTTTTCCTATTCAACATTTTATCTCATATGAAAGTGCTGCAGTGTATTCAGAGATGTTAACCTCTTCAAATGGGTTATTTTATTTGATAGTACACTCTGATAGCTACCTGTAGTTGCCTGGAGCAGGTGGTCTCCAAATGCAGATTCAAAATGCAGTATTCCTGCAGAAAATCAACTCAGAGTCTGGCAAATGTAGCCTCTTATGCAGGTCTTAAGACACAGATGGTTGCCGAAGCAAGTTTTAACTGTAGTTCAGCCGCACTAAAGTGTGTCTTACCTTTTGCCCAAACTTCAACTGGACCATGGCGATATTTAAACACAATGAAATATGGTAAAATCTGTCTTTTCTCTGGTTAGCACCTGGATGTAAAAACTTGAAGATAGCCATCTCTTCAAGCCCTCTCTCATCACATTCATCAGTGATTTCTAGATTGCAGAGTTCAATGGTATTGCACCTCTTTTGACGTGATAGCTGTTGCAGCAACAGTAAACACAGTGAATCACTCCCTCTTCCTGACAACTCTTTCCTAGCTAAGCTTAGGAGACATCACTCTCCCTTGGTTCTCCTCCTGTCTTACTGGCTGCTCTTTTGTCATCTCCTTGAGCTCCAAATCCAAATGCCTGGTGCTTAAGGACTCAGTTCTTGGACCTGTTCTTTTTTCTGTATGTACTCATTCTCTTGGTGATCTCATCCAGTCTTGTGAGTTTAAACAGCAATAATTACACTGACAAATCCAAAATTATTCTAGCTACCCTAGAATGTCTTCCTCTGCACCTCTATAGCTAGCTGTTTGCTCGACAAAACAAACAAACAAACAAACAAACACACACTTTGGCACTGAACGTGCCCTAGAAAATCATGTAGGTTCTACCTTTAAAATATTTCCAAAATCTGACTATTTCTCATTAGCTTCTCCATTACCACTGATCCAAGCCATCATATCTTCTCTCTTGAGTTTCTGCAACAGTATCTCTACATTCTTTTAGTTCTTGTTCAAGTGTTATCAGAGAGATAACATTACTATCAGAGAGATAACATTCAAATGTTATCAGAGAGATATCAGAGAGTACTTCTCTCACTATTTTATTAAAAAAAAATCTGCAACTGTACTTTTACCCCCAGCACTCCCTATTTATTCCCTTTCCCTGGATTTATTGTATTCCTAAAGACTTATTACCACCTGACACACTACATAGTTTATTTCTTTATCTGTGTCTGGTCTGCATCCACCAACTAGAAAATAAGCTTTAAGAAGACAAGAACTTTAGGGGCACCTGGGTGGCTCAGTTGGTTAAGCGTCCAACTCTTGATTTCAGTAAAGGTCTTGATCTTAGGATGATGATCTTGGGGTCACGAGATGGAGCCCTGCATCAGGCTCCATACTGGGCATGGAGCTTGTGTCAGTAAGATTCTTTCCTCTCCGTCTCCCTCAGCCCACCCCACCCCTGCTCACTCTCGGGGCGGAGGCGGGCAGGGGGGAAGATGAGAACTTTATTTCTACAATATCATCAATATTTTGGAAAGTAAGTGTTCATTTGTATACATCTCAAGAGTTTTCTTTAGTTGATGTACATGAATAGTTTCACTACATTAATGCATTACTAACTTCTTTAAAGAAAGGCTGGGTGAGTTTGGTGCTCAACTTGGCCCCCCTCCTACTACTTGTCTGTCTCCCACGCCTCTCCCAACTAGGACCACAGAAGGAAGATTCCTCTTTCTTTGTTCATCTGCCTTGCCTTTTATTATTATTTGGAGTATCATTCTCCAAAGAGGATTTGAGAATCTAATTCTTGATCTCTGTCCTTTAGACAGAATGATTAGATTTAATGACATTTGCTTCAGCATGTCCTCAAATAGCAAAGATGACAGATGCCTGAACAGTCTGCTTTGAGATGTTACAGGAAGAGATCTTGTTCCTCAAATTTCTTCCACTAAGTTGGAGGACAGTAGTATCTGATATTCCATCATTAAACCCCAGCATTTTAGGGCAGTGGAGGAGAGGTAAATGTTAAGTTTATCAGCACAGAGATCTTTTCTCTTTCTATTTTGTGAGCAGTGGGCCTCAACTATAAGCTGTAAACCAAAATGTAGTTATTTTCAGAAAACTCAGTAAACCAAGTAAATTTCAGTAAATTTGGAAGTTTTGAGAAATTAGGCCAAATTGTCATTCTATTGAATAAGCCTGTTCTAAATTTTAAAAAATATGAATAGGTGTGGGATGTGGGGTGTGGGGTGTGTGTGTGTGTGTGTGTGTGTGTGTGTATCTTCTGGCTCTTCTTACTTATGAGTCTTAAAATGTTTCTTCTTTGTTTCTCCTCCTCTATCTTGACACTGAAGAGTATGTGGCAGGCAGATTTGGCCAGGATGACTCCACTGGATATGCTGCTTTTAATCTTGACAGGAGTTACGGAGAGAACTTCACCATCTCTATGTTTGTTCGAACACATCGACCATCAGGCTTACTCCTAGCTTTGGCAAACAGGACTTATCAATACATCCGCATTTGGCTAGAGCATGGCAAACTAGCAATGCTGCACCCAGGTTCTTCCAAAATAGTAGTGAAGTTTGTTCTTAGTGATGGAAATGTCCACTTGATATCTTTGAAAGTCAAGCCAAATAAAATTGAACTATATCAGTCTTCACAAAACCTAGGATTTATTTCTGCCCCTACATGGAAAATCCAAAAAGGAGATGTCATCTACATTGGTGGCCTGCCAGACAGACCAAAGACCGAAGCTAATGGTGGCTTTTTTAAAGGCTGTATCCAGGATATAAGATTAAACAACCAAAATCTGGAATTCTTCCCCAATTCAACAAACAATGCATCCCACAATCCGGTTCTTGTCAATGTGACCCAAGGCTGTCCTGGAGACAACATGTGCAAGGTAGGATTTTCACACCAACTATGTCTATACTGTAGGCTAAACTTTTGTTTCATTAAGTAGCTTATTATAACCATTCTTTGTATATAAAGATAATGTTACTGACCCACCAGCCAGGATAGCACTTCATCAATATTTTTCCAGCAAGACTTGGGGATTTATATGGAGCCATTAAAAAATGGCCTTGACCTTGGTGGCATCATGGTCTATTTCACTATCCAAGATATCTCCAGCCACATGCTTCTACTGCCCCAAAAAACAAATTGCTCAAGAATAATAGTATTTTGTGGCATCCCAGAGATCTTAATGGCATCCCAGAGATCTAACTGAATTAACTCATTTTGAAAGAGATCATCATATCATGTGTATTAAAGGCCCAACTATCACTGTTTTGACTATAAAGTCAACAACAACAAAAAACCCTGAGTGGTAACTTTCTTCTGGTAGTTGGATTTGAAATTCTCCAAAATATATTTTCTCTGAGCCTGTGTTTTACTTTATGTATTTCGTATGCTCTTCCAAAAGCTATTTAAATATGTGAATCTGTCAGCTCTGCATGACCTTTCAAAGGAAACACATTTATATCTGTTGAACATTTATATCTGTTGAACATTTATTGAGCTCTGACTATCGCCATGCACTGGGCTTGCTTCTAAATGTATAAAAATGAATCCTCTTCACGTGACTGGAGGAGCACTGCCAATGTGCCAGGCACTGCTTTGCACAGATAAATCCATTTAATTCTGTTGAAGGACTGCTGTGTGCAACTGGCATTGTAATTACCCATTTATGTCATTGACAGATAAGGAGACTGGAGTTTAGAAAGGTTATAGAACTTGCCTAAATCACGTCTTAACGGTGGGACTGAGATCAATACCATCTCAGCTTTCAGAAATTCCCTTTTAAATACTTTCATTTTAGATATTTTGTGAGAAACCTTTTAAGAACTCAGGTAATAATAGTATGTTTGAGTGAGAGGCCAGCAACTGAAGAGGTCTCTGTCTCTGGACCCAGAGGTTCTAGGTACCAAGCTTCACCACTGGCCTCTTTATTAGGATCTTGGGTAACAGGAGGGCCCTCTGCTTCCTCATTAGTAAAAACAGGGGTAATAACCTCTACCTCAAAAGGTAATTGGTGTGATTGAAAGTGCCTGGTAACTTAGAAGTTCCAGAGAACGTTATAACACCATTTAAAATCCTCCTTATATTGTAGAAAATGGCCTTTTTCTATTTTCTCTTTCTCATTTCATCTTTCTTTTTGTTTCTTTCTCTCCCCATTTCTCTTTTAGAAAAGAGTTGGCAATGGTAGCCGTAAGTTTTTTTCCATTTGTCAACCATAATATAAAAAGCTCAAAGTATAAATATGTAGAAAATGAACATTTAAAGAGAACAGATATGGGGTCTTGCCTTTACCGTTTCTGTGGTTAGTTGCCAGTGCTTTTTACACCTTTGCTTTCTTCTCTGGCCAGTCCAACCCCTGTCACCATGGAGGCGTATGCTATTCCCTGTGGGATGACTTCTCGTGTTCCTGCCCTGCGAACACAGCTGGGAAAGCGTGCGAGCAAGTCCGGTGGTGTGAGCTCAGCCCGTGTCCTCCCCAAGCCCAGTGCCAGGAGCTGCCTCAAGGATTTGAATGTAGGTGGAGTTTAAAGTTGTCACCCATCCAACGAAGTTGGGTATTTCAGTTCCATGAGGCAACCCAAGAAAAAGAGTTCAGACCAAACCTGCTTTCCTAAGGAACCTGCGGCTGGCTCTCTTCTCCCCTGACTCGAGTAGTACAATAAACCTAACATCATCATCATCCTCGTCGTCATCATATCCGGAGAGGCTTCATGCCTCATCCTGCCCCCCCGGGTTTCTGTGGGGGTGGTGGGGAGGTGGGGAGTGGAGGTCAGAGCAACACCAGACCTAGAGCTTTGATTATTTAAAGCTAATTTCTGAAGAAATTAACCAAGTAATATTTGGCTTTCCTTTCCTCATCGTTGGGAATGAATCAAGTGCCAGCGTGAGCTCACAGCCTTCTGTTGACCATGAAGCCTCGGGCAGTTCACGTGGTCTCTGTAATCTAACGCTTTCTCTGTAAATGGAGATAAAACATACACTTTATAGGTAGATAAAAAAATTTGGGGGGTGTCTGTGATGATTTTATAACCATAAGTATAAAAAGGCAAACACATTGGGCATTCTGTTGTTTTCTGAGTATTTTCCTCAATCTGAAATGTTTCCTTGCCCGTCTTCAGTACTAAAGACCAATGTTAGCAAATTTGAATACTATTTCACAATTTTGACATGTCTACATGCTACCCACACTATTATTTACATCTTCTCTCCTACTTCAAAAAATGCAATAAAGTATTATTAGTTTTATTGTTAATCTTTTGATAGAAATCCTTTAGTTCCAAAGTTCTTAGTCCCAGGTATGTTCTATAAAAGCATTTACATCATTTGGAAAATCTTCACAGGGTTAAAAAAAAATAAGATTTCTAAAAACAGTGGCAGACCGAGAACCATACCCCTGGTGTGTATTGGTCTTCAATCTATACATGAAGCAGGTTAGGATTTGGACATATTGCATCAGAAAGAAGTTAAGTGAATCTTCACTGCTCCTGTATTCCCACTAAAGAAAGAGTGGCCTCTGATCTGATCAGTTGGCTTCTGATCGCCCAAAAAAGTCTCAATAACATTTTTTTTAAGTACAACTTTAAGTACAACTTAAAGTACAACTTTAAGTATAACTTTAATGAAGGAAGAAATTATAAACCAATACGAGGGGTGAATTTTTACTAACTGACAGGTATGAACCCTAGAACACACTTTTGCTACTTTGTGTAATTTTCATTATATGTGATCTTATGACCCCATTGTATTTTCTTTCAAGTAAGATATATGGAGAAGATTAGGCCTGATAGAATAACATACTCTTGTGAATATAGCTCATGCATCACCCTGAGTTTGCCTTTAGGGCATCCTATCAGAAAACCAAGGCTTAAAAATTTACAACCCACATTATATACAGATGTGTTTGTTATGATGAAGTTCCCCGAAGAAAAGGTGAAATACAAATACTGTAATGTGTACTGTGATTTTCCCAGATGAAAATTGATTTCAGTGTATTAGTAAAATGAACTTATATAGCATCATAGACCATATTCTTCCTTTCAGAGTTGGAGAGAGCTAACGAGATTTATTATTTTTTTTTTTTTGAGATTTATTATTTTAACATTTATTTTGAAGCATGGAATAAGACACTTGTTGCTCCTTTCTTCCCTAATCCCAACCCCAAACTTGGTGGGAGAAACACCACAGTCAAAAGTAATAAAATCAAGTGAAATTTTAATCCAAATAATACATTTGAATTGTATACTTGAAGATACTCTTGAATTTTCTCCTGCAGTGATTTCTAACCATTGTCTCAATTTCCAGAATTGAGGACACAGGAGTTATTTTTTTACAGATTTTTTATTTAGTAATATTTACCTCCTATATGTCTGGCAATGTTCTGGGGGAGGAATATTGAAAAGGCCTGATTTGGGAACAAGTTTGATGTCTTCAAAGAACGACAGGAAGTTTTGGGGGCTGTAACGTGTGAATAAGGAAGAGGATAATAGCAAATAGAATTGAATAGTTAACCAAGGGTCAGATCACCCAGACTCTTGCAGGCCATGTTTAGGATTTAGGATTTCTTTCTAGATGTTTTGGTAACCAATGCAGGTCTTGAGCTAAGGAGTGGTTGTTACATTGATAGAGTGACAGAAGCAGGGACACTGAGAAATAACTAGAATATTCTATATGAAAAGAGTTGTTTAGGTGTAGTGCCCCACAGTTGAGGCAAAGACAGCATTTTAGGGGCGATTTTTACTGAAAAGTGCAAGAAAATGAGAATAGAGAATTCACCACTACAGTGACTAACACAGAGGTCGTTTTGACTCAACAAGCTTGGCTTCGGTGAAGTGATTGGCACAAGAGGCCCAGTGGCATGTGTTAAAAAGAAAATGAGAGAGGAGGAACTGGAACAATGAGAATATAAAACTATTTAGAGGAGTCGTGGCAGAAAAGGGACTAGAGAATTAAGGAAGCAGCAGGGAGAGGGGGAGGTGACTCGTGCTTTTGGGTCTTACATTTGTTTTGATTGAATAATGTTGGAGCAGTTACAGTATATTTGTAGGCTGATGGGACACAACCAAAAGAGAGGGAAAATGATGATGCGCAAAATTGCTTGGTGGGGAAAGCCCCACATCTGGTGTCCCAGGTCATGTAAATGCAGAAGTCCTGTGAGAGGAAAGGAGACCCACCCAGGAGGTGGAGAACTGGATTTTCTCTACTCAAGTGAACAATCATAGGTTTTTCCAGTACCCCTACCAAGCCCTCATCTAGTCATGCATTGAATCCGATTCATTTTCACCTTTTTTCAACATTGTTTCTACGCGTAACCTTTTTTTCAATGGGAAAGAAATGTATGGTCTGGGTTTTGGTAGCTGACCATCCAGGTTTGGTATTCTGGTCTTATTCTTTATTAGCCACATGACTATGAAAAAAAAAAAACACTTAACTTCTGTGAGTCTCGATTTCTTCTTTTTTTTTTATTTTTTTTTAAAGATTTTATTTATTTCACAGAGAGAGATCACAAGTAGGCAGAGAGGCAGGCAGAGAGAGAAGGGGAAGCAGGCTCCCTGTTGAGCAGAGAGCCCGATGTAGGGCTCGATCCCAGGACCCTGAGATCATGACCTGAGCCGAAGGCAGAGGCTTTAACCCACTGAGCCACCCAGGCGCCCTTCGATTTCTTCTTTTATAAAATGGGGATGATAACAGTAATAATAATAATAATGTGCTCCAGAATTTTGTATTAGAAACAATACAAAAAGAACTAGCACAGTGCCTAATCCATATCAAACAATTGATACATGATGATATTAACCTGATGATCATTTATAGTAATAAAGGTAATGAAGCCAACATTACAGAATTAATAAAGTTGCTCATTGGTATTGCTTTCTCTCTTTAGGTATTGGAAATGCTGTTTTTAATGCACAAAGCAGTGGAATATTATTCAGAAGCAATGGGAATATTACCAGAGAACTCACCAATATCACATTTGGTTTCAGAACAAGGGATGCCAATGTGATCATATTGCATGCAGAGAGGGAGCCTGAATTTCTTAATATTAGCATTCAAGATTCCAGATTATTATTTCAATTGCAAAGTGGCAACAGTTTTTATATGCTGAGTCTGGCAAGTTTGCAGCCAGTGAATGATGGCAGATGGCACCAGGTGACTCTCTCCATGACGGACCCACTGGCCCAGGCCTCCAGGTGGCAAATGGAAGTGGACAACCAAGCCCCTTTTGTGACCAGTGCAGTTGCCACTGGGAGCCTCAACTTTCTGAAAGATAATACAGACATTTATGTGGGCGACCGAGCTGTTGACAATACGAAGGGCCTGAAAGGGTGTCTAGGTACAATAGAAATCAGTGGCATTTATCTCTCTTATTTTGAAAATGTTCCCGGTTTCACTAATAAACCCCAGGAAGAGCAGTTTCTCAAAACCTCTACAAATTCAGTGGCTACTGGCTGTTTGCAGTTGAATGCCTGCAACTCCAGCCCCTGTTTGCATGGAGGAAATTGCGAAGACATCTATAGCTCTTATCACTGCTCGTGTCCCTTGGGATGGTCAGGGAACCGCTGTGAACTCAACATTGATGAATGCTTTTCAAACCCCTGTATCCATGGCAACTGCTCTGACAGAGTTGCAGCCTATCACTGCAGGTGTGAGCCTGGATACACCGGTGTGAACTGTGAAATGGATATAGACAATTGTCAGAGTCACCAGTGTGCAAACGGGGCCGCCTGCATCAGCAACCCCAATGGTTATTCTTGCCGCTGTTTTGGAAATTTCACGGGAAAATTTTGCAGGTGAGCATAACATTCATATAAAGCTTGGCCTTTGGAGCTATGCTCTTCATTTTCCTTGTCAAATTGGAAAGCTCTCTGGGCTATGCATCTGTAGGCTGTACTGAACAGGAGCGACATGGGTCCCTTCCATCACAGTTTGGTCGCCTAGATGGGATCTCATGTGGTGGGATGTTCCACAAGGACGAATGGTAGCGTTTTGACCAGATTTAAAGCAAAATGTTTTCTCCGACATCTTTATTAGACTATTTCTCATGAAGTGTAGCCCCAGAGTTTGATGGCTTGAAGGGTTCAAGAAACAAACATTTTTTGCAATAAATGCAAAAGCTTGGTTTTCTTTTCTTTCTTTCTTTTTTTTTAAGATTCATTTATTTATTTTTAGAGACAGACAGGGAGCAAGTGGGGAAAGGGGGAGAGAGAATCTCAAGCAGACTCCCCACTGAGGAGCAGGGCTCCCCAAGCAGGGCTGCATCTCAGGACCCTGAGATCACGACTTGAGCCAAAATCCAGAGTCATGCACTTAATCGACTGAGCCACCCAGGTGCCCCCAAAAGCTTGGTTTTCATATCGTTGGAGGAAGCATGACTTCTACCCCTAAACAATGCCCTTGGCTATTTTAGGCAGGTAAATCTTGTAAAATCTTAAAAAGTCTATGCTAAATTATAATTTTGAGAAAGTGAAATTATGACTCTCATATAAATGTGAAAAGTGTGAGAGTGGAATTATGACTCTCATATAAATGAACATTTTTCATTTGTCATTAATTAATGAGGAAATGAGTAAGATATAAAAACCAGATCAAAGGACAACCTAATTATTTATATATGTGCATATATATAATAATTGTATATATTTTTATTATCCACATATATAATTACTTATATATGTGCATATATATAATAATTGTATATATTTTTATTATCCGGGGTAAAATTTATTTACATAAATATATGTAAATAGAGATGAGGAAATGAGTTGCTAACAAACGCAAAACTAATCTTTTATAGAGCATTACAATTAATATTTGAAACTATCTTTTTTACCATGTGACAATTATATCGCTATGGACAAATTCATTTGCATTTCAATGAGCAGGATCCATTTATATTGTCATTTTTCTACGACTTATAGAGTTGTGAAATAGCTTAGTGAAGAAAATCCAAGGTGTACACACTACAAAATCAAACAATCCTGGAGGGTCCTTTACATAACACGCAACTTTCCATCGAAAGAATACTCAGGAATATCTTTTGCCCATTTTGACATAGTTCATGATTTTTTCTAAAACCACGAAAGCAGTGTTCTAATTCTAGTAATGACCTCCATCTTGTGTTACATAAACAGAAATAAGAAACAGTATTTTCCTGCTAAGTCACATAGCTTCAGTGTTTCCATGTAGAATTCATTATTTTATAACTTATACTGCTTTTAAATTCACTAAACAATTGAGTCATTATGGGGAGGTGAGAGGGTTATTAATAACAAGTAATACATTCCGAGACTTTGGCAGGAACACCTGGAGTGGCTTGGCAGCCTGTAGAAGGAACACTAACTCAGAGCTGGTACCCTAACGGGGTGAAATCCCCCAGCAGACAGAACAGGTAGCCATACCTGTAAGAAGATGTATTTATCTCCATAACATTTATTGTTGTTCAGAACCTATGAAGGCAGGGCACAGTATTAGGTGCTCAGTGTTGACATTTCAGTTAAATGTCACCCTCCATGAGTTAAAAAGGACTCATTGGCCAAGAGTCAAAGTGCCTGTTTTAAAAGCAAAAGACAGGGGCGCCTGCGTGGCTTGGTGGGTTGAGCCTCTGCCTTCAGCTCAGGTCATGATCTCGGGGTCAGGTCATGATCTCGGGGTCCTGGGATCGAGACCGGCGTCTGGCTCTCTGCTCAGCAGGGAGCCTGCTTCCTCCTCTCTCTCTGCCTGCTTCTCTGCCTACTTGTGATCTCTCTCTCTGTGTCAAATAAATAAATAAAATCTTTAAAAAAAAATAAAAGCAAAAGACATTCAGGATCAAAATTAATAGTATTGCCGAGGAGACTTTGGATAAGTAAAGTAAACCTCTATGCCCCAGGAACTAGTTCTCCAGTATTTTTTCCTGCCTGATCTATCAAAGTCAAGTTCTCAAAGATTAAAGTTCTCAAAAGTACCTTTTAATGAGATTCAAAAATTGTTTATTAAACGTAAGATGTATACAAAGCTCACATTTGCATTGCTAATTGACCTCTTTCAAAGCTGGTTGACATTTTTGGTTCTTTTGAAAAGTCCTTATGATATTTTCTTTTTAAAGTTGAATTGATTAGCTCTTGTGGGAAGAGACACACTTACCGTCATAGGCTAGTTTCTCCATACTAGCTGCGGCACGTACAACAGGACAAAATTAAATTCATCTTATATTTTCTGAACATGAATTATGTACCAGATACCATGCACAGTGGGTCAAAGGACCTGAACAACACCCTTAAAATCGCTTCTGATCAGTCCTTTCACACCCCTGGATCTTGCATTGAAGTCAAGTTCTGCTTAGCTTCTAACGATTTGTTCTGCTTTTTATAAGGATTCCTTAATACGTACAGCTTTGCTGTTATACAAAAGAGCCACCCTCCTGAATTCCCATACAGTTGCCCCTGAGTGCTGTATACAGTCCTCCTGGACAGCGTTTGGCTTGCATTCTGCTCAGCTATGAATCATTAGGTAGGGAACAGCAAGTGTTGGCGGGGTAACAGGAGTTCAGCTCTGAAAGCCCACAGAGAAATCACATGAGTGCTCGGGTACCAGAGTGCTGTCCTTGCTTTCCTGGCCTTTATAGAGATGCAATTTTCCGTGGCCTGTGTTGATTTATGAGCCAGGCAGCAGCAAACCAAGCTATAGCAAGTTTCTTTCCAACCCTAAATTTATTGCCACCCCCTGGCACAGATCTTATCTCATCAACGAAAACTGTAGGAATGGAAGATCTATAGCCTGCTTGTAGCAGCACCCTCCAGCAGGAGCTGTTTACCGAAAGTGACTGTGTATAATGTAGCACAATTAAGCATCTGTAGCTCAGCCAGCCTGAGTACTTAATTAGTTTGGCATTGACTACATATATGAACTTTTCCAAAAAGTTTTCTTGAATGAAATGAACAAGATGAACTGCTGTGGCCGTTACTTTTATCTCTCTAGACACACCAGATTACCCTTGACAGTCTGTGGGAACGAGAAGACAAATCTCACTTGCTACAACGGAGGCAACTGCTCGGAGTTCCAGGGTGCATTAAAATGTCTGTGCCGGCCAGGTTTTACTGGGGAATGGTGAGTCACATTAGAACTTTATAGAAGAAAATTCTGGGTTGAAAAACAGCGGGATTATACAAGGTTGATGTCGCCTCCCATTTTTCATCTCAGTTCCCATAGGAAAACCCATGCTGAAATATAGGTTCAACCAGAGTCAGATAATAAAAAAGAAGAAAAATCACAGTTTAGGTCAAAGTAAAGAACACTTTATTAGCCAAGACTTCAAATAAGAAAATACATCTTTTGAAAAAATGTAAAACGTGCTATTTTTCTTTCTGATAGTACTTCTGGATTCATGTTTCTTTCCTGCTGACTCTAATACGTGATGCAAATATAGTTGTTGTTGAAGTAAAATAAAATACACCTAAAAGATTACCTCATGGAATGATCTAGAACCCTGAAAATATATATGCCTTAGCCATATGATCCTATCTTCCCAGAGAAACCCTTCAACAGTTCTTCGCCTAATATGGGGATTGATGATATGGAGTTGGCCAATGGCTTCAGACGATGGCTGGAAATGCAGCCAAATTTGGAGATATATATATATATCTATAATATAATATGTTATAGATATATATATATATTGCACAGCTTTTATCAGCTTCTCAAAAGGATCAATGTCCTCAAAATGATTCTACACCAGTGCTCTCTTTGAGCTGCTTATATATCTCTATATAAGCAGATAATAAATAGCCATTTGTTGGGCACTAAATCATGCATCTTATAAATATCACTCTAATTGTTATTCCTTCCACTTTGCATTTGCATAAACTGAGGCTGAGAGATTAAGTTAGAGGTCAGGTTCCAACCCAGATGCATGCTGCAGGGAGGTCCAGCTGCCCACACAGCCTGGGCTCATCTTTTGGATGTGCTGACAAAAATGAATAAATCTTTGCTTGCAACAATTAAAAAAAATGGGAAAATTGCTGCTTCGTTTCATATGCCCTCCGGCACAAGATAGCGATCTCTGATCAAACTTCCCGCATTGAACAAATTAGATAAATGAAAACACAAAGCATTTGATAGAGTTTGACTGAATGTATTTTTCTCAAAAGGGAAGTTAATAAAATTAGGGGTATAATTTGTGCTCCATGACAGCTGCAGTTTGGAGTCGTCGGAATTTTCTCTGTTCCCACTGGCTCTTTCAGCACAAGATACACCTATTTTGCCATTTTTACAAAAAAGCAGGCAATCTCGGATATACCTGCCTTTTACCCAGTCTGCAGTAAGTGACAAATCTAGCTCTTGCCTTCCTAGCCTGCTTTCAGCGGTGGGCTCCAAGCGGCACCGGCAGACCTGCCGTACGTGTGCACGGAAGGCTGGAGCCCTCGAGCATATTCTATTTTCTAGTGAGCCACTTTTTACCAGGCCACGTACTGTTAACCCAGAGACCATTCGGCTGGCCTCCAACTCCATATCCCTCCGAAACAGTGCAAATATTTCCTTGACCAACTCATTCCCTATATATTTTTTTGTTTTTATAAATTACTGTTCCCTATAAAATACTGTTCCCTATATTTAAGCGCTGGTTAGTTCCTGCCTCCGTATCACAGGTGAAAGCTTCATGTCACACTAATGTTCGGCGGTGAAAGGCATAGACTCATCCAAAGCCTTGGATTATTTTTCTGCTCCTCACGCATTAACGCTGTTTACAACAAACATTTCCCTTTCCTCCAACATTTGTTTAAGAGAACAGTCTTGCATCTAAATGCCAATCACTTCTTTGAAATGCGGTAAGAGGGGAAAGCTCCAAGTTTTCCTTCCTCTCGGGGACCTTCCTCTGGATTAACTTCCCTGTTGCAAATGGGTTTCTAAAATAGTGACCACAATATTCAGTAGATGCTGTACTTTCAAAGTCCTTAAGCACGATCAGTTAATTCACTGGGTGTTAATGGATTTATTTATTTTGATTGTCATTCTATTAATTAACCTCTAATGAAAGTTCCGGTAATGTTTCTAATGAATGTGTATGTGTGGTACGCTGTGCAGTTCAAAAGAGAAATAGATAAGAGATGGAGAAAGAAGAGCCAGAGGAAGACTGGAAAATACTGGACAGTCTCCCAAGGCCTAGGGGAATGGGACTTCCATCACGTGCAAAGATATTGAAAAGCTGTCTTCCTGCAAATTGCCTCCTCTTCTGTCTAGCTAAACCCCCAACTTTACAGTGTCATCCCGGCAGGTTGCAAATGATGGATGATGTGAACACTCGGCCCACCCAGGACAAGGAGTGCTTGGCAGCCTCACAAGTTGTCAGGTTTTGCTCAGATCTAATCGGGGAGGCCTCCTTCCAGTCCAGAAGCCTGAGCCAAAAAAGGGAAACAAAAATGTCTCAGCTATGCTTGGTATCCAGCGGGATAAGGAGCTGTTGTTCTGGGAAGAAATCTTTTTTCCCTTTATACCTCGGGTTGGCCCTCCCCACCCAGCCCGTGATCCCTCTTCCTTTGAGCCTAGTGATTCGTCCATGACCCAGGCAAGCAAGTTTTACCTTTTGGGAGGCGAGGAACGAAAAGTTGTTTACATTACACTTCGACATTGTAAGTGGCTCTTTAGGGATTCTTGAAGTTAACATTTTATATGAATTTCCCAAAGTAAAAGAGATGCCTTAGTTACTGCTCCATCCTGAGGCCTAACAGAGCGTTTGGCACAAGGTAAGTGCTACATACATACTGAACGACTGAATGAAAGTGGTGAATTAATTGGTGAGTATACGGAAAAACAAGTCGTTGGCAGAAGGTACGGTGAAAGATGACAGTGTCCCAGGAAAGAGGAAAATTTCGGTGTACCTTAGCATTGATATCACTTGTTTGGGAAAATTTAGCTTTTGAAAGTCATTCTACCTGAATATTTTACAAATTACACTTAGCTATGAAACTTATTTATCAGCAAGTGAAATTTTCTAATTACCTACTTTGGGTTTTGTCGAAAAATAGGATTCCAAAAAGAAAAAAAAAAAAAAAAGATTCCAAAGGAAAATAATCCCAAGTCTTCAAGAATAAACCGATTTTTTCCCTCTATTTTTGATGGACTTTCTTTCCCCCAGAGCCCGAGGGCATGGATGTGTTAGAATCCTGACAGCAGGGGCACAGGTCTGCTCTGTAGACTCCAGGTTGGCAAAATACAGCCTCATGGCTGTATTTTGGGGCCTTTCTTCACACAGCCAATGTGCCCCCAGGAAACCGAACTGAAGGTGGCAAAGATGCTAAATGCTCTTCGGGGACAAACGGCCTTTCTTCAGGTTTTTTCCTTGGTTTCTAAAAACTCGCCCCTGTTTTCTCATTCTCATTAACTCTGTGTGTGTACAAATTACTTCCCTTAAAAACGAAATTTGTGACAGGAATTTTAAGGACTATGCCCCACGTCATGAAGCGTGCAGAAGTTGTATGGAAGTTGGTAAATCAGACCGTGCTGTTCCAAGTAGATAAGGCAACCTTTTTTCTTTCCCCATTTCACAGCCAATGTATTCAACAGAGACCAAGGTTGCTGCTGTTTCTGTTTCTGTTGAAGGTGTGAAAAGGACATTGATGAGTGTGCCTCGGATCCGTGCTTCAATGGCGGTCTGTGCCAGGACCTGGTTGACCAATTCCAGTGCCTCTGTGACGTGGCCTTCGCGGGCGAACGCTGCGAGGTGGATGTAAGCGGGATCTCCTTTTATGTGTCTCTCTTACTCTGGCAGAATCTCTTTCAGCTTCTTTCTTACCTCATTCTGCACATGAACGACGAGGCAGTCGTCGAGTGGGGTGAACAGGAAGATTAGTAACACTCATTGAGACTTTCCTAAACTTAAAAGCCATTGAAGCTCAAGAAATGTCTTGACTCATTTTAGACTCTAAAAAAGAAAAAGGAAAACTACCTTGAAAATTAAAATAAATTCAAGGACCATTTTAAGCATACCGTGAGTGTAAGATGAGAATATTAAATATTTACACATTTCAGCTATATATGTAAAAAATACTGTGCTGAACATAACCAGAAACTTCTCATCAAGTACACTTCGTACAAGTACGTTGTTTTTCTTAGTGCTTTCACATTTGAGTGACCACTGCAGTAGGAACTGATTTCTCTCCCACAGTCCATTTCTGTGTGGACTTTTGTAATGTGAGTTGCCCCGTGTGCCCTAATCCTAAGGCATTTATGTTCTTTCATTCCCGTCTATTATTCATGACATGACAGTTTGAAAATTACTAATTAAACTGTTTTGCATCCGTCTATGTTTTTATACATAGCTATTCAAATGAAGTGTTGCCAACTCTCTGAGAAGTTAAAAATATATATAAAGAGAAAGCAGGGAATCACACAAGATCCCTAAAATGGAGGAAGAAAATTTTCTAATATAATTGGTATCGCAACTCAAATTATGCCTCATTGGTATACTTTCTGATTCCACAAAACCTCTCCTCCAGTGGAGTGACAGAGAAACCCTACTTCCATTTCTTTTTCCTGAAATACTTTCTATTCAAATAGAGTACTTTTTGGTTTAATTGCCTCTAAGTTTCGAGCTTGCTGACATTTCTACCAAATGGACTGATTTGAATTGCTTTTTGATGCATATTTAATAAAAAATAAGTACTGTTGTATATCCACACACCAAATATATATATATTTTAAAACTTGATTTCTTGAAGGGATATTTTTCTAAAATTTGCAAGTAAATGTATCATCTTTAATTATCTTTCTGAAAAAACCAGGGAAACATAGTACCTTTCATTATCAAAATACATTTGGCATTATGTTTTTTTTAAAAATATATACCTGAAATGATGACTATATAAAGTAAATTAATAAGATTAAAATTTATAAAAAATTTATAGGTATTTCTTGGTTTAATCAACTAAATATTATAATAATTTAAAAAACTTTATTTGATAAGATTTTTAATTCCTTTGACTGGCATGTTAGAATTTCTGCTAAATATCTCTGTCCAGATATTCCCTTCCAAAGAAGACACTGTGCTCATTTAAAGGGAAAAGTGGTTTGAGCCTATGAATTAATTTAGAAAACTACAATAGTAATGACCTGACAAATGCAACTTTGTAAATGTGTCTACGTCTTTTGGAGCTGCCCTGGTTTGACAACATGAGGTTGATTTATCCATTGGGTGACATCCAATACTCATTTAGCCCCAATTGTTTAAAGAAAGTTGTTTTTCTGTGGAAATGACCAAGAAAGACCTAAATATACCAATCAAAACAAAAGGACAAAATGGTATGCCATTAAAGCAAAGGAAATGGATTTAATTCTATTTTTCAGTAGTCATAGAGGATTTTATGCAGCAAATTCATATCCTCTAGGACACTGGCAGTCATTTCTACTGGGAAGCAACTGAAGTCTTTCCTTTCTCCTCCTCCTTCTCGCTCCCATCCAGGCAGCATGCCTCTTACTGCTGTCTCAGATGGATCAGTTCCAAACTTAGACTTTGCGACAAGAGACTTGGGGAAAACCCCCATCAATGTTGGCATTTCCAGGTATTTGAAGTAAGCATAAAATAGATTATGGCTACATACATATGGCTTTCACATTGACTCCCTTTTTGGACATATCTGTACTTACATACTTACAGACCACCTCAGTATAATCTGTTACCTTCCAAATATATCAGAGTCATTCACAAACACTTTCTCTGTGAAATTCTGATGTCTCTGTTGTCACTGTCACTGTCAATCACTTTTCTATTTTCCAAATGTCTTGTCGTGAGATACCTGACTTAAAACAAAAAATCATGTCCCTTCTCTCTTTATTTTCTCTATTTTTAATTGCATTGTGTGATTCTGCCTTTTACATATTTACACAGAAAAATAAAACTCGTGATTCTGTATCTCTACTTCTCATTCTCTGACAACTGTCTTCATTTGCCTTGACTGTGTCTTGCATGGTTAAGATGTCCACAAGCCAGGCATGCGTGTGCACGCACACACACACCCACACACACTCACATCTCATAATGAACACCCAAGCATCAGCGCTCATCTTGAGGTCTGCTTTTTTACTTTGCAGATGTGTCCCTGCAAAGTAAATACCTGTGGCCATAAAAATCAGGGTCCCTTGTACTTTCCATCCTTAGCAAGTATTCCTCTAGTTGGCATTCTAGAACTGATCCTATCCCTGATTGTTCTCACTGTTGGTTTACAGTGTCCCTGGCCATAGTACACATAGCTCAACCTGCTCCACAGAGGGGCCTTCTCACCTAAATGACAGAAATTCACACAGACTTCTCTAGAACAAGCCTTTGAAACAAAACTTGTGTTTAGTTGAATAACAGATCATTTCTTTTTGCTTATTTTTGAGATTTAATATATGGGCTAAACAAGGCCATGTCTCTGTGTTTGGCCATGCTTCTTCCTTTGTGTGTGTGTACATGAAGAACAGTTTTTATTACTCTCCTTTTTAGGAAATAGGGAAGAAGAGAAAATAAGAAATTAGTGTTCAGGCAGCATGAGGAAACAATTCAATTCAAGTAGCACTATTGAACCTACCCTGTGCCAGGGACTGTGATAAGCTGTTTTTAAATATATATTTTTTCAATATAAGAGCAATGACATAAATGACATAGAATATGTGTAAGTTTAAGGTATGCAACTGGTTGATTTGATACTTTGATATTGCAAAATGGCTGCCATCATAGCCTTAGCTAACACCTTCATCTCGTTACATAATCACCATTTTTTTTTTGTGGTGAGAACATCTACCATCTATTTTCTTAGCAACTTTTAAGTGTGCAGTACAGTAGTATTGTGAACTGTTAGTCACCGTGCTGAATATTAGGTTCCTAGAACTTACTCATCTTATAACTGAAAGCTGGCATCCTTTGACCAGCACTTCTCCATTCCCTCACCCTCCGCTCCTGGCTACCACCATATTACTCTCTATTTCCATGTTTTGTGCAACGTTTTTAGATTTTATATATGAGTGGGATCATACGGTATGGTCTATTTATTTTCTATCTGTATTATTTCACTTAGCATTATGCCCTCAAGATCCAAATGGCAGGATTGCATTCATTCTCATGTGGAATAATATTCTCTTGCATATATGTACCAGATCTTCTTTATTTGTTCATCTGTTATTAAAAATGTAGGTGGTTTTCATAAGTTGGCTGTTGCGAATAATGCTGCAATTAACATGGGAGTACAGATAGCTCTTTGAGACAATGGTTTCATTTCTTTTCAATATATACCCAGAAGTGAAATAGCTGAATTATACAGTAGTTCTACTTTTGACTTTTTAAGGACTCTCCATACTATTTTCCATAGTGGCTGCACCAATTTATATTCCTACCAACTGTGCGTAAGAGTTTCTTTTTCTCTATATCCTTGCCAACTCTTGTCTTTTTGATGATAGCCATTCTGACAGGTGTGAGGTGATATCTCATTATGGTTTTGATTTATATTTCATGATGATTGATGATGCTGAACACCTTTTCATGTGACTGTTGGCCATTGATTTGTCTTCTTTGGAAAAATGTCCATTTAGTGTCTCTGCCCATTTTTTAATCAGATTGGGGCTTTTGGGCTATTGAGTTGTATGAGTTCTTCATACATTTTAGATATTAACCCTTTATCAGATGTAAGATTTGCATATATTTTCTTGCATTCCATAGGTTGCCTTTTCATTTCATTGATGGTTTCCTTTGCTCAAAAGCTTTCTAGTTTGATGTAATCCCACTTGTCTACTTTTGCTTTTATTGCCTTCGCTTTTGGCATCAAATCCAAAAAATTATTGCCAAGACCGATTATCAAGGAACTTACACCATATGTTTTTGTCTAGGAAATTTACAGTGTCAGGTCTTACATTCAAGTTTTGAATCCATTTTGAGTTGATTTTTGTATATGGTATGAGAAAGGAATTCAGTTTTATTCTTTGGTGTATGACTATTCAGTTTTCTCAACACCATTGATTGAAAAGATAATCCTTATTTTTGGCTCCTTTGTCATAAATTAATTGGCCATATATGGGTGGATTTATTTCTGGGCTTTTGATTCTGTTGCATTTATCTATATGTCTGTTTTTATGCCAAACCCGTACTGTTTGAAATCAGGAAGTATGCTGCCTCCAGCTTTGTTCTCCCTTCTTAAGATTGCTTTGGCCATTCAAGGTCTTTTGTGGTTCTATATACATTTTAGGATTGTTTGTTCTATTCCTATT
>CM052814.1:29868294-29893185 GCA_028533885.1 Nasua narica | reverse complement strand
CCTCCCCAAAGTGTTTTTGTTTTGTTTCATTTGATTGTTTGTTACCAAAGTGTTAATTACACTGTTTTTCACTGAAGAAATTAAGTCACAAATAAAGTTGTGTGCCTGTTAGCAAAGAGAGCTCAGGATGCCCAAATCTTCTTTTTTTTCTAGTAGAAAAGCCGCCTAAGGTGTATCATTATCTGCTGTTTTGATCGTTAGTTGTTCTTCCTATAACTGCATCTTGGTATGTGTGAGGGTTTGAGAAAGGAAAACCGGGGAAGCCACCATCAGAGCCACAGACTCCCACAGGGATCACTGAGCAGGGCTTAGAGATAGGAGAGAAGGAAGGAAGGAAATTTATGGCCCTGGCCCCGAAAGACAATAAACATCACACAAATTGTCGAAGAGGCCCTAAGCCACGAGACGGGAAAATATGCTTAGGAAAAATAGGTGGCGCCAGGAGAAAAAGGAGGATCCAGGAAAGAGCTAGAGGGGTTCACGACTGGAAAGAGCCCTCCGGCAGCCACAGGAGCATAGGGACATAGATGGAATCTTCTGGATTTGCCCCAAGAGCATCATCAGGGAGACCAGAGCTTACCATTGCTTTTTACAAAACCTCTGATCAGAAAAGCCTTCCAAAAATGTCTCCAAATCTTCTCCCTTTTCCGAATTTAGGGGAGCCTGAAGGATTTGTGCTGTCCACTCCCACCTCCCCCTGGCCAGCTGGTCCTCCCTCGAAGCCACCTGCCCTAACTGCTGCTGGCGGGACAGGCGGACGTTCTGGGCCTCGTGGCAGGAAATGCAGAGCTCCATTCTCTTGTCTTCTGTCTTCTCATCAGTCCCATGGCGGCGCAGAGAGCTGCTGGCCATGGGCCTTCACCTACCCCCGGCAACTGAGACAATGAGAGTAGCTTCCCAAAGTGACCATTCTGTTCACACATTTGTTTCGACAGTGTCTGGCAATGGGGAAGACGTAGGGAGAAAGGACCGGAGCAGGGAGTGAGGGAAAGAGAATATATAATCCCAAATAGCATAACTTCAAGAAAACTACAATCTAGTTTCAGAGGAAAAAAATAGGACATGTTGAAAAGAATCAAGCCCTAATTTTGTTCCCTGAGTGAAAAACACAGGATGAATTCACCCAATTTTGGTCGCTATGAGTGGTTACAAGAGGGGAAGTTTTCATGGAGTGTCTGAGAATGAAGCTAGGCCGTGAAATCTGAGAAAGATTACTTGGAGGACAGAAAATGGGAGAGCATTCAAGAGAGAATAAAGGTCATAAGTAAAGATGTGATAATGGGAGAAAGTTTGGGTGCCATAAACTCGGGAGAGTGGAGAGGCCTGCCTGGAACAGGCAGCCAATGCTGGGAAGTAATGGGATAGGAAATTGCGTGGATGAAGGGTAGGGCGAGATTATAGATTAAATCACCCAAGCTGCTGTTAAAATCCAGCCACAGAAGGAAGAGTTGCTCCATAATTCGGGGATTTAGGCCTGTGCCATGTTCTCGTCTGAGCTATTTCCTCTCAGAATCACACGGGAGCTGCCGCTCACTTTCTCACTAGAAGGGGCTCGCACCAAAAATGGAAGCAGCTTCCTTTAATGATGGTTTTATTTAATTAATGAAAGCTCCCCAGTGACTTTCTTAGACTTATTGCTTCCTATTGGAACCCAAACTAATACAAACAATTCCTTGTTCCAGAAATCCTTTTTTCTGCATAATGTTGTACAGACAGGGAATTTTCGTTGAGCAAGTTTTGGGAGGTGGGGGGGGGCTGTTGATTTTTTTTTTTTAACTAGTCTATGAAAGGCAGATATTCTTTTTTTAAAGATTTTATTTATTTATTTGAGAGAGAGAGAGCATGAGCAGGGGGGGATGAAGGGGCAGAGGGAGAAGGAGAAGCAGACTTCCGCCTGACCGGGAAGCCCAATGGGGGGCTTGATCCCAGGACCCTGGGATCATGACCTGAGCCGAAGGCAGACGCTTAACTGGCTGAGCCCCCTAGGTGGCCCAAGGCAGAATTTCTTTAACCCAATTTATTTCTGGTAATTAAAAGTTTTCTGTGGGAATAGTTTTTTGTTTTGTTTTGTTTTTTTGTATATTGGTTTGTTTTTTTTACTATGTCTTGCTTTAGGCCCCTTTAAAAAAAAAACTTCATTTGAACCCTTCTAACATTCTTACTCATTAATTGAGGGTTTTCAGGCCTGTTCTGTTTTGGTCTGAGGAGGTTCAAGTATAATCAGATTAAGTCTCCCTTCAGTAAAAATCGAGCACATTCCCCAAATCAGCACCACGAAAAAAGAGTCTTTGGGGCAATACACACATGCTGTTATTTCCCATCATCCTGAAGTATATAAAATCAAGATATATACTTATTCACTTAAAACAATGCCTCACTGAGCGGATCGATATAAAATGTACACTATATAAAAAAATTAATTATTTAAAAAATAAAATTAACTACCAAATTTTGAAAGTAAAAAAAAAAATGTACCCTATACCTAGCAGTAGGTGGTTTGAACATTTTTTTTTTTTATTAGTGCAATCCATTTTCAAAGCTAAGGAAGCCAGGAGATTCTGAAAGTGAGCCATTAACTGTCTGGAGAGAGTGAACAGCTCAGTGCATGAGAAACCCGCCTGTTTAGGCCTCAGGTGCCCGGGATTTTCATGGAGCCTCTTCTGCCAGCAGCTGTGCCTTCTCCTATAGTGACAGTGACTTGTCCTCATGGCCAAAGTCAGGCATCATGAGATACCTCATGTAATCCTAACCACTAGCAGTAGAGTAATCCAATCCGCAGGTGCAAAAACTAAGGCTTGAACTTAACGAATCACTAACTAAACAAGAGCCACGTACTTCGTCGCAACTCAAATCCTCGTCCTTTTCTCTAATATTCAATCTTGGGTTTTGTTTCCTCATTTGTAAAGTGCAACGCTTAGAGACTGTTTTTAAGTAGACTGCGCTCTACCTGAAACTTTTAGAAATGTTAACATTCCTCAATTGTAAATGAGTGCTTAAAATAGACACCATTACACAACGACTTAGAAAAACACAAGTTTTTCATGAAATCCGCTATACCCAGGGAGCTCTGTGGAATTTTTAGAAGAACAGTTTCGGGGGGAGCAAGTGAGGAATATAAATGGGAAAGAGATTGCAATTCCACTCTATGCCCCAAATGGGATCCAGTATCTATTTATTTTTGCCGTTAAGTCCTGTGAATGCTGAAGATATTAACAGCTGGCAGTATGTAAATTATCCCAATTTGCTGCTGCTTGAGGTGAAAGGTTGTGTGTATTTGGGCTGATATGACTCCACTGCCACCTAATTGCCATTATAAATGCTCTTTAATTATAGAAACCAATATAAGCACCTCAATTTAAATATTTATTTGCAGAACCGTAAGAAGTAGCATTAAGTTTCACATTCACCTTGTGGGGTGAGCTGAAGAGGTACAGATTCTATATAGCTGTGTATAATTTGTCTTCTGCCCTAAGACAGAATTCCTGCCATGACTAAGGAATATGGGCCCTTGCTCCTTTGAGAAAGAAAATGCACACCTTTGTAAAGAGGCATTCTGGGACGTAAGGAGCCTGGGATGCATTATGAGAACCATGAAGGTGATGGGCATGTACATAAGGGCAAAACATCTAAGTGGCTCCTTGTTAGAATAAAAGGCTGTGAGAGAAGAGTAGGCTGTGCCTTGGGTATGGACTCACAGAGCACTGTTAGCCAGAGCGGGATAAAGCAAGGACACCATCTTTGGTTCGATTCCTTTTTAAGGATTTGTTCACAGATTTATTCATTCCAGTGAACCTGAACTGCGACAGCATCCCAAGCTCCTACTACATCCTTCGTTCGAAGTGAGGTCCAGATTGGGTGCGTGGATCTCTAGAGCTTTCCTCTCTAGCTGGCAAGTGTCCCAGTTATCACCTGGCTCTCTCAGGAGCCACTCATCAATTATGGTGAGGCGTCTGTGTTTGCATTTGTTTAAATTATGCCATGTGAGTTACCAGTTCGGTTCAAAAAACTTTGAGCACCTACGGTATGTTATGAACTCTGAAGTCGATGGAGGAGGAAAAGACGGTGTATTCTGTTTGAATACAGCTTTGCAAATTCAGAACGGTATGGATCTGGGAATCCTACATTTAGGCAGAAGTATAGTATTCCCTGAGTTGTAGGGATCTGTGGCAGAGAATATGCCAATGAGAACTTTTGCTACGTAAAATAAAAGTATGTTCTTATAAATAAAATGTAGTTAGCCTTTATAGCATTTTATGCATAGGCAGTGTTGTCTTTCTTGATTCTCTAACGGTGGTGCAGGATAACCTTCTTGCGTCAGACTTTTTATATAGGTTGCCGTGTGCCATTGCAATGAGACAGCTGAAGTGCATTTCAGGGACTCCCGAGTCACCATCCTCATCAACTGGCATTTACTGAGTTCAGGCACTACATATAATACATACTTTAGAGATAGTGATATATGTGGGCATGTTTTCACATTAATAATGTTGAGGCCATTTTTTTTTCTAGCTATAAGAAAGTAGGAACTCCTCTATAATGGTTTTGAAACTTAGTGTCTCAAAAGGAGTATAAAAACAGCTTGGCAGTTCTCCATGCTCATGGAAACCTTCAATCCTTAGGCAATGAGTGAAATGGGAAAGGCTTCCTCAGTTTGCTACTGAATGTTCCCCAGTGTCCTAAACACATTATGGCCTCTTTCATTCCAGCCAGAGGCAAAGGTATCTGCGTGTTTTGGGAACCGGGTCTAAACGCTGGGGCATCCAAAAGGATCAGCTGCTTTTACTTGAAAATTAGCAAATGGATGTCCAATTTTTAATTATGCATAAGTTTCAAACTTGCTATCAAAGTCAAATTGTGCTGATGTTAGTCAAACCTAATCTAGGCATTGATTCAAGAACCTGCTGATGGAGTAAAAACTACGTGGAAACTTGTTAACAAGAAGTACAATTATCTACATCTCAGCAAATAATGCCAGGGTGTCATGTAATATGCTGAGCTCAGGCAGCCCAGAGCCAACGAAGATCTCTTTCTTTTCTTCGCCGTTAATGTTTACAGTTGGAAGCACTACATGGCTGCAATCGAAGTGCTGCACCTAAAAAGGGAGTTGTTGGCTTGATACCTTGTTTCCTGACACTGTGAAGCCCTGAAACAGCTACCTTCTTAATCATCGCCTGATAACATTGTGTTAGAACTAGAGGGGAGCACATGGCTGTTTCATACAAGCAACAACCCTGGGACAGTTTCTGCGCTGTTTAGTTATTTTACTTCTTGATAGACATGCTGGGGTGTTAAAAGCATAGGACCGAAAGTTGTGAATTATGGGTCCTTTTCTTTGTTCTCCTGCTGATTTTTTCAGGGTCTATGCAGGCACTGTTTATAGATGCGGCTGGCCTCCCAGACGCCTACTGTGTGCTAGGCACTCTCCAAGGGCTCCCGAAGCCCTTCCCATCCATCAGCAGACTTTACTGAAGCAAATTCTTATGTGCAAAGTCCTAAAAGGAAAAATTAAACAAACATGGATAAGCAGGGGAAGCATGGCTCATTAGATAAGCATTGTACGTAGTAAGAGACCTGAAAGAGAAAATAACCATTATTATTCTACTCTCTGTGTGTAAATATGTCAACTAAAGGGAACAGAGGTGAAATCGAGGGTAGATCTGAGGTCACCGCCATATCACACACTACCTAGGATGCATCTGTGCATTTCTGAACAAGCTCTGACAATTTGTATGCGAGATCTGCTGTCTCAAAGCCGTGTGACTTTGGACAAATTGCTTAAATCATCTTTTAAATAAGGGCAATCATCTCTGCATCATTAGGTTGTTATGAAGGTTAAGATGAGATGATGTAAAATGCCACGAACCTATTAAATCCCCTGATCTTCATTACTTTTCTTTTTTCCCTGTGTATCTGGCACTTCTAGTGCCAGAGTATTTTACAGGTAAACCCACTGTAGAAAATGAACTATGTCGAGAAGATTGACTGCCCAGGTGGAATGAACAAATAATCAGAGACCCGGGTGTCATCCTCTTGGGAGAATTACGTATCTGGTCTACATTCCCGAGACCAGGAAAAGAGCCCTCAAAAATCGTATCAAACAAATGTCAATAAAAGATACAACGAAACCATTTGATGGAAGACCAACTTCTATGACCCACTTAAGAATAATAATGCCTTTAAGTGTGGATGTGGGTTGTCCTCAGGCCTCCCACACGAAGGGGAACACTTGGCTGAGTGGAGCTATGTTGTGACTCCTTTTCTCTTCCCAAACTTGTAGCTGCTCCTTGTGTTGTTAAATCGCAGCAGATGGCTTCCTTTTACACCCAGCACTGTCAGTGGAATGTAAATGCGTCTCCTCACAACACTGAAAATACTGAGGCTGTGTGTTTAATCTGTGCTTTGCAAGCAGCATGACCCTGAAAAGAACACGAGTACTGAGCACGTTTGGAGGATTGGCACTCATCCTTGTAAACAGAACTGGGGAGGGTTTTTCAAGCCTAGTGACTAATCACGGTTTTCTTCCTGAGGCTCTTAACGTAGTCTTCTCCCTGAGGACAAGTAATCTAAATGGTGATTGAATAGAAAAGTTATAGGCCCAAGGGAAATATATTTTTAAAGGGGTGGGGAGGAGTGCTATACTGGGGTGTGGGAAAAAAGAGGAAAGAGATGTACTGCATCACAACACTGAAGAAATTTCATTTATAGTTTGAATTCTCAGTTCCAAGTCTCTTGGGGAATTTAGAAAACAAAATTTCCTTTTGATTCAGATCATTGAAGTTAATAAGAGGAATATTCTTCTGACAGTCATTCAGAATTCAGAAAAATATATATATATCATTCCAATGTCAGTATGACACAGGGTATGAAAAAATGCAGTGATCAACAAAGATTATCCTGAAAAAAAAAAAAAACCCTTACATTTTGAGAATATTAATAGTAAATTTTATAGAAGTAAAATATAATCAAATACTTTAGCTGGATTATGTCATTTCTTCTTAAACTGATCTACAAACTGGGTAGGAAACAGAAAATCTGACCTTCTATTTTACTGAAATACTAAAAATTATCACTAAAAATCAGTCCATGGCAGAAGGAGAAGAGGAGTCTTTACATGATTTCTCCTTCGAGCCTTTTGTGGGAAAGGAACAGAATACTTGCACATCCAAGTCCTGTCTTTTCCCGGTGACGATCTCCTGAACTTTTATTTCAAAAGATAATGCAGATGTTTTTAATATTATAATTAATGTGTACACTTAGACTTGGAGATCCAAAGGTATAAAATAACCATCTCAGCTACATTGTCTGATCTAATTTTATAATAAACTATTAAATTCTATGCTGAATTTATACCTAGAGTTAGGGCAATTTTAGTTTGGCTATATTTTTAAATAATAGGAAATTGCTGTTAGACTTCATTCTTGTCCCGCCAAAAAGATTGCTTTACATTCCTCATTACTAATATAAACATATCCTTTTCCCCAGTTGTGTTCTTGGGCATTTAGGTGGACTGTTAACAAAGTCAAACATAATGTTTTCCTGTGTGTGTATGTGTGTGTTTTAGTCTTGCCAATTTAAAAACCTATAGACTTTACCAAGTGGCTTATTTGGAATTTGGAAGTCTGACTTCTGAAAGAATTCTTTATTTCTAAAGCTAAATACTATTTTAATATAAATCTCCACAATGTGAAGGCTCCTATCTTTACTGGCTGTAAGATACCTTGGTGTTTTAAGTTGCTTACAAACTCATAAATTTTGGTAACATTCACTTGGGATCTGACCAATCGCAGTTTCACAGTATCCGTCTCTATTCAGACCTACCTTGTCTCCAACTATTTTGGAGAGAGAAGGCTGTGCAGTGAAAGGACTCCCATTAAAGCAAGCTATGTGTCTTTCATCTTGCACCAGGCCGACTTTGAAACTGAAAGTCTAATAATTTAATGTAAACAGACAATGACACTCGAAATGGCTACTTCTGAGATTATTTAAAAGAAGGTGCAGGGTAGAGACATTCATCAATGAAATTGCTGGAAGAAAGGGTTTTTATTTCTATGTTTGCTTTTTAAAATAAGAATAGAGTAAATGGCACAATAGATTATATAAACAAGGACTTCAGTGACAAGCTGTCCGAGTTAAAGTAATATATTTTACGTGGGTGACTTGACGCCGCACTTTATCACCTACACGAGGGGAAGCCAATTTGAGTCTGGTCCATAAAATACAACCTCCAGAGCCGGGCCGGGGGCACAGCGGACAGTGTGGCGGAGCCTGGTGATCTGGCATCCCCTTCGGGATGTTGCACGGAGTTGGCCCTGCTGCCCATCCGGGGGATGTCGGACATTTTGGTTCTGTTTGACTCGTAAACACTTCTGTAGGCATGTCAGGAGGGACGGGGCCGGTGGCCCTTCACGCTCTGGTAATTCAACGCAGGTCTGAAGCAGAAGCGGGGCTGGGTATTCCAAAGCTGGATTTACTGCGGTCTCACAACTGTTGAAAATTGAACGCCATGTGCTGCAATGCAGGGGTGACGGGGGCATCTCATTATAGGAGGCGATTTTTTTCCAGGGGCTGGAATCTCTGCTGAATTACTGAGGGACTTACTCGAATGTAGAATTGGACCAAATAATTTTCTGATAAGTTGGCCATAAATCCTCAGTAAAATAAGCTTGGTGTTCTCAGCGTATCTATTGGCTTTTTGATCATTTTTATGGCTTTCCTTTTGCCGGTCAAATTATCCTTATATGCTCCTAAAGCTCCTCCGACATGGATTAAATCAACACAAACCAATAGACCTTCATTACTTTGGCAACTGGTTTTGATTTGGGGGCAATAAATACAATGACACGGACTAGATTACCTTTGCCAAAAGGATATGTGATAAGCCATAAGGATATCAGGGATCCGGCATGCTTTTTTCCGCATAATGTGAGAAGAAATTAATAGCAGCTTTTGGATCAACTGAAGAAAGTTGGAAAGAAGAAAGAAATCTGATAGAGAAAAGAGCCAAAGTGCAGCTTCTAGGTCAAGAATGAGGAGGCCAGGGGATCATGGGAAGGTTCCTGAGTGCCCGCTGTGTGCCTGGCACTGTGCCAGGCGCTGACAGACAGGGTTAGGGACAGATACATGACGAAACTGACATATGATGTAATCCATGAATATCTTAGTGTCTATTAGGGGAGATAAGACCATCGGCGGGAACAAGATTTACTAGGCAATAAACGCATAGCGAAGCGAGAAATTAGCAAGATCTGGAACAGCAGAGGAAGGGCTCGTGGGAGAAGCAAGGTCTACCAATTTGGGGTCTGGAGGAATTATTTGCATTATAAACATTACTTTAAAAATGTTGTTCCAAGATTTTTTTCCGGGGGGGGGGCGGGGGAAGAAATTGAAACCTAAGAAAATCAGAAAAAAAATAGTATAATGAACACATGTATAAGCTTCCCCCAGCTTTGACAATTTTTTTTAACATTTTGCCACCTTTGTTTACCTCTGTGTGTATATACACATTTTTTTTTTGCTGCCTATTTAGAAAGTAGGTTGTAGACATTTTTAACATTTTATCACTATTTCAGCAAGTATTACCAAAGAAGAAGACTTCCTTCTACAGCCACGATACTGGTATCCCATTCAAGAAATGTGTCATCACCCCACGGTCAGATTTCTCCATTTGTCCCAATAAAGTGCTTTACAGATTTTGTTTTCAATCCAGGATACAATCAATTGCATTTGGTTGCTAGTTATCATGTCTTTTTTAGCATCTTTTAATCTCAAAGTCCCTCTGCCTTTTAACTATTTGCTAAATATTCTCTTGTTTCTGAAATCATGTATAAAAATCAATTGACACATGTATCAGACACCTTCTAAAAACCATGCATGATGACAGAGATGGGGTATAAAGAAATTGAAACCCTTTTCTTCCCTACAGACCCCAGGTTGGTGAAGGTCCCTTGGCATACAAAAAGCAAGAGAAATAAACATGTGGAGCCGATACATTTGTAACGAGGGGTGCAGGTCATATGCCCTAGGGAAGAACCAGCAGAAAATAGACATGAAATCGCTTCTGTGATTCTGGCCCTCTGCTTGGCTGAGAGGGAGGAAACACAGCTTCCTGGAATGAGATGGAGGTGTGGTCCCTGCCCAGGCTGGGTAAACACTTTGCTGACAATGGTGCTGCTACTCCTCACTCTACTTCTTCTCCACTTGTGGCTCTGCATACGCACTTAGCCCTTCCTAAAACTTCTCAGGGAAGCAGGAAATGTCCCAGCACCCCAGCCATGCTTCTTGTTCTTCCTACCACTGGATCCTGCTGCTGCCCTCTGCCCTCAACACCTTTCTTTACCTCATTCTCCCACCCACTTCCTTTGAGAAACTTAAAGGGCATCATGAAGTCCACCCTCCTTCCCCCTTTCTTTTCTTTGCACTCACGGGGAACATCACATACCTCTCTCGTAGAAACGTGGTTGTTTATATAGCTACCCCAACCCCCAGGCAGTAGCACTAAATAGTGAGTTTTTAAATGACAGTGACTATGCCTTTAAGTTCCACGTGTCCAGGACCTAATATGCTGTCTGAAACATTGAAGGCATTCAGTAAAAATGTATTGGGTGAGCGAATGAAAGCATGAACAAATGAGTGAATGAATTTCACTACCAATCAAGTGTCTGGGCTATTATTTTTTTTCAAGATTTTATTTATTTGAGAGAGAGCAAGAGGGAAAGCATGAGCAGGGATGAAGGGTAGAGAGAGAGGGGGAAGCCGACTCCATGCTGAGCAGGGAGCCTGATGCAGGACTCTGATCCCAGGACCCTGGGATCATGACCAGAGCCAAAGGCAGACGCTTAACCCACTGAGCCACCCACGCACCCTTTCTGGGCTATTATATAGAAGTCTTCTTATGACTGAAAAGAATTTAATAGTGCATTAAACAGAGCAATGAGAATTACAAGCGTGGGAGTCAATAACAATTGATCAGCCCCTTTGTGCAGAACACTGTACCTTGTAATATTGAAAAGTTCCAGAGGAAATAGATAGTCAATCCTTACAGTCCTAAGGGGAGGTGCAGAATTTGGCCAAACCCACTTTTAGCTACAGGAGCACATTCAAGTGCACACTACGTGCTGTGTAGACCCGGGTACAGCTCGCCTCACACGAATGGTGAGCCCTGGGCCTCGCTGTGTAAGAGACTCTGGGAGACGAGACCATGGGCTTCCCTGGGGAGGCTTTGCAGAGTGCGGAGAAAGTTCCAGTGGTGTTTCAAAAAGAGCTGAAGTAGGATTGAATAAATGGCATGTTTCAACATGGAGAGGTGACATTGACAAGAGCCAATGACTCCTCCCTGAGCAGCGGCAGGTAAAGAGAGTGGCTGTGCATGAACGCAGGGTGCTGGTTGGGCTGTACGTGATGGTGTCCTTCGCAAGAAAATGGGGAACACGAATAAAGGACTTTGTGTTAAAACGTAGCAATTTAGGTTTGGGATGGTTAGGTTTGCTATAGTCAGCTTCCATGGCTTTCCATGCCAGGTAAGCAAGTGATTTATTTATGTTTTATTTATTTAGTATTTATTTTCTACAGGGCTGGCTGGATGGTGTAAATTCTAGGGGTAGACACGGTGGCTAGAGGACAGTTTAATTACCCAGGTAAAAGAAAATCCATGTATTAACCCGGCTGTGACGGGGAAGGCAGAAGAGAGAAATAGCAGAGTGGTGAGGGACCCGGGTCCAAGCAGGTGCGGGTGCGGAGCGATGAAGAGGGAAAGCGCATTCGGACTGACACCGTCTGCCCTGCATCGAGGGCGCCCGAGAACAGGCTGCTTCAGTTTCTTGGTCAGACACATGCATTTGGTAAGAACCCATGAGGGACAAGTCCTGTGTGGATGAAGTCTGGAGCTCGTGGCATGCCGCCAGATGCTTTTAGCTTTTAACTAAAAGCTTTGTAGTTTTTAACTCTCGTTCTGTCAGTTGTAGTGTCTCCAGTCATTGTAGTGTCTTCATGGGACCAACTTTGTTCCAGGCACTAGGGAGACAGACAGGAACAAGGAAGACAGGCATGTGCACCTTGATGGCACTTCCATTCCAGTGGGGGGGACATGCGTGAACCCCAGCGATGTCACAGGGTGTTGTATGTTAGGGAGAAATAAAGCTGATTGCCAAAAGAGGGTAATGGGGAAGGCCTCCTGGAGAAAGTGAGAGGAAATGATCATCCCTCCCTGGTTGGGTTGTTAAGAGAATTAAAATAGTTTCTGTGTGCACAACATCTGGTAAACCACTGACCCTGGGCGGGCAGAAATTGTAGCTATTATCTAGGAACAATAAATTTACCAAAAAAAAAAAAAAAAAAACGTAATGAGCTCTTGACTGTGGGCTGCCGGGATTTAGTTCTTGCGTGTGACAGAGAGAGGGGAAGTTTTATTCGTAAGGCCTGTGTTCCTAGGAAAACGATTCTATCACTTAACGCCACCCGCTTAAGGAGAGAAAAACACAAAAGCAGTATCTCCAAACTTTTAGCTTCCTCTGTGCTCTGCCTAAAATCTGACATCTTAAGCAAGAAGGAGGTTGTAGACATCAGGGCAAGAATTTCAGACCCAATGCCTCAACCAGCAGGGACAGAGACAGTTTCACTAACCTCTATATTTCTAGCTAGCATTCCATTTATACAGAGCACGTGATCGATAATTATTTGTTGAATGCAGGTCTAAGCATGTCCTTTTGTGACTGATGTCACAGTGCATTTCACATCGCGGAATAATCGAGCTCTTTCTCTAAAGGTCCACAGGAGGACGCACGCCGTGCCTGAGCTAATGCATAAAAGAGGCTGGTGCTTTGAATGGAGCTAGAACATCACACATGGAGCCTTATGCTAGATCCAGTTCCTGCTTCTCATCTATCTCCCATGGATCCCCGCCAGATCTCCGCAGTAGCTATTCCAGACTTTTCAACAGACCAGATACAGAAATCCCTTGGGGAGCGTCCCGGGACAGCACTTTCCAGTGCTGTGAGTGGCCGAACTCTCAGCCCCTCTTCTCTGTCCCCAGAGGGTCGCGACAACCCCCAGTCAGTACAGTCCAAAGGCAGTGTGATTACTTGGTGAGAATTAGTGGGAAAGACTTCACGTAGGAATCCTTTTTCCAGGGAGGGACTTCAAACGCTAAGTGCAGTCTTAAGCCATCCGGGAGGGGGCTGGAGCTCACTGTCATCTCCAGGAATCCCCAGGGAGAGCACGAGGGTTTCCTGGAGAAGCATAGCAGTGGATGAGGAGGCAGGAGCAGTGCCGAGGAGAAGATTGTACTCGGCATTGCATGTCCCTGTTGGGGGTGTCCCTGCTGCAATGCATGCACCATCCCACTGCATGTCCCTGCTGCTCCGGGGGAAAGGTGCGGAAACCCTGTGATGTCCACATTTTCTCCAGCTTACTAAGCCTTTTACTCAGGGAGGGGCACATCTGGCCGCATCACCCCCTCACTGTGCTAGGACGCCTCCTAAGTCCCCTCTTTTGGCTTTCTGGGACTCTCTTTTCCCCACTTACAGTTGTAAAGCGGACAGTGTATTTATGGTTGAAAATTGGCTGCTACAGCAAGTTTAATTTTAAAAACAGAGTTCTGGCATGTATTCAATATTACTATGGAAATGGCTGTTGCTAGCAATTCACTGATAAGCTATAGTTCAAGGACGTAAGTCTGTGTGGGAGGTTTTTAACATCCACCAAATTGAAGACCTACTTGTTGCAATAGTAATTCACAAGAACTGCTCTCTCCTCAGTCTTAAGTATGGAATATTCTTCTCTCCCTTTTTTTTTTTTTTTTTTTTGGTTAATTTGTGGGATGAGAGTTTAAGCCACGTCCTCATTTTGCTTTGGATACATAGATAGGAGTTACATATTATAACCAGCTTTTTTTTTTTTTAAAAGATTTTATTTATTTTTTTGACAGAGAGAGAGCACAAGTAGGCAGAGAGGCAGGAAGAGAGAGAGGAGGAAGCAGGCTCCCTGCTGAGCAGAAAGCCCGATGCGGGGCTCGATCCCAGGACCCCGAGATCATGACCTGAGCCGAAGGCAGAGGCTTTTAACCTCTGAGCCACCCAGGCGCCCCTATAACCAGCTTTTTAAAGAACATATCTTTAAAGTGATTTTCACTATTAATCACTAATTCTCCTAATAGGACATAATGGCCTTACTTAGCTACTCATGAAACACAAAATAGCACAAACTAGTTCCAAAAACTCGTATTGAAGCTGGAATGTAACCGGTGGTTGCAGGCACATTCACACATTTTAACTTCTCATCTTGAACTATCTCTAAGTACTTTTACATAACATGTATAAGCAAATTCTAGGAAGGAGTAAGTAGTTCGCTCCACCGTAGTGTTTTCCAGGAGCC
The DNA here is from genome assembly GCA_028533885.1 of Nasua narica. Classification (NCBI taxonomy): domain Eukaryota; kingdom Metazoa; phylum Chordata; class Mammalia; order Carnivora; family Procyonidae; genus Nasua; species Nasua narica. The sequence continues at coordinate 29,878,818 of CM052814.1, read as the reverse complement.
AATTTTAAGCCACAAACATCACCACTGTTTAACCACAAACATACTTTTCCCTGATGTTACAAAACCCAGGCACCAGAGAAAGAAGTTCTAACAGGTGGTAACGGTAACATCAGTCCTTGACTGACCTCACTTTAAGGCAAAGCTTCAGTGTTTTCACTTGAAAATGTGAGGTCAAGTTTTCTGAGAAACTCTAGAATGTTTCCTCTTTTTCCCAGGCTCCTTCCAATGCATGTATTGTTTCCACATCCTTCTGAGTGCTGGCACCGGCCCTAAATACTGTGACAGGCAGATCTTGATGCTGAGGACAGAAGTGGTCTCATTTCTTATTCTTTCCAGACAAGCCAATTCATTTTGTGTTTTCAAAATTAGGTGAACTGTCCCACAATCAATCAGTGAGGGGTCGACAGACCCTGATGGGCCAGGTTCCCCATCAGCGCGGCCCTAGTAATGATGCGCGGGCCCTCACCATCCCCAAGCTCGGCCCTAAGTGCTGACATTTCCCAACAGCCGGTCTGTGGCTGGGAGCAGGACCAAGGACACCGGCCGGGGTGGGGGGGGGGGGGTGGCACTGCCGGTAATGATAAGCAAGAGCCACGGACGAGGACTGAGTCCACGCCTCGTGAGCTGCTCTCTGAATGCCTGGATACTACAATACTCGCAACAATTCTGAGACCTGCTGATTCCTGGCCCCACTTTACAGGTGGGGAAACTTAGCCTATATGCACACTACCCTGCTGGCAAAACTGCATTTAGACCTATTTCTGTTTGTTTAACAAGTGCATCCTGTTTCTTCTTCAGAAGGAACACAGTATTTAATGCCCTTTAAAGAATTTTTTAAAAAGGGCGGGGGGCACCTGGGTGGTACAGTTGGTTAAATGTCTGTCTCTTGGTTTTGGCTCAGAACACGATCTCAGGGTTGCAGGATTGAGCCCCCCATTGGGCTCTGCACTCAGCTCAGACTCTGCTTGAGATTCTCTTTCTCTCCTTCTGCCTCTCCAGCTCATGCACTCTCTCTAAAATAAATAAATTTTTTAAAAAAAAAAACTGTGGTTCTGGCATATTCCAGTGAAAAGAATCAAAATAAAGCTTGACAGTTTCCCCTCAGAATTCCGGAGTGTACCCTTGCCTTGGGTCATATGTAGGCTACAACCAGTCAGTCAGGGTTTCAGAATGAATCCTCTTTAGGGAAAAAGCAAACAAACAGGAACACCTATTTATTTTATTCTGCAAACACAGAATTCAAAGTAATTACAGTTTCAATTAATCACGTGTAAAATATATATTTTAAAATTATGTAAACATAATAACTGAATACAGATTGTAGCATGTCATTAAAAAATCATCTTACATGAGAGGTGTAATTAATTTGGGGTCTGTCTTTTACAAGAAGGTTCCTCAGAAGTGCAGTGTGAGGGCCAAGCCAGCCGGGCAGGTGTGGCCCAACGTCCGTGCTGGTTTTCAGGACAGTCCCGCGCTTGGAGGCCTTCATCAGTCCCCAGCAGTTTCAATTATCAAAAGATCCATTCCGGGGCTGTGTATTTTAAGCACAGCTGAAGAATAGCAGAGCAAAAAAGGCCTTTCAACCATGGGAATTCAAAAGCAAAGGGCCCTGAAGAGGCGATTTCAAAACCCTACTCATTCAGCTTTATTCCACAGCTTAATGACATGCTCTATGTGATAGAGTTAGGAGAACTGTTTCATCAAAACCTTTATCTGGAGCTCAGAATTGCAATATTAGGTTTGTAGGTTGGCTCCCTTGGCCATACCGCAAGGTACTGAGGGAATGCTAGTTTATCTTTGATAAGTAAATAGAATTAAGGAGGATGAGAAATGGCATAGAAATGGCCCCTTGTATTTTTATGAGTTGAGAACTTACCATAGGTCAGGTTTTGTGTTATTTTGCATTCATTGTGTTGCCTTATTCCCAACCTTTGGCACACACAGTCACCTCCAGTTTTATAGGTGACGCAAATGAGTCTCTAGGAGGCGAAGTGACCGGCTAGCATTCGCACACGGCCGTGGCAGAGCTGGGCCTCAAACACGGGGCTCGGCCTCTGTAAGCTGAGGTGTTAACCTCGCGTCCCACACCCCACGGGAGTGACAGACATGGCTGCCTCTCACGCCTTGAGTTGGTGCTTTCATTCCTACCGCATTTCTCAGAACAGTGAAGCGACTGCAGACGACGGTCTCTGAGGCCTCGCCGGTCATGGTCGTGAGGACCGTGAGCGGCTCAACCGTCTGGTTTGGCCAGAGCTGTGGTTCTCACGAGGCCTCAGCCTACGCCCAGGATTCCCTCTCCCCTTCCTGCCACGTAGCGGATGGGAGCCTCTCTGCTGCTTTAGCTTCCCCAGTGTAATCGACCTCGGGCGGAGGAGAAGGGCCCAGAAGAGGTCAGAGAACAGAAGCAAACCAGATCGTCTCTTCTCTGCTTGGATGTAGATACTCCCAACTCAGTGATGCAGGAGAACCGTCCTTTCCTCCTGAAGAGGACAGAACTGATTGGACAGATTTAGAAGAAGCCAACATGTAGGAACAAGAGTGTACGTTGTCTGAAGGTCCCTAGATAATACCAAGGGGTTTTGCTGGTCGGAATCCATCCGTCCTTCTCAGACTTTTGACCTCTCAAGGCCAAGTCTATGACTCTATTCAACTTTCCCAGCCCACAGTTATCTTTGCAGATATAAGATGTAATGACTCACAGAAGGACGGCCACACAGTATGGCAGGAGAACTCCCCCTGTGGTGGAGATAAACCATTTTGCTCAAAAATCACAGACTTCTGTGATTCTAAATTCTCTATTTGCTTTACTCCTAAGCTCTTATAACTGAGGGATGAAAAGTGGTTACAACCCAGAGTTTTTTACAGCAGTGTGAAAAGTGGAGAGGGAAGAGGAATTCTGTCTGTCTACTAGCATAACATACCTGAATGCTATCTGAAACTAGCTTTTCCCAAACTGAACTCCTCGTCTTCCTGCACAAACCTGTTCTCTCCTCTTAGGGCCCCTATCCCCAGCCATGCAGTCATCTAATGTGGAATCATCAGCCATCTTGTCTCTCCTCTGCTGTTCCCCAGCCTCACACAATCTGAGAGGGAGCAACTCTACCTCAGAAATCTCCCTCGACCGTGTTTTTCCTTCAATTCTCATTCCATTGGTAAATTGACACCCAGGTCATTGCTTGTCGTGACTAATAAAATAAATTCCTACTTTCTCCACCTCCAGTTTCTTCCCCACCTTCATCGCCACCATCTGTCACCCTATAACCAGAGCCAAATTAATAAAACTCGGATCGGAACTACGATGCTACTGCTTAAATTCCTTCAATGCCCCCCTCCACACCCTGCCGTGGACTGTCGGACAAAATCCAAATATGTGGCGTATTTAAATTTCTTGTAAGATTAATCTACTTTATAGTTCTATCTCTTACCAACTTTTAAAATCTTTTCTCAAAAAAAAAATCCTTCTCAATTCAAGCACACATTCTTGGACAATATTTTCAGTCACATTGGATTTCTTACTGTTGCCGCAAACTCTAAAGACTTTTATGTTTCCTTGCCCTTTTTATTTCAAATTGTTCCATCCTAATAGAATTTCCTGCTTGAAATATTTGAATGTCCTCTCATCCTTCAATGAACAATCACATGCCTCATTCCAATATGACTCCACCTACTCCCCAATAGAGTTCATTTATGACATTTTCATAATCTATATTTATAGTGTATTGTGATCATATGTGCATTTGTGTGTGTGTCCCCTTCCTCTTCTCTCATCACCAGAATCTGAGCTCTAGATTCCAAACTTTGTGTAGGCGTGGTGTGGGTTTTTTGGTTTTTTGGCTTTTTTTTCTTTTCTCAGATTTTATTTAAATTCTAGTTAGTTAATATACAGTGCAATATTGGTTTCAGGAGTAGAATTCGATGGTTCATCACTTACAACAACTTTGGTTTATCTTTACATTTTTATTTCCTAGCTCAATGAAGTGTTCATAGCAGATGGTCAATAAATATTTTTGAATGAATGAACAAACTAATGAAACACACCTGAGCAGAACTGGTAGTGAGGACACCCATGACAACACTATGAAGAGAGACAATATTATATTAATTGCCTGATACTTTGAACCAAGGCACATGGAACCAAAAAAAAAAAAAGACTAAGGAGAGTGAAGATATTTAAAATTCCCTCGGATGTTCGAATAAACCAAGTTTCCATATGGATTAGTAGCTTGGTTTGGTAATGCAGGGATGGGTCAGAGAGAAAGCTAAGTGAAAAGGTGAACTGGTTTAATCCCACTTTTACTGTGACAGAACGATGTCTTTGAAAATCGGTTTAAAAACTCACATAGTGACTACCTCCTGCCTTTCCTGTTGCAACTACATCACGGACGCCTGCTACCCACTGCTCAAAAGTGCTCGGCAAACCTGGTGGAAGGAACATTAAAGAAACCATTGTGTACTAGCAACACCCCTGAGATCCCAGGATCCAGCTCCTCCTGACAGGGCTCTACCTGCAGTTTTCTGTTTCTAGATGTTTGGGTCGACATCAAGCTCCTGTGTTTTTACAACAGTTCAGTTGTCCCATCAAATCCAAATCAAAGCGATGACTGTGGAAAGGGCCAGTGGGACTAGCACGCTGCAGTCGCTCCTCTCTCTCGGGATCTTGCCCACGAGACCTAGCTAATTTAATTTGCTGCTTCTCCCCCCTTACCCTCCCCCCAAAGCCTGTAAAGCACCTATTCCTTCAACCCAAAACCAGAGCTTCTGGCAAGGGGGAAGATACTGTGGATGATGTGTTTGTATAGATGGAGAACTATTTTACAAGTATACGTGCAGGGGTATCTTTTGCCCTTGATGTTGTAGGAATGATCCCAGTCATAGCGATGAAGACGCAGAGTGAGCTGAGTAGATATTTCACGCCACACTTTCTGACTCTAGACCTTGGCTGTTACATCTCTAGTCATGTTCACGTGAACCTGGGAATAAGAAAACCTGACTTCCCTTAAACACCTTGCTCTTTTTACAGTACTGAGTGGCATCCGAGGTCTGGTTGGTTTTCGTTCCAAGGTAGTTCCAATGTCCTGAACATTTATTTACCTTTTCTCTATAACTCACCATTGTTCACTCCTTCAGTTGCCAGGTGACTTGATCTCAGACATCTTCACCACCATTGGCTCAGTGACGTCAGCCTTGTTGTTGATCCTCTTTCTGGCGGTGGTAGCTTCTGTGATTGCCTCCAACAAAAGGGCGACTCAGGGAACCTACAGCCCCAGCCGTCAAGAAAAGGAAGGCTCTCGAGTGGAAATGTGGAGCATGGTGCCACCCTCTGCTGTGGAGAGGCTGATTTAGGAGCCTCTGTCTCCCTGAGAGAGAGATCCGCACGCCGTGAACATGAGGACCGCACCTGAGTGTCTTTCCAACCTACCTGAGCTCAATTTGCAACTGGGCTTTCACAGAAATCGTGGGAAAGATTCCTGTGGCCACCTTAAAGACTTTCATGGTTCAGCCTGACATCATCATTTTATTTTATTATCCAATAAGTCATAGAACAATGTTTTTGTGCCAGTAATTTCAGTCTCATAATTAGCAAAAATATCTCCCTGGGGATAGTGTCTTCTGGGAAAGGCGCCAGTGCCTATCACCTAGCCTTTTACCCCTGGCAACCTGGGGTCCACTTTCTTAGTTTGCCCATTAGCTGGCAACTGCATTTTTTTAATACAAAAACTATAAGACGCATCTCTCACTCTTCTTATCATGCAGTGAAAAGATTTTAGTTGTATACCTATGATGAGATGCACGCTTTTACCCTTTAATCATGGACTCAAGAAAACTATGGGAATGATCTATGTTTAAAAAGAGATCCAATGTTAACTAATAAAAATGGAAATGTGGTTATTGTCCTGAGTATTTTTTTTGCCTTTTGTGATATGACATGTGATGAAAGTAGCCTCTAGTTACCTTTGAAGAACTTCCTTACGAATTAGATCTCTAAGTACATCACATCAAGCATTACATTTAAAGTCATCACTTCCTTTTTTTAAAGATATGTTTATTTGAGAGAGCGAGTGCATGTGAGCAAGAAAGCAGGAACGGGGGAGCAGAGGGAGAGGGAGAAGCAGGCTCCACTCTGAGCAGGGAGCCCGACGTGGGGCTCCATTCCAGGACTCCGGGATCATGACCTGAGCTGAAGGCAGATGCTTAACCGACTGAGACACCCAGGTGCCCCTAAAGTCATTGCCTTTCTATAACGGGTTGCTTATGATCAACATAGTTCCCTAGACAGAAAACAATATAGAAGGAGAACTCAAATTCTCAATTCATAAAGACTAGGCTCTTTCCTTGCGATGTTGTTTGATAAGTCAGAGTCAATGTCAGTGACCTTGTCTAAAAGTATGAAAGAACCCTGAAGTGAGGTGTATGCACTTTAAGGGGTACATGTGTAAGACTATCTGTGGGGTACAGAGAGAAAATACTAAGCCTTTTATTTATACATATTTTTTTCCTAAAGATTTGGTTAGAATTTTATATGTGTTTTGAAATTAAAACATTAAAGTAGCATATTAAAAAAAGGTTTTTTTTTAAAAGATTTTATTTATTTGAGATAGTGTAAGAGCAAGAGCTAGGAGACAGAGAAGCAGGCTCCCCACTGAGCAGGGAGCCCGGTGCGGGGCTTGATCCCAGGACCCTAGAATCATGACCTGAGCCAAAGGCAGATGCTTAACCAACTGAGCCACCCAGGTGCCCCTAAATAAAACTTTAATATAGATATGTATGTGTATGTATATATACACACATATATATATTTAAAATTTTTAATGACATGAATTTTAAAATCCGCTCTAGAGCAATCCATCTTCCTCAACTACTGAAGCTCGACATTGCAGAAACTGTCCCTCTCTCTTCTACATCATCAGTTTTCATTCCAGGCTGGATCATTCCGGATAGCGTAACATTTCAATATAGCATAATGTTTTAATCTCCCGCATTCACTCTGTTTCTAATATGGATTTAAGTGTTAGTTCAAGAAGATGAATGCCCCAGGACACCTGGGTGGCTCAGTCAATTAAGTGTCTGTCTTGGGCTCAGATCATGATCCGAGGGTCCTGAGATCACCCCGTGTCAGGCACCCCGCTCAGCGGGGAGACTGCTTCTCCCTTTGCACTTCCCCCTGCTCTATTCTCTCTTGCTCTCTCTCTCAAATAAATAAAACCTTTAAAAAAAAAAAAGATGGGTGTCTTTGGGTGTCCACATGGGGAGTATGCATGAGACATTGTCTTTACACTTGTATCCCATTAGAGTCACAGCTTTTTTTTTTTTTTTTTTTTGAAGGGGCAGGGGGCTGAGGAAGAGGGAGGAAAAAATTCCTTGAGGGGCTCGAAGCCCAAAGTGGGGTTTGATCCCAGGCACCTGAGATCATGACCTGAATTAAAGTCAGATACTTTAACCAACTGAGCCACTCCGGTGCCCTGAGTCAAAACTTCTTAATAGAGGTTTCCATGGAAAAGACAAAAAGATCTCTTGCTTACAGGAAAAAAAATAAGTCGTTGAGTTTAAAAAACAACAAACTAATAGAAATCAGAGTAGAAGTTGGCCCTATTGGGATTAGCACAGGTGAGATGAAAAAGATTATTGTCAATGGTGATACTTACTGCTTAACAGAGCTGTCTAATTAATCTGGCTATTCACCCTCTTACGGTGCCCAGCTTCAGGATATGGGTCAAAAACCATGTTCAAATAGAGGCACAAGCGAATGCATGCAGGCATGAATGAATGCCTGGTACCACGTGTAGGCTCCAAATACACAACGAGGTCATGTACAGGCTGGTCCTACAGCCAAATCTCTACATTTTTGAACAAGCTAAATGGACAATATCTTATGCAGGAATGCTTCAAAAATTGCCCCCAGGAGTATGTACTCTGAGCTATCTTTAACAAGATAAAGCTCACCTTAAGTAGAAAAATCTAGTATCTGCATCACCAGGGTTGGGGCAACTTTCACTTCATACATATTTTTGCAACTTGTGTTAGCTTGGTTTCCAAGATGGCGGAAGCCATTTCGTCAGTGCTCCTTTGCATTGTGGTGTTGCCAGCCCTCCTGTCTAGAGGTGGAGTCAAGGCTGGTCTGGGATCTCTTTGACCAAGAGAATGTCATAGAAATGATGCCAGGTGCCAGAGGCTGGCGCGTTTTTTCTCTTCTCTTGGATGGAATGAAAATACCACGTGGAGAGAGAGGCCCAGCTGTGGCAGGCATCCGGCTGAGCCCTTTTCCAGCCACCATGCCTGCTGGTCCCACCGGGGCCACAAAAGTGACCCCGGTGAGACCAGCAATGGAAAAACCCAATCAATCCACAAAGAGAAATAATAAATCATTGTTTGAAGCCACAAAGGTTCAGGGCGGTTTGTGACGTGGCAATCAATTCCAGAGACACAATTATTCACACTGAGGAGGCAAACGTATATGGCAAGATACTGTACTTCTCTGATTCTAATTTCTTTTGTCTCCGAAACTGTTGCCCTGGGAACCAGTGGACCCTGCAGGATTCATCTGCATAATAATAATAACTAGTATGTTAATAAACGATGACCAACAGATGCCTGATTTCTCTGTGAGTGGAAAATAACGTGAAGACCCACTAAATCCAAACACAGCTCTGGGTGGCGCTGAGGGTCACGGTCCTGCCGGGGGGCGGGGGGCGGGGGCCGGGGGGCTGTGGGCAGGCTTAGGGGCAGGAGTACAAAGTGGACTCAGCCGTCCTCCTTCCTGCCCCGGGTGAACCCTGGCTGAGGGCAGCCGAGGGAAAAAGCACATCTGGTGTGTGTTTACAAGGAGTGACAGGAAGGCTCCTTCCAGTGGCCTCTCACGTGGCTCCTGTAGTCACAGCGAGTGCAGAGAGAAGCAGGAAATGACAGATGACTGTAACTTAAATCAGCTGTCGAATATGCCCGGGTTTTACTTCCTTAAATTACCACCGCTTAACAGGTCCTCTCTGGCCCCGGGTGGCCGTGATTCTGTGATTACCAATTTGTATTAGCACCAGTAACTGCAGGGTAATTGAAGAGGTAGAACTAGAAGGCTCCATTATAATGATAATTTTGATTATTATAATGATAATGAGGGACCCCATGGGGAGCTCCGCTAAGGGCCAGGGTGTGTTTACCTTACGACGCGACAGGCTTTAGGTCTCCTTTAAAAACCTTAGAACAGCTCTTTGGAAGAGGAACTTTTGTCCTCATTTTTAAGAGCCTCTGACGACACACACAGGTTTAAATTTCTGATCTGCCCCATCCAGGTGACGTGAACTTCGCCTGAAGAGTGGGACTCTTGCGTCTGTCTCCTGGGCATATCGTACGTAGTGTCAAACACTTAGCTATGAGTATCTGCACCAGGTCTGATGTCTAGCGTTCACGATTATTCAGATAACAGCACAGGTGGCAGGCTCCTTCTCTCCCACCTTCTACTCTTGTCTCCTCAACAAACCATGCGGGTGACCCGTCTTCTAACTCTCCTTAACATCCATCCTCTGATGTGTTTGTAAAATAAGCAGGCTTTGTGCAGAGAAAGATTATTTTTCCATCGCTCTGTGATGGCTCTCCCACCCGAGCGAAGAAATCACTTCATCGATAAGACTGACATGAATTGTACCTACTACTCATATGTTCTCAATAAAATGTCAGAAAATAAATCAAAAGTTCTCAGGTCGCTCAGCCTCCCAAACAACTGATGATAAGAGTAATTTTTTAAAAAGTTTTGCTTTACAGAGATGACTTTAAAAAAAAATTCTTTTATTTGCCCAGGCTTTTAGGGAACACACTTCACACCTCTTTTGTTGAGGAATCACAATCATCTACAATCATCCAGAGCAAGAAAAATCGACCCATGTATTTTGATGTAAATCATCCTTTTAATGATTAGCGACCCAGCTTCACCTGGTTTTATGCTCCGCGGGGAGGGGGGGGTATGATTCAAACCATGAAACTTTCCTTAAATCTGGAGTGAATATGACCTTTCACGTTTCAATCTGCTTCCAGCAAAAGTGCAACTTTATTGCTGTGCATTGCATGGAATAGTGATAACAAAAATGCGTGTTTCCAATTTAAGGCCATTCTTCCATGAATTGGTGCCCAGGCTTCACTTCACGTGGTTCCAGAACCCTGGGAACAACATCCATCAAACAGCATCCATCCAGGCAGTCCTGGCCTAAGGACAGCTGCTTGAAGAACCAGTCCCAGAGTCTACTATGTTGGGTGACAACATATGTCCCCTTGAAAGCCAATCCCAAGTCCACATCTTCCAGCTCTAAGTGGAGCAACTCTGGGAGGAGCTCACGGTTTCCAGCTTGTGGCTTTAAAATCAGAGCTCACGGGGCGCCTGGGTGGCTCAGTGGGTTAAAGCCTCTGCCTTCAGCTCAGGCCCTGATCTCAGCACCACATTGGGTTCTCTGCTCGGCGGGGAGCCCCTTCTCTCTCTGCCTGCCTCTCTGCCTACTTGTGATTTCGCTCTGTCAAATAAATAAATAAAATCTTTTTTTT
>CM052814.1:29758796-29867794 GCA_028533885.1 Nasua narica | reverse complement strand
CCGAAGGCAGAGGTCCCAACCCACTGAGCCACCCAGACGCCCCTGAACAGCAAGGTTTTGAACCGAATGTTAGACAACCTATCATTTCATCTGTAAACACTTCAATATATATCTTTAACAGATATCATTATTGTATCAGACAAATTAACAATTATTGTTTAACATCCTCTATTCTCAGACCATTCTCATATGCCCTTATGATCCCCAAAATATTTTAGTTTATGTGGACCAGAATCTCAACATGGTTAATACTATTTGGTTGAAATGTCTGTCAAGTCTCCTCAAATATGTGATTTTTATCCTCTTCCCCTAAACTGGCAGTCACATCTGGAAGCTTGGTTAGACTCAGCTTCTGGTTTTTTGTTCTTCTCTGTTTTTGGCAAGATTATGTTACATAATCTTTTTATGCATCGTTTTTTAACTGCATTACACCAGGAGGTACATAACATGAAGATGTCTCATTTTTGGTGGTTCTAAGATCCATTAATGGCTTCAGGATTTAGGTTAGCTGATGCCATCCGTAATGAATCTTCTTTCACTTGATGGTTTTAGCATCCTATGATAATCCTTGGGTAAATAAATTATGCTGAACGAGTTTCAAATTATGCTTTTCAAAAGCATTCCTTCTATCTTTATTTGTTGGCATTCTACCAAAAGTCTTGTTCTATTAACTATTTGGCTATTCTGAAATACAAGGTGTACAGCAGAGGTAGGATAAATCCTGATGCTTTCCTTTTGTTCAACAATTTCCAGAGTAATGAGCTTATGCCTACCAATCTCTGAAGGCGAGCTGTGAGGGTTTTTAAAAAGTCATCATCATTTGTATATATCTGATGTAGCTCAGCCTATCACAGTTGTCCTTTTGATTTTTTAAAAATAATATTTATTTATTTGAGACAGAGAGAGCATGTGAGTGCAAGAGCATGCGCGGTGGGGAGGGGCAGAGGCAGGGGGAGAGGGAAAGAATCTCTAGCAGACTGTGTGCTGAGCAACCCGGGCACCCTTCTTGATGCCTGATCTGTCTCATTCTTGAATGACACCATAATTATGTTTTATTTTAAAATTTATTTATTTATTAACATATAATGTATTATTTGCCCGAGGGTACATGTCTGTGAATCATCAGGCTTACACATTTCACAGCATTTGCCATAGCACATCCCCTCCCCGATGTCATAATTATGTTTTTAAAATGGTTCTTAACTTTTAGAGATATATCTTGACTATTTGCAGGTTAAATGATGTGTGATGTGCTACTTACTTCAGAAAAAGCCAGGGATGGGGCCCGGGACCACGGGAACGGCTGATACTGCGATAAGACTGACTGGTAACTGCTGAAGCTGTACTTTTGAAAGGTATCCAGGAATTCTTTTTTTTTTTTTTATTAAGATTTATTTATTTATTTGAGAGAGAGAGAGAGAGAGAAAGTGAGTGAGTGGGAGGCACAGGTGGAGGGAGAGAGAGAGAGAGAGAGAGAGAGAGAGAGAGAGAGAATGTCAAGCAGACTCCACATGGAGCGTGGAACCTGATGCAGGGCTTGATCTCAGAAACATGAGATCATGAACTTGAGCCAAAACTAAGAATCAGATGCTCAACCGCCTATGCCACCCAGACGCCCCATGATATACAGGAATTCTTCTAAGCTTCTCTTTACTTCTACATGTTTGAATTACGTTAAGTGTTCTATCCACAATAAAATAATTTTTTAAGTTTTTTGTTTTTTGTTTGTTTGTTTTACATGGTCCCATCTTTGATCAGTGTTAGCCCATTCAAGTTGTTTCCTGTGTCCTTTAGACATGATCTCAGAAGCTCTTTGGTAAGCTTCTTGCCTTTGGTCTAATATAAAGTCTCATTTCAATTTATACATTTTCTGCATCAGACATGGAATCAGCCACTTCCTATAGGAATTTGGCTCTTTTAAGTAGGCAATGACATTTAGAGGCCAGAGTCTATGTGCCCCTGGCTACAAACCATGTTTCTGAATGGACAGCAGCAAAGCTGTATTTTGGAGACTTGAACCATTATACCATCAGAGGACTAACTTTCTGTCTTCCGATTCTGATCTCCCACTCTAGGTAACTGTTTTCTTCTATTGCACCCATAAAGAATAAGCAAATCTCTGGAATCTATGGCACTTGATCCTTACTCCTCCCTGTCCTCTATGCCCATGCTGGGAGTGGTAGGAAGGAAAAGAATGAGTAGAAAGAAATATGTTTTTGTAACCCCTAGTGGAATGTGTAGTGAGTTTCTCCAGGAGTTTGGTGATTAGCTATGTATTTGGGCATATAATGTAATACCATTTTACAACAAGTTTAAGGTAATATGAGTTAAAAAATATTTGAGGAATGGCCTAGGCACACAACGGCAGCTTCCAATATTATATCTTTCTTTTTTTTTTTTTAAAGATTTTATTTATTTATTTGACAGAGAGAGAGAGAGATCACAAGTAGGCAGAGAGAAAGGCAGAGAGAGAGACTGGATGAAGCAGGCTCCCTGCTGAGCAGAAAGCCCGATGCAGGGCTCAATCCCAGGACTCTGAGCTCATGACCTGAGCCGAAGGCAGAGGCTTTAACCCACTGAGCCACACAGGCGCCCCCCAATATTATTTCTGAAGGGAAAACATATTTCATCTACCCCCTCTAAAACTCACAAAATATAGTACAATTCTTTGTTTCTAAAAACAAGTAATTACTATTACACTGACATCTGTATATGCTTAACATTATGCCAACTAGGGGTCATGCATTCAGTTTTTTGCAAAAAACAAAACAAAACAAATCAGAACTAAAACCAAACAAAACTATGAGGGAGCTGAGACTTCATGCTGCTATTTAAAAAAATCATTTTTGACTATTTAAGAATACAAGATAAGATATTAAATACACAGCTTAATAGTATGTTTGTAAATACTTCGAAAAGCACTCTCATATACACACAGTGGGGCTAGGGTCTGGGAATAGAGTAGAGTTAGGCTGAGTCTCTGCCATTAAGGAGCTCAGAGTCTAATGAATCCCACGATCAATCTGGAGGTATACCACAGAGGCTCCATAATTTGCCCAAGATCATACACCTTATCAAGAACAGGAACCAGAGCCAATGTTTTTTATCTGCTGTGTTGCTGGTCCCTTGTTCATTTTCTTTCACAAGTTACTTTTATATTCTACATCTGCCTGCATATACTAGAGATTCTCAGTTGTTTTATTCTGTGTTGTGTTAACCACAACTTTTTTTTAATGAAGATACTCACATAAGCTTCACAAGTATGCCTTAGTTTGGCTTTTTATTTCCTAGCTAGGTGAGGGTTCTATCAATTTCTAAATAGGGATGTTGTTAAATGGTCTCTCTTGTAATGAACTTTCACAATAGAATTAAAATCAGAAATACAACTGATCAGTGTAATATTTTTCTTTCTATGAGTGTTAAGATTTGTACTCTCTAAGCTCTTAGTACCTGCACTTACAAATTGTTTGGCTATCTGAAATAAGCTCCTAATTAGTAGTTACTGAATGTATATCAAGCAGTAGGAACTGCAATCTCCATATATGAAGTGACAATGTACAAACACATAATCAATTTGTCAATTGCTTGAGGACATAAAATTACATAATTGGTTAAGGTCACACAGGAAAAACAAAGGGAGAAAAAAGTTACAATTTGATTAACATTCAAGATAGAGAAAAATGGCAGCTTATGTAACAAGAGCATCATCAGTTTCTGAGCTTTTATGAACCCAGATTACCCGTTCATTACTATTTCTGGTGGATTGGGACTCGGGCAGCATGCTTTCAGAGGAAATAAAGGATTGTTTCTACTATGCCCAGAACACACAACACAAAGCAAAAAGACCTGGTCACAATTTTTTAAATAGAAGTCTTTTATGGATAATTGGTAGCAAATAAGCTTACTGCAGAAAATATATTGTGTATTCTTTAGGGTGGTAATACATAGACAATAACAGTATATCTTTACCTGGGTCCATAAATCACAGATATATTGTTATTGAAAACCCAGACACTAAACTAAACAGAAACTGAAATATAAAGAACTAAGAAAGAGAAAAGTAATCTCAATACACAGAATAAAAATAAAATACATGCACTTTTTTTTTAATATAACTGACCTTTGGGAAGAAGCATATATCTTTATTTTTTTTAAACTACGACAGTAATAAACAGATGCAAATTCCAGTGGAATGAATTTTGTATATTATATATATTCAGAGAAAAAATTCCTATTTCAGATCTGAATAGAAATCTCACAGGAAGAAGTGTAGAACAGGAAAGTTTGTAAGGGGCAATAAACACTTTCATCATAAATGATTATCTCCCACTCCTTGAAGTAAACTCCGACACAGTCATAACATGGCCTGTAGTTAGGGACAGATGCTTTTTTTTTAAAGAACAATTATGAAGTGATTGAGAGATAAAGCTATAAACAGTCAACATGGTAAAAAAAAAATTGAAGAAAAGGAAAAAAATAAGCGGATTTCTAAGGGAGAAAAAAAAAAAAAAACCCTTAAAAATACTTTTTCAAGGGGCCCCTGGGTGGCGCAGTTGGTTGAGCGACTGCCTTCGGCTCAGGTCATGATCCCGGAGTCCCGGGATCGAGTTCCGCATCGGGCTCCCAGCTCCATGGGGAGTCCGCTTCTCACTCTGACCTTCTCCCTTCTCATGCTCTCTCTCACTCTCTCTCTTCCCAAATAAATAAATAAATAAATAAAATCTTTAAAAAAAAATACTTTTTCAGGGGCGCCTGGGTGGCTCAATGGGTTAAAGCCTCTGCCTTCGGCTCAGGTCATGGTCTCATGGTCCTGGGATCGAGCCCCGCATGGGCTCTCTGCTCAGCAGGGAGCCTGCTTCCCCCTTTCTCTCTGCCTGTCTCTCTGCCTACTTGTCATCTCTCTCTGTCAAATAAATAAATAAAATCTTAAAAAAATTTTTTTTCAAAGATCTGCTGAATGATGTGACATCCTGCATGCAGGTGGAAACTCAGGGGACAGCGGGGCGAGCCTGTCACCGCCTGGGGGTCTGCTGTTTGACATTATTTAGGCTTTTCTCTTTTCTGCATCTTGAAGTGTGTGTAACTTTTTTCATAACTTTTTAAAAAAGATTTATTTATTTCTTTGAGAGAGAGTGAGATCAAGTGTGGGGGTGGGGGCCAGAGGGAGAAAAAGAATCTCAAGCAGACCCTGCAGTGAACCTGGAGCCTGACACGGGACTCGATTTCACCACCCTAAGATCATGACCTGAGCTGAAATCAAGAGTCAGATGCTGAACTGACTGCTACCCAGGTGCCCCCATAATCTTTTATAAAACGAGTGAGGAGACTTTTTCTTTCCTGGTCAGAATACCAATAATAGTCGGTTTTTAAAATTTGTTGCCACAAGGGACAGAACTGTAGTGCTGTTTTTGCTGCCTCCAATCTTTAGGATGTGTTAATGGACCGGGATGACA
Source organism: Nasua narica (assembly GCA_028533885.1). NCBI lineage: Eukaryota > Metazoa > Chordata > Mammalia > Carnivora > Procyonidae > Nasua > Nasua narica. Next base: position 29,862,341 of record CM052814.1, on the reverse strand, counting down.
TTTTCTGGGTGTCCGCAAAGTTAGCCACCGCCTCTTTTAATCATAAAATTCAAGCTTCTCAGGTTCTGATATTTTATTTTATTTTTTTTTAAAGATTTTATTTATTTATTTATTTGACAGAGAGAGAGAGATCACAAGTAGGCAGAGAGTCAGGCAGAGAGAGAGGGGGGAAGCAGGCTCCCTGCTGAGCAGAGAGCCCTATGTGGGGCTCGATCCCAGGACCCTGAGATCATGACCTGGGCCAAAGGCAGAAGCTTAACCCACTGAGCCACCCAGGCGCCCCAGGTTCTGATATTTTAAAACATAATTGGTGTTATAGGGAATAGAGGTACTATAGTTAATAATTAAGTCACACAAAAAGAAAACAGTTACATTGTATACATTTTAGCACTTGGTATCACACCGATTTTCATAATCTCAGGCAAAATCCTTTGGTCTGTTATTTGTTCGATATCAGTAATCAAATCTAACTTAGACATTAATAAATTCACTTAGGTAACACTTGATTTAGATAAACAATGCTCTCATAAAAATGTACACACACAGTTTCTGCCAATGAAATGCAACCATTTCAACCATTAAAATATCTTACCATACACATGGATTTAAAAAATGCAGCTAAAATTAAGAGGATCTCTCTCCATCCTTTCAAATCAGTATCATACAATTTAATTTTTTAAAACCTAAATATACATTTGCCAGAATATGCCTCAATGTTCCTTTTTTTAAAAACCTTGTATCTGGTAATTTTACTCCCTTGATTGATTAAAAGCATTAATTTCCTTTAAGGTAAAAGTCAAACTTCTTGGCATTAAGGAGAGACTCCCATCCAAACGTGGTCAAGACCTATCTTTCTGCTCTTTCTTTTTGTTCTTCTCCCCATGTCCAACTGGCCACCACCCACTACTCTAGCCACAACAAATGGCTTGTTAGTTTCCCATATAGAATTCGCTGTTATATCATTGCACACAGGTACCCTTTGTCAGAATTTACCTTCACTTTCTTCTTTACTGGAAAAAAAAATCCTACTTATTCTTCAGTATGTAACTCAAATGTAACCTCTGTAAAGCCTTCCTATACCTACTCTTTGTGTAGCCACGTATTTGGCAAACATCTGGCCAATGGATTAATCACACCGTATTATTTGTTTATGTGTCTGCCTGCACCATCATACCCTGAGCTTTCTATAAGTGAGAGCCACGTCTCACACTTCTTTGTGACCTCTGGGCTCTTTTGTATGACTTCTCAGCATGGAAAACAGTAGTATGTATATAACAGGTGCTTGACTGGTTGTTTGTGGAATAAAGAGATACCAAAAAGTCAGAGAAAAATGAGATGTAGCTGCTGCTTTATTTTCAGGGAGTGCAGAGTAGCAACTTTTAGTTGGTTTTCAAGAAATATTTGTTGAAGGAAACAAACAAAAAGGATAAATAACTTTCTTCATTTTGCTCTTCATTTATCAGGTCTCACAAGTCCCGGCCCTCGGTCCCTTGCCCACTTCATTCACTTTGTTCTAACCCACAAGCCATTGCTATTGCCTTCTTTCAATCTCTTATATTTTCCCCAACTTGTTCCACCACAGGACCTTTGCACATGTTGATTCCTCTCCCTGAAAAGCTCTTCTCTTACATTTACTCCCTGTTCCTATCCCTACTATCTCTGTCTGTCCACATCTATTCTTATTTGAAAATCTAAGTCTCTATTATCCTGCTTTGTAGAATGCAATAGCCTCTAAACTGCTGATAGAGAGATCTTTTAAAAGGCAAACTTAACAATACTACACTCCTCTTTAAATAAATTCAATGGTTCCATACAATTTTGAGGATAAGTCTCATCCTCCTTACCTTTGCCCAGAGGGATCTGGCTAAGTAGTCTCTCTGAAGGTTCCATTTGCTATACAGATGTCTGCTCCCACACTACCATGCCCTCTTCCTTGCTTGTATGCTTCCCAGTGTCGTTTGCCCCTCTCTTACACATGTGTTGATGTGTCTACCAGACTTCCCCCTCCATGGTGTTTCCCCTCTTTTTCTGATTATCCCTCATGCCTTGGTTCATGAGTTCCACCTTCAGTAAATATTTCCTCATTCATCAGTTAATTCATGTGCCACCTAGAGTACCGTACATGTACTTCTCATGGGACTTGTCCATCCCACTGTACCACAGTCATGGTTAAATTCTCTTTCTCCATCAAGAATCTACAGGAGATTCTTGATGGCAGGTATCTTGTTAATATACCCCTCATACCTTCCCCCAAGCATGTGTGTGGTACATATTAGTGACAGAAAAACTGTAAAAGACTTTGAAAGGAACAAAAGATTATGGAGTGCCCTATCAGTGGAATTCTGGATGTTGTTTAGAAGACTTTGTGGGGTTATCTGAGTCTATAGTACTCTGCATCTTTCATTGTCTTTATCTACTTTGCCAGGATACAACTGGACACAAATCATGCAACCAAGCAGAAGTTAGGACAAGTCACCATTATGAAACAAAGGTTAACTATATTTATGGGGCCAATGACAACAGTGCCTTCCCAGGAAAACCCGCCTGACTGACAGAGTCCAGCTTTACAAGTGCCTTGCCGAGCAATTCAGGGAGCAACAAATCTGGAGAACTTTGAGAAATTCACCCTAATTTATAGGCATTGCAGATAGGACTTATGGTGGAAAGATTCCTTGGGCTTGGTTTCCTAGCCTCAAGATAGGAAATAACAGACTTCTACAAGCCCAATCTGAGATTTCTTATGAAAACTTCCAGAAAGGGGCACCTGGGAGGCTTAGTCAGTTAAGTGTCTGATTCATGATGCTGGCTCAGGTCATGATCTCATGGGTCGTGGGATGGAGACCTGGGTCAGGCTCCACGCTCAGTGGGGAGTCTCCTTGAGATTCTCTTTCCCTTTTCCTCTGCCTCTCCCTCCACTCACTCTCTCTCTGTCTCTCTCCCTCTCTAGAATAAGTCCTTAAAATAAATAGATAGGTAGAAAAGAAAAGAAAAGAAAAGAAAAGAAAAGAAAAGAAAAAAAAAGAAAAGAAAAGAAAAGAAAAAGGAAAGAAAACTTCCAGTAAGAAATCCTCTGGCCTTAAAGCTGGTCAATACTGCATGGCTCTAGATTTATAAAGCAAAATCAAGGAGACTTATATAGTGAACTATTAGTCTAATTGCTCTAATATAAATAATAGGACAAACCTAATGAGAACAGGGTTCCTTTTTTGAACAAAAATAATCTTCAGGATTATTATTACAGGGAAAACTGTAAAATATTTTGAAATGAGCAAAAAATTACCTGTGTCCTTTTCGAGGAATTTTGGCTGTTGTTTAGCATTCCTTCCCAGGATTATCTGATACTAATGTGATCTGTACCATTCATAGTCTCTATTTGTAACCCTATAGGGACAGAAGTCAACCTATGGAGGACTGGTGGCAATGCAACAGCTTCATGTCCATAGAGATACAATTTCGTGCCGTGAAGATGCAATTATTATGGTGTAGATATTGATAGTTTTGGTATCCATTACCATATATACTTCAGTATTCCTAAGTGTCTGTTCTTCGATTATCTGTAGTATCAGCTTTTAACATTTTACTAATTCCCTCACTAGGTAATGAACAAAATAAAATAAGAGAGTTATGTAAATTATTCTTTAAAGCAGGCATTTAATGTTTCCTGAATAATGAATGCTTCCATACATAGTAAGTAGTTTCTGTTGAGTTTAATTCATTTTAAATGAATTAAAAACTGATAAACTATATAATGTAAAGCACTATCATAATTGATTGACATAAGCATTTTCAGTGTTCATGAAGTACAGAAAATCATTATATTCATTTGTTCATCCTACAAAGATTACAGAAATGTTTTCTATGTGCTAGGCATTGGGTTTTATGCTAGGGTACAATGATGACTGAGAACAAGGTTCCCTGCCCTCCTGTGGATTAAATTCTTGTAAGTTAAATACAAATTAAATTGAATAGTCATAAATTAAACATTAAATTACAGCTATAATAATTTGTACTAAAGTATGATTTCTTTGAGGAATTTGACTAGTTGGGGAAATCAAGGGACGTCTTTCCATTAAAGATGTTTGAATTGAGCCCTAAAAGGTCAGCAGGTATTAAGTAGATGATGATAAGAGAGAACAAGATGTGCAAAGGCCCTGTGGTGGGACGATAACAGCATATGTAATGGAATGAAAGGCCGCTATCAGAGCACTGTGAGTTAAAACCTGTGCTGGTGCACAGGGCTCTTTAAGAGTGCATTAATTTTGCAATTATCCTTTTGATCGCTAGATGGCAGATATATACTAAGAAGGCAAAAGACTGGATAAATTTAAATTTACGGAGGGTTTTAAGGAAATGGGGGAGATCAGAGGATCTAGCAAGAAAAAGTGGGAGATGAAAAATTGGTTTGGGTTGGGGCACAGGCAAGGGATACACCCCAACCTTGCAGGCTCTGATAATGGAGAGTAACACAAAGTCAATTACTGTTTTATTTTCTTTCAACAAATATTTGAGAATCTACTGAAAGCTGCTATTGTGCATTCCTTAAAATAAGGTAGTAACCACATCTCCTTAGGAGTTTTAAAATATTCTTAGCATCTCTTCATTCCACAAAGATCCACGAAACAAACACTGGTTACCTGTGCTGTCTTCCATACTGTGAGGCACAGAAAAGAAAAAGATATCCTTCCTCTCAAGATTTTCAACAAATATGTGGTATAAATGCCAATTATTGAATATAATAAAGTAGCTGTAAGTATAAACTTATCCTTCATTGTAGGAATATAATTGAACTCAAACTTTTTGATCAGAGACGAAAACTTATTTAAATGACCATTAACACCTGTCATGATTAATGTTAAGTTATAATATTTCTAATAAGTAGGCTCAGTCAACAGACTAATGATATTACCAATATAGAGCTATGATTATATACTACAAGCAATGGCAAATTCTGGGATCAAATAAAGAGGTTTAGGAGCTTCTGAACTGTATAGAGCTGGTGCAGGTATAATATTCACCACGGTCACTTTACTATTTCACAATTTCACTCACGATCTGTGCAAATTAGTAAGTAAGTATTAGCATTTGCAACTTTTATGGGAGCCAGTGCTACATGAGAAAAGGGTACACATCTTTTGGATGCAAAAAGACATCATAAGAAAGAAAATGAGTAGCATTTCAGAGAATTTTATATCATTCTGATATGAGGAATTAAAGATAAGATGGAGCACTGGCTGTCATACGTCCGCAATCAGACTCCCAGGTCCTAACACACATGATCGTAAAATAAAATTTTGCTCACATGGAAATGCAAAATACATATCAAGTATACACAAAAATTCAAAAAATTTTGGAAGTAAACACTTGTATAGCAAGGGATGCTTATTAAGAATGTGAAAAACACTACATTAAAACAAAAGGCAGGGTTTCAGCATGATTGAATAAAATTTATTAAAGGAGATATTTTACTAGAGAAGCTCACTCTATAGCTAGACATTGAATAGAATAAAAAAAATGAACTGGTAAAAATGAGAAGGAAAAACATTTCATATGAAAGAAAAACCAAAAGCAAATGTCTAAAGAGTGACAGAGGCAGAAGGCCCAAGTCATAAAACCATCAAACTTAATGTTTAAAGAGACTTCAAGAAATAAATCTGGTTCAGCTACAATAAGCAAGATCAATGTTTCCTTTTCTTTCTCACCCCAATTGTTTCCGGAAAGCACATCTGACAGATGAATGGTGAGAAATAATCCCCTGATGCATGAGGACCCTGGTAATCATGCAGTTACCATTTTTGTCACTAGATGGCAGACAGATACTAATAAGGCAAAATACCAGGTAAATTTAAATTTGTGGGGGTGGGGGTTAGGGGGTAGGGGAAAAATAAGGGATATAGGAAGATGAATGGGAAACACAATTTTTGAGACTACATAAAATTAAGATGCTTTTAATATATTAATTTTTTTTTAAATTTGGTGTTCTCTGTGCTACTGTCCCCATTTTAGAGTTGAAGTAACTGAGGTCCAGAAATGTGACCTTGCTTACTCAAAAGCCATAGCAAACCCCTGGACTTAAGACAAAAAACCAAACCAAAACCAAACCAAAACAAAAACCATACTTGGATGAAATAATGTGAAAATAAATGGAAGAAACTCCACCATACATAATTATAATAGCTATACCTTAAGAATGCACGGCATTTTACTGAATAGAGTTTTAAAACACATGCTGTAATTTTTTATAGGTAGTAACTAAAGGATAGAGTTAAGTGACTAACCCATGATTGATTTGATTTAGTCTGTTAGACGTTTTACATACTATACTGTTTTTCATTAAATACCCAATTCACCACAACTTTTGGTCAACATTTTCCCCGTTTTTTTACAAAATAGGGAACCAAAAGTTTAAAAAAGTAAAGTGTCTTGGGCAAGATTAGACAACTAGTGACAATGCTAAGACTCCAATCTAGGTGTTCTAACTCCCTGAACAGAACTCCTTTCATTATAATTACATTAGATAAGATGGTTCTGAGAGACTCAGAAGGAATAACTGACAATTAATCTGAGAGAGACTTTCTTAAAATGGAAAGTTTTAACCTCATTTTTTTAACCTCATTTTTTTAAGGTTTTATTTATTTATTTGACAGAGAGAGACACAGTGAGAGAGGGAACACAAGCAGGGGGAGTGGGAGAGGGAGAAGCAGGCTTCCCACCGAGCAGGGAGCCCAATACAGGGCTCAATCCCAGGACCCTGGGATCATGACCTGAGCTAAAGGCAGACACTTAACAACTGAGCCACCCAGGCGCCCTTAACCTCATTTTTCAAGCAGGTGGTAGTTCCAGAATGACCAGGAGTGCTAATATTCCAGCTAGGTGAAATGGCAGGATGCAGAGACAAAAGATCAACATACTTTTTCAAAGATACTAAAGACATACTCCTGTCAGGGCAAAAGAGTAAATTGGAAGGATTAACAAGATATGTGTTTGGTGAAATGTAATGAATTCAGTCGATGAGAGCTATTATTATTAAGCTAAGGAAATAAGATTTCATAGAAGCATTAAAATTGTGCTTCTAAGCAGCTGAGTGCTATATGAAAGCAGTTCAGGATGAATGACTAAAGTGGTCCAGATAGATCCAAGAACTCTTTACCAGTTCTCCTAGTTCACAGTGATTTTGTCTTTTTGGTCAGCTTTATTCACTTTATTCTTTACCACTCAGCTGTCACCTGATATATGCTCTCTTACAAAGGCAGTATATCATTTTAAGTACATTTCCATCTTACCAAGTCCTTGAGATCAAGAATCGTATCTTTTAATTCATTTTGCTTCTAATTCCACCTCCATTTAGAATGTAAAGAGCAGCAAAAGAATGTCAACTCCCATCCTAACAGTGAGAAAAAGCTGGGTTATCTAAAATAAAACACAACAGAACCCAAAGTCATAATTCTTCTTGAACCTATCAGAGAGCTGAGTTGTAAGGCAATCAAGTAAACTGAATTCCAAAGGGTTACAAGTCCCTCCAAGGAGAGATGAGAGACAAGACCTATTTCATTCAGGCAAAGCACAAGGAAAGAAATAGCTGGCATGTAAGCAGGGGAGAAGAAATCTGCTACGATTTAATAGTCTTAGAGACCAAGTATGGGCTAAGATGTCGGTCTGGAATAGTTGGCAATCTCAAAGGCAAGAGGAGCTGGCACTAGCAAGCCCTTTAATACAGATAAAACCCTATAATTTTATTTGGTAAATGAGGAAACCCTACTACCTAGTGCTACAGAGAAAGACTAACGGCAAGACAGGAAACTAAAAAGAGCTCCCCGTGGTGGTGCAGACAAGCAGGAAGTAATAGGTGGCTACAGGGAGCAGGTATAAAGCCCTACTTACTTTAGAAAAATATTAATTTATGTACAACAAAAGCCATAAACTGATGGCAGATAGTCAGCAAACTCAATCCCAAAACTTCTGGGGGAAGTATAAAAGCAAAAACTCCTTTAGGGAAGAGCAGGAAACCCTCTTAGACACAGACTCTAAACTGACTACAAGCAGAAATCTGTCACCAGCAGAGAGGGATAGGCAGCCCCCAAATTGCCCAAGATCAGTCACAGATGTGAGAAAGTTTATCTGCCATGAAAGGAAGTGCAGGGATATTGAGAAAGCCCAAAACCTGAGGCACAGGGGGACATGGCTTTCCAAGAATGAAGCTGGACCACAGCATAGAAAACCCAAAAGGCTAGCACCAAGTAACCAGTAACAGAAGTTAACTATTGGAAGAGGGGTAAAATATTGAGAGAAACTCCCCATGTGGGTCTGATATAGCTAAGGGTGAGGGAGAAACACTAAATAAACCCTTTTAGAATCTCCACTAGAAGTTCTTTCTAAAGACAAGATAATAGCAGCCCACTGCAGGTAATGCTATCAACAACAAAATCTAAACCAGTTCAACTTGTGATGGATTCAATCTCTGTACTAATAGCATTTAGAAGAAGACTCTTGGTCATTTCTGGATATAAGTACTATTTGACTTATTCTCTACTGCCTTTTTACACATGAGGTCCAGTACTCAAGAACTAACACACATAAAGAGTAAGGGGAAAAAACAATAGACAACATGCATAAACAGATGAGATGACAGCAGAAAGATGAAATCCATTTAAAAAGGAGTCAAATTGAAATGACAGAAAAAAACATAGGGGAGAAATTCTTTTGATCGGCTCATCAGTAGACTGAAGAAAATATCGATGAACATTAAAACATATCAACAGAAATTACCCAGACTGGCATTTCTATACACCAACAGTGAACTATCTAAATAAAATGAAATAAAAAAATAAATAAATAAAATAAATAAAATAAAATAAAATAAAATAATTCCATGTACTAAATAGCATCAAAGACAATAAAATACTTAAATTTAACCAAGGAAGTGAAATATCTATATAATAAAAACTGGAGACATTGATGAAAGAAATTGAAGATGCCACAAAAAATGGAAAGATATCCCATGTTCATGGATTGGAAGAGTTAATATTGTTAAAATGGCAATATTAAACAAAGATTTATAGATTCAACGCAATTCCTATCAAAATTCCAATGGCATTCTTTGCAGAAATGGGAAAAACAATCCTAAAATTTCTGTGGAACTACAAAAGACCCTGAATAGCCAAATTAATCTTGAAAAAGAAGAACAAAGTTGAAGCATCACAATTTCTGATTCCAAACTATAATACAAAGCTATAGTAATCAAAAGAGTATGGTACTGGTTTAAAACAGACATAAAAACCAATGAAATACCGGGTGCCTGGGTGGCTCAGTGGGTTAAAGCCTCTGACTTCAGCTCAGGTCATGATCCCAGAGTCCTGGGACCAAGCCCCGCATCAAGCCCCACATCCAGCCCTGTATCGAGCCCCGCATCGGGCTCTCTGCTCAGCAGGGAGCCTGCTTCCCCTTCCCCCGCTCTCTGCCTGCCTCTCTGCCTACTTGTGATCTCTGTCAAATAAATAAATAAAATCTAAAAAACCAATGAAATACAATCAAGAGTCCAGAAATAAACTCATACCTATATGGCCAGCTATTTTTGGTAAAGGTGCCAAGAACACTTAATGGTGAAAGGATAGTCTCTTCAATAAGTGGTGCTGGGAAAACTGGATTAACTTAACTCAATTAACTCAATTATACATTCAGGACTTGAATGTAAGACCTGAAACCATAAAACTTCTAGAGGAAAAACCTCCTTGACATCAGTCTCCATAATGATTTTTTGGATATGACATCAAAAGCACAAGCAAGAAAAAGAAATATCAAATGGAACTATGTCAAACTAAAAAGCTTCTGAATAGCAAAAGAAATAATCAACAAAATGAAAGTTTCTTCCATTCTCAAGGAATGGGAGAAAATATTTGCAAATCATATTAAGGGATTAATATATAAAATATATAAGGAACTCATACAAATCATACAATAGCCAAAAACCCCCACAAATAATCCACTTAAAAATGAGCAGAGTACTTGATTAGACGTTTTTCCAAAGAAGACATACAAATAGCCATAAGTAGATGAAAACGTGCTCAATATCACTAAACATTAGAGAAATACCAATAAAAACCACAATGAAATATCAACTCACACCTGTTAGAATGGCTATTATGAAAAAGATAATAGATAATAAACATTGGCAAGGATGTGGAAAAAAGGGAACTGTTGTGCACTGTTGGTGAGAATGTAAATTGGCACAATCGCTATGGAAAACAGAATGAAGATTCCTCAAAAAACTGAAAATAGAATGACCATAGGTTTAGCAGTTCCACTTCTCGTTATTTATCAGGAAGAAATGAAATCACCATCTTGTACAGGTATCTGCATCCCATGTTCATTGCAGCATTATTCACAATAGTCAAGATATGGAAACAACCTAAAATGTCTATCAATAGATAGGTGGATAAAGAAAATATGATATGTATACAATGGGATATTATTCAGTCATAAGTAAAAAAGAAAATTGCTATTTGTGATATTGATAAACCTTGAGAAGATTAAACCAAGTGAAATAAGTCAGAGAAAGACAAATACTCTCTAATCTCACCTGTGTAACCTCAAAAGAACCAAGCTCATAGAAACTGAAAGTGGACTGGTAGTTACCAATCCAATTGGTAGTTACCCTACCAAGGGCTAGGAGTGGAGGAAATGAGAGGATGTTGGTCAAAAGGTACGAACTGCCAGTTTTGAGATGAATAATTTCTGGAAATTTAATGAACAGCATGGTGACTACAGTTAAGAACACTATATTGTATACTTGAAAGTTGCTAGAAAGTAGGTCTTAAATGTTTTCACCATGAAAACAAAGAAATGATAATTTTGTGAGGTGAAAATTGTGTTAGGTAATCTTATTGTGGCAAACATTTCATAATATATATGTGTACCAAGTCTAAAAGAATTATCCAAACTGAAACACAAAGAGAAAAGAAAACAAGAAAAACAATAACAGCAGCAAGAACAGCAACAACTGTAAGAAAAACCAGAATAAAGCATCCAAGCACTGAGGAATGGGTCTAATTCCTTCTGTTCCCAACACATAGTAGGTGTTCATGGAATTTTTGTGAAGGTTGTTGTAGTGGATAGAATAGAAACTATATCACTAATACTTATTAAACTTCTAGTGAGTGTTGGAAAAACAAATTCCATCACTATACTAACCCCAATCTCCACAATAACTATGGGAATGGACACACTATCATCATTTTATAGATCCAAAAGCTAAGAGGCTTAGTGGGGTTAGGCAAGTTGCTCAAGTTCGAAAACCATGCAAGTGGCAGAGCTGGTATTCTGGTCCAGGTTTGTTATACTCCAAAGCCCAAGATCTTTTACGCTTCCACATGGGGTCTTTGTGCCTAGTGATGAATGGATGTAAAGAAGTTAAAAGGAAGAATAAATACAAAGGTGAATGAAGGAAAGTCTGTCTGAATTTGTAAATGATGGTCCTTAGTAAGGTAATATGAGGTAAATGATCTTGAAACCAGTCCTTGCACATAGTAATGTTCAGAGGAGGCACAAGACCTAGAAACCTGTAAACTAGCACACAGCAGATATTCAGATAGTTTTTGTTGAATTGAATTAGATAGCTTCTTCGTCATGGTGTTGTCCATTGGGTCTACATTGCACCATTAATTATATTAATGGATGCTTAATTTTAATTAATATTAAGTTGGGGACTATTCTAGAATTAGACTGAATATATCTCCATATTGGATTTTAGAGATAGGATATTTGAAATCAAAACTGACCATTTTACAGAGTCCTTTTACTGATGTTAGGAAGTTTCCTTTAGAAAGTTTTGACTTTCTTTAGTTTAGAAAATACTGGATTCAAAGTCATCCTAGAAAGACAAATCATTTCTCCATTGTTAGAGATTATATACAACCTACCCAATGGCAACATTGTACTAGCTATTCTAAAAGGCCTTCTCTCACTGACATGTGTTAATAAATGGAAAGAAGACCATATATTCAGTGTTCATTACATATCTGTGTTTATAAGCAATACAACTGTGAATTGTTAATACTTTAAAGCCAGTTTTTCAGAACACTTCATATGCCAAATAATTATGTTAATTATAAATATTTAAAATATATTGTTTAATTATTTTAATATTTTAAAATAATAATATATATTTTATATATTATTTAAAATATATTTAAAAATAATGTTTTTAAAAAATAAAATTTATTTTAATTAATATTTGAAAATGCAAAATTTAATTTACAGTCACTTTTCACTACTGAGAAATTATTCATCAGCATAAATATAAAAAGTTGAATAAAACTATTAAAATTATTCACAAAGCAAAATAAGATAAATAAATTTTTTATAAATGTCAAACTATTTGTAATTTCACTTTTGCTGACAGGGTTTCAATATTTTAACATTTAAAAAGGTTTCTTAAAAAAAAAAAAAAGGTTTCTTCATGCACAACAAGTCCACTGTATTTTCAATAAAACAGAATTTGGTTCTTTTCACCAAATGATGTGAAGATGATTTTTCTAGATGGAATAAACAATTAAAAAATCAGCAGTGACCAACAAAATAATATTATTTCTAGCCACTTTAATAAACTATGTTTGTAAAAAGCACATAACTAAAGATTAAAATATTTAATTTATAAAATAATTATACCTGATTTTATTTTTCAGATTATCATATCAATATATCATAAGCATAAATGCCTACATGTGTGGAAGGAGTCTTAATAAGGTTCCTGTGTTGAATGTAGCACGAATTTTAACAGAAATTGCAATTACTCTATATGTATTTTGGCTTCAAAAGCATTATCTTACAAATATCAGGCATTAGTAAACTCAAAGAGAGAACAGACTTCTGTGAAATGACCAGTATCAAACTCAAATGTTAGAAAAACCATAAAGAACTTCCAGAGAAGGTTGCCACACAGTAGTCCTATTTTGTAGTTGGCATGAGGGCACAGGCTAACTTATTAAGACATTTATGTATTATTCTAATATTTTAAAGTTCTGCATCAGGAAACATAACAATGTATAGTAGATACAAATCCAGTTCGAATTACAATAAGATTCTATTATACTCTTGTATTTATAATCTACTGACATTCCTGGAAATTTTTCTCTCTGAGGGACATTAATAGGCAGCAGCAGTAACCCCTACAAAGAAAAGATTGCTTCCTCTTTCATCAACACTAACATTGATCTCTGACCAACCTTAAAAGCAGTTCTAGAAACAAAATAGGAAGAACATCATCATTTTTTTTTAATCCCAGGATGCCTGGCAGAACACAAGAATTTGTCCATTAAAAACTAGGTGCTTTTGGAATAGAGAGCTATTGTTAACTTTACCAAAAGCTCTTAAAATAACTTAAAAAAACAGGGGAAACTCTAAGTTAAGTAGAACAGAAAATAACAAGGAAAAATATTAGAAATGTGATTACTGATGTAAAGTCTAGAATGGCAATACTCATTACATTTACTAAAAGGAAAACCGAGTAGCTTTGTTTTTGTTTCAAGACTTTGTAACAAATGACATAGTCAATTGTGGCAATAAATTTGAAGAGTAAAATATAACATTAGAAAGGCATATTTCAACCTAAAATGATCTCATAATATATACTGAACATGTTCACATAAGTGAGACTACCTTCCACTAGGTCTTTTTAATATACCTGGTATTGTGCAGCAGAACATTTGAAAAATGAAGTCCCAGCCAGTTACTGAAAGGAGTTGGTTTTGAATTATTTCTTTGAAAAAATAATGTTCTTGAATAATTTTATAATATAAGTCTTTCAATGTATATTTGATTGCATTTCTAAAAGAGACTATTCTGAAAGGCAAATTTTATAATTTTTTTTTTTTTTTTTGGGTCTGGAACTATCATCTTTCAATGAAAGAAAGTACTATATAATGCCACTAGAGGGCATTCTTGTAATCCATAACTGAATGGGGGGAGGTGGGTGGCAAGGTACAGATTTTAACCATAATCAAATTTGACATTTTGGAAATTAATATTATTTCAACAGAAAACAACAGAGGAAAAAATAAATTTCTTTAAAATTAGAGGTATACCCATATTTTTCAAACTGGACTTAAGAGATCAATTTTATAAATTAGTGATATTAGTATAAATTAGACTAAATACATGCTATGTCAAAGGGTGATTTTGGGAAACATCTAGAGTGTGTTTTCATTTAGGCAATATATTTGTGGGAATATTTTAATAGAAACACATTTACTTATTTCAAAGTATTTTTATCATTTGAAACTTGTTAATAGATTTTATCACTTTAATTCAATAATTTATCTTTATCATCATAATAGTATTCTTAATATTGAGTCAAATTACAGAAAGTACTAAAAAATAAGGATTTTTTTTTTTTTGCTTATCATGATTTGGTTAAACTTATTGTTATTATTTTGTAAAACTTACATTAAGTATTCTTTCCAATTATCTGGACCCTCCTCCTTCATACACCTATTTCTTCCCCGTCTCCCCGGGTCACCATTATCTTTCTCATTGTGATTTGCTATCATTTTTTTCTTGGTTAGAGAAAGCAAGTGGTGTCTTCCCTCTGCAAATAATGACTATGCCATTTCTTTCTTGATTAAGAAAGCAAAGCTACTGAATGAACTGTATTTTTCCAAAGATCCCAACAATTGTGCCATTTTTGGAAATCTATTATGTCACCTGAGCAACAAATGCTATATTTAATTACATTCATTTTATTCCCAGAGTCCACTGAATTCCAATGAAGAAACGAGTGTCATAAACACTATACCATAAACCACATCCTGCTAGGTATGAATATCCCATCATTTATTATGCTTAGGAACTAAATAATTTAGAGAATCTGAGTTTTTATCTTATAAATTTCATAGTAACTTAACCTGTGACATTTAAAATATGAAATTAATATCTGTAAAATGTAAACCTCCTGATTGTTCATATTTTTTAAAACATGCTGATGTACTAGGATGTTTTCTAAGTCCCCATTCAACAAAAACGTGGCTTTGAAATGCCTAACTTGCGAGTCTCTAGATGCCAGAAATGTATATATAAATACTTCTAAGTCCACTCTTTAAAGATTAAATTATATTATTTGTTAATTATAAAATGAGCTCACAGCTGTTGTGTTATATTCCATAAATCCATTAGGATGATAGATAATCCATTAAATACATAAGGATTCAAATTGACAGTATAGTTTCTTTAACAGTGTGCATATTATCTTGTATAATGAGTAAAAAGGAAAATCATATAGATTACATTTTATGGTGTAAATATCTTCCTTATTTATACATTCAAAAAGTAACTCTTCATACCTTAAACTATTAGTCTGTATGTGAATATATCTTAAAAGCTACTGTATGGTTCTAACATAACATAATAAAAAATAATCATTAAAAAATAATAGAATAAACAATTCTATTATTAACTTCTATTATTCTATTATTAACTATTAATAGAATTATTAACAATTCTATTATTAATTAAACATCACTAGTTTAATAGTACTTGGTCTTATTAGTAGAAATTATGATTATTACACATATTTCTATTTGTAAACACTGTATTTGGGTTAAAGGCTTGACTATGTTCCAAGTGTGAGTATTTATCAACAGGCACACTATATCATATTGCAAATGAGAAAATAATCTTCCATTCATATTTTCTCAGGCCGCTGTTATACAATTAATTGGATGGGTTGAAAATAAATCTGAGTGTATTGCTATTTGTCTCAGACATGAAAGAGTTAAGAGTGATATGTGTGCCAGGGTTTTAATAGGGCTTAACAACAAAAAGCTTCAATCCTCTACTTTCACTAGATTTTGTTGCCGTGGTTTTGCTTGCTTAGGGCCATCCATCTGTTAATGTTGACTTGTAATATAGCTAAGCGCCTGCTTGCAGTTCACGAGTATAGTTGATGTGTGTGTGTGTGTATGTGTGTGTACATGTGTGTGTCCTATATAGATACTCAGATACATACATACATACTACAATTGCTAGAATAAGTTAAGAAAGGCTAATATTATTAAAAATGGAGCAGCATCTTAAATTCATATAAATTTTGCAATTTAAAGGGATTTCTCATTCTTAGAAAACTCCCGTACATTTTTACAAATAAATATTCTTAAAACATAATTTTCAGGGACAGACTTAGTATAAACATTGTTCACTAAGACTGCAGTCAGTATTTGTTCTAAAATAAAATTGATGAAAGAAGGTTAAGTATGTAGTCAAGATTAAAACTGTTGTGCGCCATGACCGGTGGCAGTATTCTCACGGGACGCGACTGGCCCTGTTTTCAGTAAAACCAGAGGAGGATCCTTTCCCAGGAGTCCTGTTAGGCTGGGGCTGCTGTTGGAACTGTCATCTTCACACAAAAGGGAAAAGGGTTGGGTTTTACAAATGTGAAGCCTAATTGGGAGATCTTCATGGCTGTACCCTTGACATTTATTTAAGCCTCATCAACAAAACGGGAAATAACCATACTAATTAGCAGACCAGCACACAAATTATTAGTTGTTGGGGTGTAGATGTAGATTCACAATCTATTCCAAACATAAGCTAAGTAATGGAATACAGGCTAAAAACAACATACATTTTGATTTTTGTTCTTTTCTACTGTGCCCAGACTATGAAACTTGATTTTTTCACTTACTAAAATACATTCTTGGAATTTAAACAACCATAATCTCATTTTCATCTTTTGAAAAACAGATGAAAATAAAGCATTTCATTTATCCAAGTCTAGCTGGAAACTGGAAATGTCAAGTTCTTTACATAGCTGAGATCAACTTCTCAAATGGATAAAGAATTGGGATAAGTAAAGCCCATATTCTTTATTTTGATACCTTTACTGACAATAAAATGACATATCTGAGGTCTTAAAAACTTAGAAATCAAGAGATTTCTCAGTAAAATAAGCTATATGTTTCTTCTCAAATCATAAACCAGGATGTAAAGTTATCCTTACTTAGAATGAAGACAGACACTACGTTAAGGGACTAGAGGAGTGTTAGTGGCTCTGAACAGTTACTACCAGGAGAGAAGAAAGTCAGTGCCATTGTGATAGGAGACCTGAAGTTCAAGATACATGTACGTGCATGAATGGGTAGCTGCCAATTATTAAGTGCCTGTTATGTGGCAGGTGTTTTATACACATTATCCGTAATGCCTATAGCATCTTAACAAAATGAGATGTATTGTCATTACCATTTTATAAATATAGAAAGTAGGGCTTAGGGTCACTGTGTTTTGCCCAATGCTAAATGCTAGTACTCTTTTCAAAGTCAAGTCTCTCTGGCTTTCAACACGATACCTTTGTCTCCAACCACTCCTCCTCCACAAACACTCCACCCAACACAAAGGTACCACAATAGTGGCTAGGTACTTAACTTCCAGAATCAGTCTGTCTGCTTTTCAATCCCTACTCTGCTATTTATTACATGTAAAACTTTGGTCACATTTCTTCATTCCTCTGCTGTTACTAAATCTGAAAAATGGGGATAATCATTCCCAGTATGCTTGGATTGTTGAGAGTTTTAAATTAATCATATAATACACACAAACATACAGACAAATCAAGGATCTGTCTCCTCCTCATGTTTACCAAGTTCACACCAGTGTACTTCAATGTTATTCAACTCTGTAAAAACTGAAGTCTGGAAACAGTAGTAAGATCTCAAAATTATCTGGATCACCACATCCTAGGGGTCCTATGGGATCTCACTTTTAGGTAACTGAATTTACCACATGGCAAGACTTTTAAGAGAGTGTGGTTATTTGAATAATCAAATGTGAGATGGGGCCCAGAGAGAATGGCTCCCCAGTGAGAGGCTGGCTCTAACATGAGACAGTGATGTTGCTCTTCTCATTCAGTGAGCCTGACAGAAAGAAGAGAAGAGTGCCTTCTAAGTTTATTTCTACTTGTAGCCTTTTTTTTTTAATAGTTTCTTAGGAAAGTAAGTTGTCTTTGAAAGAGGTATTAATAAACCTGAGTATTTCAAGTGACAGACACTGTGCAGAAGGGACAAAGAAGGAAAATCAGATTTCTGTCCCTAAAACAGTGATCCTTGTCTCCCTTGGGTACTTCCACTGGATGGGAGCTCTTGGGACACAGACTTCATCTGTGGATCCACAGTGTCTAGTCCTATTTCCTGGAATAGTTGCATGCCTCCTGAACTATTTCATTTTAATCTTTGTACCTCATGAATCATGGTAGGTGTGTTTGTCTCTTGATTTTGGCTGCTAACCAAGGGAATGGACCTTAGTTTCTTACTGCACTTTCTCTCTGCCTTGAATCTTATCTAAGTTAAATACACTTTAATCTTTTGTTCTATGATTCTTGGTAAAATGTCCATTTATTTTTAGAAATAAGTAGAATATAAACAAATTAATAAACATAATATCTCTGACATATTTATTGATACTTAGATTATGCCTTTAGCCACATCTAACTATTCTTAGAAATGCTTACATATGTAATTGAAAATCTTAATGGGCCTGGACCCTAATATTATTGTGCTTAGAGAGACAACAGTAAGACTACTTATTGATTTGGAAATAATCATAAAACAGTATCTTCATGGTTCTAGCATAAGTTTCTGTTTCTTGTATTATACAAGAGACATCATATTTCTATTGGATCATATTTCTATCAAATCATTGAGACTGGATTACCTCCAAAAAGTGAACCAAGGAAGTTTTTGTGGTATCAGACCACAAAGAAAAGGCAGTAGGCCATGCCCAGTCCCTACTGATTTCCTTGCCCAAAATGCAAACAATGTATTTGAGGCTTATTTTCTATGTAGTCTGGTTGTGTAAATGGCTCAATTCTCATCTGAGAACTGAGCAACAATGACCCATTAGGGTAGGCTGTGCCAAGCTTCAGGTTGATGGTACAAAGATCCAGCCAAATACTTAAAAATACAGATTTTTTTCTTTTTTACAAAGGTGACTTTTTGGCAAGTGATTAAGAGGCAATTGGAGGGGCGCCTGGGTGGCTCAGTTGGTTAAGCGACTGCCTTCGGCTCAGGTCATGATCCCGGAGTCCCGGGATTGAGTCCCATATCGGACTCCCGGCTCTGCGGGAAGTCTGCTTCTCCCTCTGATCTTCTCTCCTCTCATTCTCAGTCTCTCTTTCTAATAAATAAATAAATAAAAAATCTTAAAAAAAAAAAAGAGGCAATTGGAGATAGCGAAAATCTTCTGAGATTTTGTCACTGTCCTTAAAACCCTCATCTGAGAATTGCTTTCCTTGTTCATCCCTACAACTTGCCAGTGTCCTTGGTACCAGGTATTCTCCTTTCTTCTCTGGCTAGAGTTGACTGACCCAAGAATTAATGCTTGATCCGAGTGGGCTGATGACATTCTTCCACAAGAAAGTGGACTTGGGAATCAGGGTCCATTTCTAGCAGCTGGCTGAACTGAGGGCTTGCAAGCACAGTGTCAGGCACATGGAGGGGCTGAGAAGGCCTCTCTACGGAATGCACAGTGAACACTCAGGCAGAGAGAAGAACAAGCCGGATAAGAAGAGAGACAGAGACAGAGAGAAGATGGGTTGGGACATAGGGAGGGGTGAGAGTAGGGGGTAAGGGAGGGCTGATAATCTTCCCTGACTACTTTTGCTTTTTCCATTCTCTGGTTCCAGTCCTACTAGAGGGCTACATGCATTCCCTTGCCTGACATAAGCAAAGACAAAACATTCAATTGTGATAAATATTGCTGGGTTACAAATGATTGGAAATATGGACCCTTAAAAATACTCCTGTTAAAAAAAATACACACACACA
This sequence comes from Nasua narica, assembly GCA_028533885.1. Lineage (NCBI taxonomy): Eukaryota > Metazoa > Chordata > Mammalia > Carnivora > Procyonidae > Nasua > Nasua narica. Next base: position 29,842,539 of record CM052814.1, on the reverse strand, counting down.
CACACACACACACACCCCTATTTATATAATGGACCATATGTCTACAAAGAAACACATATATGGGGATTACACATTGCCTAAAAATCAGATATTTATCACTTGAAAAGATTGGTATTCAGAATTACCAGCACCTGCAAAATAAATCTAAATATGCTCCTTAACAAATTCTTATGAACCAAGTAGGAAAATCATATTATAATTCTTAAAAGAATGAGCCCTACTTCTCTTAATTCTTGTTAGAGTCATCATTTGTCATGTCCACTTGAAAACCACAAAATGCTAACTGATGAATACAGAGAGTTGAATTAATGATATTATAATAAATCATGGCCATGAAAATTCACGATAAATATGCAATAAATATAAACTATTATCCTGTAAAGTTGTCTGTACCTTACTACAATTTTCTCTATCAGAAATTGTCTAACAGAAAACAAACAAAACCAGAAATCTGTAATATATTATAACTAAATTATCATAAAAATACACTGCCGTGTTAAAGAAAGGAAGATTTAAAAATTTAAATGAGGAGCTGAAAATAGTATTCCTAACTTAAAACTGACATTTGGGACAGGGGTTTCTCTAATTCAAGTGTTTTCTTTCTATCTTAAAGCATCCAATAAGTAACAAAGATATCACTCTTTTTCACATAAAAATCTGTGCGCCATAGTAAATAAAACCTAACTGCTCCAATATTAAGGCAATAAACATTTTGCAAAAGTTTTTAAGATGTTGTAGCTTGAGAACTAATAGGAATTGAACATGCTAGTGATTGAAAAACATAGAGAAATTGATTGCAAATTCATCATTAATTTACAAGTTAATACATGTTTTCCAGTTAACAGTAGTAGCCAGAGAAGATTTCTATACTTGTGGAATTATTTATTGAAGGGCTTATTGTAAGTCATACAATCAGCATTTACTACCCATATGCTGCAATTAAGCAACAGTAATGTATGGAAAATATAAACTTATAAATGGCTAGATCATAGAGAAGGCCCTTAGTATGGTATAAAAATGGTCCCATGAAGGCAGAGATGTATTTGGCTTCTCCTGGAACACTAAGAGTCATGACTGGTGCACAGTAGGTGCTAAATGATTAATGAACAAGTTTTCTTTATAAAGGTGAGGGTTTCGCCTTTATAAAGAGGCAAATCGTTTCACTGGCCTCTCCCCATCCCTAATGACACAGAGAAGCACTTTAAGGCCATTCTGCTCATGCAGTGCGTGCAGATCCAGGAAAGCTAAGTGAGCATTAGGGATGCGTTGGCATCCCTCTCTCCCACTAACTCCTTATAAGTTTTAAGGTAAGTGAGGTGACCTTTCTGGCTATCAGCTCCCTCATCTGCAAATGTCACTGACTGCAGTAAATGAACTACAATCCTGCTGAGAAAAAAGCTAGTTTTCTAAGGCCACTTAAAATATGATTTGGTGTATACAAATCTGGATCATATAAACCTTCAGAAATATACTTATGAAGCAAAACCAGAGATACATATAGTTATAATTCTGAATACTTTCCTCCTTTAGGGCAGTTATTTTATATAACATCAACATATAAGCAGAAGCTTTAAATATTTATAGCAAATAAAATATCCAACTTTAGAAAAAATAGGCATATTACTTTATATTCTAATTTCTAGAGATGATTTTAACAGTCAAATTCCCATGTATGAATTTCATTTTATTTTTGTAGTAGAAATCTGTGATTTCCCCTTCATCGTCAAGCTATTCACATCCTATGGCAATCACATGCTTAACTGTCTCTCTCCCCTTCCTGGATGCTGAGCTCTAGGAAGACTTAATAAAGTATGTAGAGACTGGTATCTGGAATGACTGATTCCTAAGGTTCCGGCAGCCTGCCCCGGACCTACCTACTCAATCTCCTTGACTGGACATGCAAGCTCTCTTATCATATGATTAGAAAAAAAGAATGGGTCCAAATTGTTCTTAAAAAATTAACTGGAATTACATAATTTTAGAATTTGGAGAGGTGACATAAGAGTAAATAAACTTACCTGGGCAAGCTTACGCTTTTCTGTATTTCCTCCCTTTTCATGGTGTGACGTGTAAACTGGTGTATACTGTACCGAACCGGAACAGGTCCCATAATCTTCTTCATTTTCCTACACATGAGGGAATATACAAGTAATTATTTTAAAATACTTCTTGTATTACTTTTAGACAAACTATCTGATACAGATGCAAATAGCAAAATAACACTTCAGATACAATTTTAAAAATCTGTTTAGGAAGAAAATGCATTTTTCTATATTATGAATTAATCATTTCCAAAATAATATCTATTTTGAAAAATCTGAGTAAAATTTATATTACGATTATTTACTCTCCATCATAAAAATGGAAGTTTTAAGTAATACTTTTTCTTCAAAGGTAGAAATTCAAAACTGGCAAAACTCTGCAAAGATATAATGTGTAATCAAATAAAAAACACATATACATACACATAAATATTCATATATATGCAATATTCATAGATTCAAATACACATCTTCAAACACAATCTTTTATAAATTAAGAACATGCTTCAAATTAAAGTAGCAACTACTGGAAAGATCCTATAAAACCAAGTGATAGCATTCCTGGCTTAATTCTGCACCAAAGATCATATTTTTAAAGAAATTCTCAGCTTGAAGCAAGAATTTCAATTGTGATATCAAGGCAATCAACTTTATGAAAACATACATTCTCTTAAAGCATCTTTGAAGATCTCCGTTGTTCTGTGATAAAATATGCAAACAATAAAGAGATTATTCAGTGGCTGCATATAGAATGGCAGATAGTTGCCAGAGGGCTTGTTATGAGAAATACATTGTTGAACAAAGGGCTAAGCATATTTCAAATGTCATTAAAAACAAATCTCATGTGATTTGTAAAGTATAAGCTTCAAACCAATGCAAGAATCAAGGAAGAATGAAAAGAAGAATATGACATACCTTGTGTTTTAGCTTACTCTTCACTTCCTTTATTCCTTGCTTTGCATGATTTTTTGCCTAGAAAAAGGTAACACAAGTGTCTAGCACAGCATGGTTCTATTACCATTTAAAGAGTAAGCAGATGAGATCTCGGTTCATGAAACTTGCTAACTTCATATTATTGAGAAAAAGAACAAAGTATAATCTAAAACTTTATTTTCAGGAAGACCACCCCACTTACCATTATATCTAAATTAGTGAAAACATGATTAGTCTCTATTTGCATACTAGTATCATACGAAGGCTAATATTTAGCCCGTTTTGCCTCCTAAACTATAGACAACACAGGAGTCAACCAGATGACCATTGCCCAGTCTTAATCTGAAATTGTAACTAACTGGGGTGAAAGGAGAAATCTACATCATCCCAACAGCAGGCTACTGGGGCAAATATTTGGGTTTTAAGAAACTCAGGCAACTTTATAAAACTATTAAAATGCTCTTACAGGCAGACACAGGTTTTTATTAGCAGACATATCTTAATGTTATAGCTCTTTCATGTTCAGTTTTTCTGGTACAAATTAAAAGTCACTTAACAAAAGATGCTATCCTCATGTTCCACAGGGAATCTGACTACAGCATTTGGGCTTCTCAGGTCCTGATGTGATTCCTGTGGAATATAACTTAACTAAAGACCAATAACCGGGGACATTCCTTAAGCCTTGGGCTTCATTCCACTGGAAATTCCCAGAGTGGCCAGAGTGGAAAAGAAAGGAAATTCACATTTATCTTGTGTTTCCTCAGTAAATGACTATGTGCTGGGTACCTAACATGTATTAGCTCATTTAATCATCACATCTTTGAAGTTGGTGCTATTATTATTACATTTTACAAATAAGGAAAGTGACTCAGAGAGGATCAGTCTGCACAGCCTAGATTCAAATCTGGGTCTATCTCATTTCTAAGTCCAACTTCCCACCATCACAAAGGAGAAGGAAGAACTAAGGTTTTTAAAATATATCCACTGAATATAGGTCTTACGAGAGAAAAGATATTATGGGAGTCTCATTCTACAGACATGGAAACTAAGAGAATAGGGACTTCAGACTTTCTAACTTCAATGTTCTTGTTCCTTCTACCAAACCATCCTGCTTTCCCAAGTTACTGCTAAGGAAAAGCGAATACACACATGTCTTCCCAAGTTCATTTAGGGGAAGGCTCTCATTTCTTTCCTGTTAATACCTGTAGTACCTAATACAGTATTTGGCATATAATAAAGGCTCAAATTATGTTTTCTGCTCAAATAAGAACTATTTCGTTACTGCAAAAGAGGCAAAATCAAAACATATTACACACAGTAAAAGATAACCTAAAAAGTCAAATAACCTTAAATTATATTTCCATGGTTCTTTAGAATTAAAGCATTTTAATTCCCATTAGGTAAAAATGAATAATTACCAAGAAAATATTTCTGTTTCCATCTCCTAGAATTTGTATCCATCTTTGCTCTTATTTTATCTATATTCTAATTTATCTAAATATCCTCTATTCTTTCAAAATTCACTTGATTCACACTAATCTTTTCAGATGCTCCTAGGTGTATACAGTTGAATTTAGTGTCAGTCATGATTCTGTAATTCATACACTGAGTCATTTGAATGGCTGTTGCCCTACCTCCTCCACGGACCTTCTTCAGACTATCTGGAAGATGGGGGGGAGGACAGGTTCTCTCTAGCCTTTTCAATGCCAAGTTGAAACTAAGCAATAAACAAGTATTCTCTACAGAGAAGCATCCAACAAATAGCTTTAGTTAATAACTTAAAAGGCAAAATTCTAACAAGAAAGTTGACTCAGAAAATCTTTTAGCCAAATCAATCATGGATTCACTTTACTGTTATTTTTAGATTTATAAGAAAAGTATACATCTTAATTCTAGCTTTCATTATAGTCTCTAAAATAAGCATAGAAAAATGTAAGCAAAAAAAAGCATAGAGAAAATGTTCTAAGCATAGAGGAACTGTTCTAAGAATAGGACCAAACCATTATTTCCTTCGACCAATACATATTTGGTTCCTCTGTACTATGTCTAAAACACAGGGTGAAGGGACCATGATACAAACATGAAACTAGCAGGGGCAGTGCCCCTGTCACTCACACTATGTGCCACACTCACGGCTCTAACTCAAATAACCAGTACAATGCCTAGTGCACGAGAGGTACTCAAATAACTTACTGAATGAATGAAACAGTTTAAAACATGGTTCCCAGTTTTTAAAAATTTACTATCTATGGAAGATCAAGCATATAAATCCTGTTAAACCCATTCAGGAGGGAGAAGTCAGAAGTTTTGTTCACAGTAATTTGTGGTCAAAGGAGGAAATTCAGGAGTTCATATTTCAGAATCTGAGCAGCCTGGAAAGATGAGTTTTAGGTACAACTACGAAAGTCACAAACTGACTTTACTTGTCCCAAACCTCTTGACTTCTTGATTCAGGTGCAACATGATCACAAGATAAATGATGAAAGCGATTAAGTACATTCTGAAGACCTTAATTGGCTTGAAATTAATTTAAGGAATAATCTTCCAGAGAGCAGAATTTTGACTTGAAACATTTTACTATTCTGCAGAAAATAAAACACTCTACTGATGAGAAAGATAAAAATATGAATAATGAGGGCGCCTGGGTGGCTCAGTTGGTTGAGCAACTGCCTTCGGCTCAGGTCATGATCCCGGAGTCCCGGGATCGAGTCCCATATCGGACTCCCGGCTCTGCGGGAAGTCTGCTTCTCCCTCTGACCTTCTCCCCTCTCATTCTCAGTCTCTCGCTCTCTAATAAAAAAAAAATCTTTAAAAAATATGAATAATGAATAGGTTTTGAACACGTTTATTTCTGGACTTTTGTTGAAAATATAAGTGCAATTAAGGAGAAAACATATTTAGCAAAATAATACAACACAATTTCTCCAAGACTGAGGAAAAACTTCAAGTGTTTGTCCAAGGAATAAAATAAAGGGGACTTGACTGAAAAACCTTGTTTTACAATCTTAAATGAATGTGAGAAACAAGGCTAGTCTGATGTTTCACGTGGCAGCGATGGGCTATTTCATTGTAAAAAATAAAATCTCTCCAAAAACTGTATATAAATCAAACTACCAGTATTATAGGAAGATAGTGATATACTTGGAGAGGTTTTCCAGAAAAACTATGAAACTACCAAACAAAATACAGAGGCTGATGTTTCCCAGTCAAATTGATAACCTCTTCCTATGATAAGGCTTCAAAAAGTTCAGAATTTTGGCACCATATTTTTGAATCCACTCTGCAGATTAGCTTCCCTACTATAAAATGTAATCTTTGAAATGGATTTTTTAAAACAATAATGGTGGCTAAATATATGTCATAATTGTAAAGTCAAAACAAGAATATGTTCTAAGCTTATTAAAATATATTATTCCATTATTCATGCAATCACACCAGTTCCTTTACTGAGAAAGCATTTGAAAATAAACTCATAAAATCAGAAGTATTGCCCTCAGGCGCCTGGGTGGCTCAGTTGGTTGAGCCTTAGACTTTTGATTTCTGCTCAGGTCATGATCTCAGGGTGATAAGACTGAGACCAGGATTGGGCTTGTGTTCAGTGTGGAGTCTGCTTGAGATTCTCTCTCCCTCTTCCTCTGACCCTCCCCCCACCTGCACGTGCTCTCTCTCTCAAATAAATAAATGAATGAAATCTTTAAAAAAAACCCACTTCCTGGAATATTTTAGAAATAAAAAATACATATGATCCACCACATTTAAAAAATTATTTTACTGAATACCAATGCACTAGCTCTGACCAGTTTAATATTAGACATAAAAATGCACACAGGCAAAACAAGTGCTAAAACAGAGATAATGCCTACAGGTCCTACGAGGACCCAGAAGGTATGTGAATCCTTACAGTGTGGGGTTGGACACTTTATAGGGAAACAGCTAATGCTTAAACTAAGTCTTATAGGATGAGCTTGTGTTTATTGGTAGATAAAATCCATGAAATAAATGTTCCAGTTAGTAGAAATGGATTGTGTAAGAATAGAGGCAGAGGAGAACATCTTGCGTTCATGAAATGAGGAGTAGCTCAGTATCTTTAGAGATATGGCAGGCTGTAGGGGCTGGGGTGAATTGAAAGGACACAAGAGGGATAAGGTCTTGAAGGGTGTTTGTTATTAAAGAGATTTTTATTTTATTAATTATTTTTGTTACTGCTATTGATATGGCTATTTTTATTTTACTATCAGCCATGGAGAATCACTGAAGAATTTTAATTATAGCGAGTCAAGCATCTTTGCTTCAATATTTCAAGAGAACTCGAAATATTTTTCTATTTTTTCTACTTAAGCCTTGAGTATATAATGGGAATTTAAAATATTTATTAAATGAAAGAATCAAATCTTTAAAATGGCACTTCATTATGAACTGCTTCAATCTAAGTGCACAATTTTACTGATAGCTTTGAAATAAACTGAAGAATTGTTTTTAGATCATATAAAGGGAGAATATCCTTTCTATATAACAGTTTTAATAACTGAATTCACTTTGGTCAATATTAACTCTATATTTTTTTAAAGCTTTTTTCAAAAGAAAAAATAGAAAGTATTCTTGATTTCCATGTCTGTCAGCAAGGAAAACGTATAATTTTATCAATAGAATTTTTAAGTATCAGAAGAAAACTTACAAATTTATATGCTGTCCGTACAGCTGGAGTTGCTTTGGTCATTGCTGTGTTAAATAGTGCACCTCCTTTCTGCAAAGAAAAAACAGAAACATATTTCCAAAAATTTAAAACCAGACTGTCCTAAAAACAAAGCATTATTAATAGTATGGAAAAAGAGCTTTTCTCACAAATTAAAGTCCTACAGTAATTATGTCACATTAAGTGTTTTCGAGCTTTCATATACTATAGTAATTTCAGACAAAATGTAAACATTCCACTCTGTTTTTTAGTTGGTGTAATACATGATTTAAAAATCATTTCATCACTGCAGTTTAGGCAGACTTAAGAAATATGACCAGTAAAAAGTATATACTTAAAACTTAATAAAAAAGAACTAAAATCAACTGTTTATCAATTGTTTTAGGTTGGGCAAGAAAGCCTATATCTGTTGAGGCAAGTTTTACGTTTAAAAGAATCATATTAACAATAAGCACATTGCCAGAAATGATAAAATGCCCCTCAAATGATACTTTTCCTAATTCCTTTGTTCTAGGATAGAATATAAGATGACAATAAAGCCCTTGTTTTTCAAAACACGCCATTTATCTCTGGACAAAACTTTTTCACTTTAAAATTATGAGTATCAATAAATTATAATAACATAAAATAAAAGTATTTAAAATGTGAAAAAAATACAAACATTTCAAATACTGCCAATAAATGGCATAAGTAAAAGCAGCATCATTTTACTGAAGATTTCTCCATATACATTTGAGTGAAGGAGGAAGAAATGGTGAAGGGTTATCATTACCTTGACTGTATGCACCCATTGTTGATATGACCTTGGGTTCCCTGGAAAATATAAAAATAAGATGTCAGGAATATTTGATCTAAAATAAATCATAAACTAAAATTCATCAAGTACTAATATTTTCAGGATATTAGCAGGCAAATTTTATTTATCTGCAATGTTATGAAAAAAGCAATGGTACTGTAAAACTATTAAATTGCTCTCTTAGGAACACAATGATTAGAATGTTTAAGAATAGACATTTTTTCTTTACTCACATATGAAGGTAATATGTTATCCTATTTTCTTTCATTTTAATATTACATTGAGAGGGGGAAAATACGCCCTCTTTTTTGAAATCCAATATTCCTATGTCTTTTATACTAATTTTTCAATGTCTTATGTCTATGTTGTCTTAAAAAAGTTTGCCTCTTTTATGCAACTGTGTTCATTTAAAAATAATATCGCAAGTGCATAGGAAAAGAAAAAACTAGATGGGAATTTAAGAATGCAAAGAAACTTGAAGACAAAAGATTATTCTATGTTTTTTTAACTATTAACATTAATGGATCACAAATTTTACTGTAATGTAATATAGTCAAGTTCTGAAGATATTCTCTAGTTGTAAATCCAAGTTTGAAAGATACTACCCAAGGAAATATGAAGCCAATGAAGCTTTTAGTCTACAGAGCATCATGGTTATTAGAAAGTTCAAATGCTGACAAAGTTTTTTTTTTTTTAAGTTTTTATTCACGTTCCAGTTAGTTAACATACAGTGTAATATTAGTTTCAGGTGTACAATACAGTGACTCAACACGTCCATACAACACCTGGTGCTCATCACAAGTGCACTCCTAACAACCAGTTCTAATAAAACTAGCAATCACATATTTGGTTCCAAATATGGTAATCTAATCAATAAAATGATATCAAAGGGCAAAAAAAATACAATCTCAAGTAATGTTTTATATCAACTGACTTAGATGTCATCTACCTTCTTGGTTTAAATGCTTAAAAAACAAAGTCCTGATGGCTACTCCAAGTACAAGTAATTCCTAAAACAGATTATGGTCTCTTCTTTTTTTTTTCATTGTGGTATAGTTGACATATAACATTATATTAGTTTCAGATATGGAGCATAATGATCTGATATTTGTATATATTGCAAAAGATCACCACATAAGCCTAGTTAACATCTGTCACCATATATGTTCTCTACTTGCATATAGTTGTGTTCTTTGAAAAAACTCATTACCTTGCTGTTACAAAATAGAAGCAGAATGATCCCAGCCCAAGAATTGATTTCCAGCTGTTCTCTTTGCACTCCTAACCAACATCAGGCAAAATGTGTCCAGCTCTGATATTAATCCTGTAATTAAAATCTTTCTCTAATTCAAAGAAAAAAATCAAGAAATAACTCCCATTGTAAAAAACATCTCTTACTACTCAGCACTGCACTTCACTTTTCTGGAAGAAAATACATGGACAAAAATAATATTTTTTTTCTAATCTTATGAAATGATTATAGCAAAATGTGTCTACTTAAAATAACCTATGTAAATAAAATTTGCACTATTAAAAAAACATGAGTTTCAGGTGGTATATGTCCTAAACAATTTTTTAATTATATTTCCTTTGTAAAAATGATAAAAATTCAAGTTATTCTATCAATTTATTTCCAAGGAGAGTTTATTAACAAAAAAAAATAAACAGTATGCCTTTATCCAGATTGTTCATATACTTTTACCTCTACTAAAAGTTCTCATCAGTTCATATGCTTATTAACTTCTCTATTAAAAATGATTAGGTAGAGGGGCGCCTGGGTGGCTCAGTGGGTTAAAGCCTCTGCCTTCAGCTCAGGTCATGATCTCAGGGTCCTGGGATCTGGAGTCCTGCATTGGGCTCTCTGCTCAGCGGGGAGCCTACTTCCCCCTTTCTGCCTTCCTCTATGCCTACTTGTGATCTCTCTCTCTCTCTGTCAAATAAATAATAAAATCTTTTTAAAAAATGGGTAGAAATCACACATTTAAGACTTGGTTGTTATTTATAGTATTCTGGAAATTGCTTTATTTTCATTCTTTTCCCAAAATAAATGGAAAAAAATAGAAAGAGAAACACTAACTTCTATATGATAACTATTTAGCATTCTGGAACTCTTGTCAATCCAAAAAATAGTTTTTTAAGCCCCTAAACTACAAAGAAAATAAGGATCATAAAATTTCAGAGTAGTTATAGAAGGATCAGTGTCTTGTTCAGAGTTGTAAGGAATAAAAATAGCTCTTATGTTCTGCTCTTCACAGGTCACAAATGTTTTTATACCTACACTCCCTTATTTGAGGTGAGTTTTTGTACTCCAAAATAGGTAAAGCAGGTAGTGTCTTAGGCAGCACAGTTCAATGAGAAAGAAGTGGGCTCTGGAGTCCAATGATCTGAGAGTTCAAGTCCACTGTATCCTTGTAAACCACTTGTATGGGGTTGGGAGTAGGTCTTTAACCTGGCTGCTACAATGGTATTTACGACAGCACCTAGCATATCACAGACACACCAAAAATGTAAGTTATGATTGTCAGTACTTGTGAAATGAAGAAAGTGAAGGTTCTGAGGTGGCACATTATCTGCCCAAGGTCACAAAGATAGCAAACGAGAGAGAATAAGAATCTAGGTATTTGAATTCTTGGTTCTGTAGTTCTTCAACTCTGAAATTCTACCTCTTAAGACTGTTAAATAAAATATGATAAAACACATATTTCCTCTGTATCACTTCACACTAATCACATTAGAAATAAAAAGGGGCTGCTCAAAGTGGCTACCTTGAGAAGAAACAGTTGATAGGATCACCAATAATAATCCAGAATTATATATGCACAGGGGGAAACAGGAAGTCCCTACATAAACTGCTTCAGATGATGGGGAAATGTGGTACGATATAGGTAGATTCCTGTTAAAAAATTTTTTTTAAAGCTATTTGTTTCTTTAAATTTAGTGCTTTTCAGATTGAAAGCTTCTATTTCCACAAAATTTATGAGACAGGCACATTATTTTTAAAAATATTTTTTAAAGTTTTCTTTTTAAAAATGAATCTGAATGCCAAAAAAAAAAATCCCTGAGTCCTTCCACTAAAGTCACTGGATGATGGAAATAACAAGCATTATTGAGGAAATTCCTAGCATTGTTCTCATTAAACATACAAGTGGTTTTCTCACACTCAAGGACAAAATATCTTTGTCTCCTACTTGTGCAAAGCCTTCTTCCTTAAATGTATTTGTCTAAATTCCAGTAATTTGTAGTTCTCAAAAAATATATAAATTTACCTAAATTGTTCAGTGAAGCCAGAAAAATGCCAGTAAAATGGACGACTACCTACTACCTCTTCCAATCTCCTTGGTGCCTCAGTCAGTACAGGAAAGAGAGAGAAATAAATAAAAGACTTTTCAGATTATGTAAGGAAACTAATAAGGAAACAAATGCTAATGAAAAATAACTATATAAGCTTCTATATAAAATCAATCTGAAAATGTTTCTCCTTTTTAAAGTTTAGATAATTGGAAATAGATTAAAAAAAAACTAGTCTGACTTTAAATGAAAAAAATATGCAACACCCCCACTCCATGTTCTTAACTACTCAATATTCCTTAGCTGCTTTTTCATGGACCAATATTTGTATTTATATAATTGCATCCTTCGTTCTACTCGTGTCCACTTTTATTACCTTTTAGCCTCTATAGGTATTCTTCCCTTTATACACTTCCTGATACTACTTTTCTGTTAAGGTTGAATATTCTACAAAGGTCTCATGAAAAAAATCAGGAGTAACAGGGATTTCTTTAACAGTTCTGACCACAGGGATTCACAGGACAAAAAACAGTTTTTGGAAATCTGTACACATTCTCAGTCTTCAGGCACACATAGTTCTAGATTCACTGTGAATCTAGATTTTCTAGGTATGACTATCCTGCACTGTATATTCTTATCAGAGCCACAATAATTACAAAGTTCCACCATGCTCATATTCATTTTATCATCACTGTGCACACTGGCAACAAATAGGGTATATAAAAACTGCTACTGCAATGGCACAGAAAGGGGAGAAATTAGATGCTTCTCTGAAATTTCCTAACCATTTTTGCTTAAAGGAACATAATTTTTTCCTCAGCTTTAGTGAGGATGTTGATTTTTCTTATAGTGATCTTTCTTAGGGCTTCATGTGTAAAAAATCTTCAACAGATAATCATAAGAGGAATTTTATTTTTATCGGCTCAGAGTAGAGAAGGCCTGGGTAGTGCTCTTGTTTACTGAACGTCTTCTAATTAAGAAGATTTCTTATCATAAGAAAGCAATATATTATAGTTATTAAAGCAAGAGCTTTGAACACAGGCAGATACATGTTGAGTTCAGACTCTAGCATGACTAGCTGTGTGACCTTGAGCAAATTGTTGAGATAAGTGCCCTTATAAAAAAGGGGATGGGTAATCAAAATACCTCAGGGGCTCTGAGGACTATGTGAGATAAAATTTGTAGGGCTCTTATAAGAGATTCTGTCACATATTAATACTCAGTAAGTAGGAACAATTATAATTATTCTTACTATAACTATGAGAAATGAGTTATAATAGTTTACTTCTTTGAAAAATAGTTTCATATGATGATATAGACATCTTTCTTACAAATGTAGTCGAAATGACAAATGTATAATGTTCTTATATATATGTATCATTTATAAGAACATTACAAATTTTTATTAGATTATTCATATTTTTGTTTCAAATCCTAATAAATTGTGCTTTATATTCTTCTAAGAATAATCTCTATGTATCTCTAAAATAATAACCTAAAATAGAATGATTAAAAAATAACACTTTTTAATATACTTTCTTGCTGTACAGACTGAAATTAATACCTGTTGAACTGTGCTTTCCTTTTGAATCAGTATTGCTCCCACCACCACCAAATTAAGATAAGCATTCAAAGCTTTTTTCATTTTAAGAAAGAACAACAAAGTGGCTGGCATGAAGTTGTACTGCAAATGTAGCAGTCTCTAAGTCAGATGCCAATTGGTGATCAATATTCCATTCTTTGTAAACCATGAGACCTTTAATGAAAAATTTTAGCAACCCCTCTCCCACCAGAAAAGCCACCCACCTATCCTCTATTCTAGAACAGAGGTATTGGGACCAATGGTTAAGACTACAGAATTTAACTCTACAAAACGATCATAGTTCTACCCCATTACTGTCACAAGATGTCATCTTCAATTCCATATAAGATACTAGCCCCACGGGTCATAAAAATAATGAGACAGCAGTTATATAAATACTGAATAGACGCCTCAAGCAATTTGTCCATGAGCTGACAATATTTTGCTTGTCTTAGTTGAAAAGTAAAAAAGCCTTATTTTAACACAAAAGTTCTATTGAAGCTAAATTTTTACCCACGAGCTGAGGAAACCAAGGAGCTGAATGACTGCATGCTTGGCTTACTTGCTGAGTCAAGTAAATGAAGTTTTTCCCAAAACTAAATGCTTTCAATGAAACGCTATACTTATATGCCAGATGCAGATCCATAAATGATCAGTTCATCTCTACCTCCTCTAATGAACAAATTTTCTCAGTGGTTTTTATATTTCTATGGTGCAAAAATACATCTTATTTAAGAATAAAATTAAATTTGGGGAAATTTGTAGATGTGTACTTATTACTATTTGTCTTTTCATGTTTTATTTCTTAATTCTAGTAACTACTTAATCACACACACACACTAAAGACATATTTCCCCCATATTAAACCTACAGATAAAAAATTACTATTATACATGGTGAAAATGAACATACCAGAGATTTTTGTTTGTTTAGTTCACCCTGTATCTGGAACAGTGCCTACTATACAGGTAAACACTTAGCACAACACTGGCTAAATAAATGAATGTGACATTTCAAGGACTCAAGCAAAATTCTCTGCCAAAGTCAGGACTATATTCTGGAGCAATCATGTACAAAGTACCAGTTCATAAGTCATTAACTGCCTAGGTAATTGTAATGTTGTTTGAATACTTACATATGAAACACTGTAATTGTTTAATTCTATTAAAGTGCATTATATTAAATAAAAATGAGATATCACCTAGCTTATGTTTCACACATACAAAATAATACGACGCCTTCCATTTTTTTAGTGAGCACTTTTTACAGTGACAAGTGTAAGCACATGGGATGGTAAACTGAAAAGTCTTTTCCTCATGCTGCAATGTTCTGCAAAGCAAAAAAAAAAAGGCAAAGACTTCTATAACAATACACTTACTTAAAATGTAAAAGCACTGTGGTATTCAAATCTTTTTTTTAGATTATATTGTAATTAAATATTTCAACTATAATCTTAGTTCTTTAATTCTTACTCAGTAGTAGCCATCACTGTGGGTTATTTTTAGCAGACAATACTAGTCAGGATGAAAGGAAGATACAAGCTAAATGCATTTCTGTGACATTTGTTTCTACTAATATTAAGAGATTATTCAAGCAAACAACTACCAATTCATGAGACCATCTTAACACCTTGAATAATAAAATAAGTTAATGTCATAGCTCTTATAAGATCAAAAAATATATCTAAGACATTATATGTTTAAGAGAAAATAGTTCCTTATGAAGTAGATTATATCAGATATGAGTGTGGAAATCAAAACAATTGTTACTCAGGAAATGGATAATCATACTGGAACTAGTCTTTACCTCCAGAAAAGCCACCGGAAGTGATTTCCTCTTCAAATACATCAGAGAAACCCCTTCCTGCATTTAGTTTTGCCAGTCGACCATCAATAAACTGAAATTAAAAAGTGTCAAATATGTTAATTTTCACTTTCTTCATAAAATTAATTTTACTTATAGAAAAACATTAATATCAGATACTTATATAAATATAAATTACACACATATATGTATATACACACATATATACAGATACATGACAGGAAAACTCAATTAAAACAGCAGGTGCTCCGTAAAAATATCAGAAATGCATGGTACAGACTCTAACTTCATTAACGAGAAAAAGAATGTACGATTTACTGGCACTTGGTTACTTTCTATTTTGTCTATCTGTGGCATCTGAAATTTGTACCTTTTAGATTATAAAAAATGTTATAAATATTTTGAGGTTTCTCCATTCATAATGAAGGTGAAGCATCTTTAAGCTCCCTTGCATAAGAGACAAAGGGTAACATAAGAAAGACTTAAATGATGTTTGAAATGTAGACCTGAAGATTTGGAGATTAATACGAAATGTTCACTTTCATGAAGGAATTAATCCTGGCCACAATTTTTTTACTCTGGAAAATTCAAATTTAGCCAAATTAAAATAAAGTAGCTTGACTTTTAAATAATTCTCACTCTGTCCTAGTTCTAAACAAAAGTTTTCTATTTAAATGAATAAAACTAATTGAGAGGAGTTCTATTAGCACTTAATTTTTTTTAAAAGATTTTATTTATTTATTCGACAGAGAGAGAGTGAGATCACAAGTAGGCAGAGAGGCAGGCAGAGGAAGAGGGGGAAGCAGGTTCCCTGTTGAGCAGACAGCCTGATGTGGGGCTTGATCCCAGGACCATGAGACCATGAGCCAAAGGCAGAGGCTTTAACCCACTGAGCCACCCAGGCACCCCTAACACTTAATTCTTTAATGGCAGTAAGTTACATCAGTTTTTTAAGACTCTAAGACAGAAATCTCTTTCAGACCAAAATTAAGAAAGAAACAAATGAAATCAACAGAGTCCTGTTCAAAATGTGGTTTAACTACCTTATATTATCATAGAGCAATTTTGAACCAAAATGTGGTTAGATGGATTTAAACAGACATAACCTAAAAGATGTATAGTAACGGTTTTTTTTTTAAGAGTGTGAGTTGCTCTCATAAAAATTAAAACTTATTGAAGGTATGGACCATAGGTAACCCATTTTAATATCCTCATTATGCTTGGAATAAAAAAGTTTCCAATGATATAAGCAAATATGAACAGGAGTTTGGAGAATGAAAGGCTTGTACCACATTGGGGCTACTTCTGAGCGTTATGATCTTGGGCAACTTGCTGTCTGTGAGTCTGTTTCCCCTTCTACAAGATGGGAAAAATAATAAATATCTTATGGCGTTTTGTGAGGGTTAACGGAAACAATAGCAAGTACCTAGATTGCAGGCAGAGAGTAAATGCTAAATACTAAAGTCCACCTTTTCCAACTACTACCACCTTTTCGATCTCTGTCAATTTATGAGTTTCCTGAGTGTAGGATCACTGTCTTTCTCATGTATATATCTTTAATACCTGGCAAAAGCCTAACATATAGTTTGAAATGAATGTTTGCTGAAGGACTGAAGTAAACTGAAACAATGTGAAAGGTGTGTATATGGAATTATTCATTTCATTGTATCTTGAGAGAAAAGGTAATAACATAATCTTGGCATCTTCACTACACACGATAAACGGTTAATTTGAAAATAAAGTGGTTTAAAATGCTTGCAAAATTTGACTTTTATATATTTTCAACATAGCATTATAAATCAAACTAAAGTGATCTAATTTGATGGACTATCATTTTGAAAAAAAAAGGTGAAGTAAAATGATAAATTTAAAGCAATACATTACTGACAAATGAAGCAAACTAAGACATCCTTTTAAAGGACTTAATTTGCTTTAAAAGATTAAGACTATAAGACTTTTTAAAAGGTTTTCATTTTTATGTTTACTAGAAATAATCCATCCATTTTAGTTTGAGTGGAATAGTTTAACATCTAAAAGGAGATAAATCCCAAAACTATTTACTGATTATGCATTTTTAAGTATGAGTAACTAGTTTGTGTTACTGAACTATTAAATCGAGCCAATAAAAATTAATCACTTGGTAAAATGCCACATGTTATCAACTGACTTTGCAAACAATTCTGTCCGTGACAATCAGACATTTATCTGCATGCTCCCTTAATGAAAATGTTTGTTCTTAAAATAAAAGATGGATTTCGTGCACATACACACACATATTCTATATATATACGCAGAAATACAGATACCCAGGGATAAGCTGAGAAGTGGCATTAATGGAGAAAAATATGCTTAAGGTAATAGTTTTCTAAATTCCTTTTTCTAGTTTTGATTCAGTAACCAATAACACCTTTTTCCTTTTTTCCCAAGTGGAATTGGGTCATGGTCACTCCACTCTAGTAACTCTGGAGGATTTCATAGTAAGTAAAAAGGATAAGAGCATTTTAGCTATTTTGCATAGAAGTAATTTTGAACTAAAATTATTATCTGTTGGAAAAGCTGTAACTATAATGGGCTGTAACCTGTCAGTTGATTAATAGTTACCCACATAATTTAGTAAACACGTATCTTTAGGTAATTGGAAGACATAAGTTTTAGAAGAATTAATTTGGAATTGCAAGTAATGACAAGTAACACTGTTAATAACAATGAAAGTGCTACAGACATAATAAAACATTAGAGTGCAAGTAGATTTTTAAAGGAATTTAAGAGTGTGAATTAAGATGATGCTTTTTACATAAATCTTAATATTTTGCTTTTCATCCCAAAAGTGAAAATTACAACCTGGACCTAAACATGCTAAGTAACACACCAAAACATAAATAATATAGTAGGAAATTTCAAAAAAAAATTCATAGACATAATTCCATCGCATAGAGCCCATAATTTTATTACAAATTACAAACAAAAGTCATTTAAATAAGGATATATATAATTATCAAGATCATTAATATTATTCCCTCCAAATCATCAGTAATTGCAAGAATTGCATTTTGTTAATCTTTATGACAGATCTTAAAGTAGTGTGACAGGTTATAACAGAAATGTTTTTAAGCAGTAAAGCTACTTCCTTCTACTCTTTTTGATAATTATTGCTAAGGTTTTTCAAAATCTTTTTATCTTCAAATAACCATCTTAATAGGAAATTAAATCCACTTAAAGAAACTCTCTATTGTTTTAAATAGACTTAAGTAAGCAATACTGTTAAATAAAAATAAACATTCACCATATCAATTTTCAAATACAATATAAATGTTTTAAACATACAATAAAATATAAAGAATAGACTTAGTGGTAAGCTTCTTTCCAAAAAAATACAAAGAATATGTTTCTGATCAGATTCACAGAATAAACTTAAATATATGGCC
Source organism: Nasua narica (assembly GCA_028533885.1). Lineage (NCBI taxonomy): Eukaryota > Metazoa > Chordata > Mammalia > Carnivora > Procyonidae > Nasua > Nasua narica. Next base: position 29,823,956 of record CM052814.1, on the reverse strand, counting down.
CAGCAGATTTTGTGCCTTTCCTCTAAGAGATAAATTGTATGTTTCTCAGTTCTTTAATTCCTCACCAGTCAGTGCACTTCTGGCATTTAATCTAAAAATCAAAAATAAGTTATGCTATTAATCAGTGTTCTAAGTTCCTTTAGTGGTGTAGACATGTTATATAAATATTTAATTGTAATCAATCCATCAAAACTCTGAGGATGACAATAATTAAACTGTATGAGTCTTATATGATTTTTAAAGGTTTTGACTTTTTTAAAAGAGCTCATAAAAAACACTGTTCTGGGGAGAGAAGGTTAGTGGTGCAATTCTTTATCAAGCTGGGGAAGTGGGAAGATGGAGTGCTATTTTTTGTGCTAACATGACAGTCTTACTACTGAAGCAAAGCAGCAGAGGCACTGGAGCAACACAAAAAACAAATCGAGACTCCTCAATTCCTTTTTCAGCCTGGAGGAAAAATTAACATATCTCAAAATTTATCTCCTATTAGAAATTCTTCTTGGCACAAATATAAGATAACTAATCTAATAAACGCTTGAGAGCTAGAGAAAAAAATCACTTTTAATGAGTCAGAAATCTTTAGCAATGTAAAGAAAAAATGTAAATACTATAAAAAATAAGTACTTTTAAAATATATTAATTTATAACAGATCCTTAAAATTTCCTTTCTATATAATGCTTTGGGCTAAAAAAAAAAAGTAGTCTAATTTAAATACTCCTTATAAATGCTCAGTAAACCTTGACAGGTTAGTGAAAACTACACTACAGTGTTACAATAAATTAAGTCAACAGATATTTATAGACACCTGCTAAATGCAAGGCATTCAGTTAGTCACTACATATATAAACACAAACTGCTATAACAAATGGGAATAAGGTAGGTCAGTTTACAGCTAAACCAATAGACTTAAGTATATGAAAGAATAGAAATAAATTTATTTTTATCCCATTTCAAATATTATGCAAATAAAACTGTAAGGATACTAAATTACACTGCTAAGGTATAACGACCAGGAAAGCACTTGGAAGGGTACAAAAAGCCCATTCAGTGTGATTTATTATTGGAACTAAAAACCTAAAAAATATTAATGGAACAACACTATCCTCTAGGATATAGCAACAGATAGTCTCTAAATAATTTGCAACAAATTCAAGTCTGTTAAACTTCATGACCACCTGACCAAAGAATCAATTCAATCATTCGATAAATATCTAATTGGATGTTTACTATATGCCAGATACTTTTCTAGATGCTTGAAATACAGAAATGAATAGAACACATTTCCAGCCTTTCTGAGCTCACTCTCTTTTTTTCTTAATGAATCTAACTAAAGGTTTATTGATTTCATTTATCTTTTCAAAGAACTACGTCTTAGTTTCATTGATCTTTTCTATTGTTTAAGTCTCCATTTTCATTTATTTCCTGATCTTTATTATTTCCTTCCTTCTACTAACTTTGTTCTTTTTCTAGTTCCTTTAAACTTAAGACTGTTAATTTGAGACTTTTCTTGTTTCTTGAGATAGACCTGAATGTCTCCTCAGACAAGGGCAACAAAAGCAAAAATAAACAAATGAGGCTATATTAAACCAAGAAGCTTTTGACACAGTGAAAGAAACCATCAACAAAATGAAAAGGCAACATATTGAATGGGAGAAGATACTTGCAAATGATGTAACAGATGAAGGGTTGATATCCAAATTACATAAGGTTCTCATACAACTCAATAACATAAAAACAAATAACGGAATTTAAAAATGAGCAGAGGACCTGAACATACATTTTTCCAAAGAAAACACACAGATGGACAATAGACATATGAAAAGATGTTCAACACTACAAATCATCAGGGAAATCCAAATCAAAACAATGAGGTAACACCTCAAAATTGTCAAAATAGCTATTATCAGAAAAAAAAAAAAAAGAAATAATAAGTACTGGCGAAGATGTGGATAAAAGAAAATCCTCATGCACTATTGGCGGGACTGTAAATTGGTGCAGCCACTAACAGTATGGAGGTTCCTCCAAAAAATTAACAACAGAACTACCATACTATTCAGTAATTTTATTTCTGGGCAATTTATCCAAAGAAAATGAAAACACTAATTCAGAAAGATATATGTACCTCTTTGTTCACTGCAGCATTACTGCAAATAGCCAAGATAAGAGAGCAACCTAAGTGTCCACTGATAGATGAATGGATAAAGAAGATGTGGTGTTTATGTGTCTACATATAATATATATATATATAGTATTGTATACATTGTGTATATATATATATATATAAACATATATATATGTATACACACATCACAAACATACACACACAGTGGATTATACACACACACATCACACACATACACACACAGTGGACTATTATTACTTTATCACATAAAAATATATGAAATCTGGCCATTTGCCACAATATAAATAATCATAGAGGGTATTATGCTAAGCGAAATAAGTTAAAGAAAGACAAGTGTTGCAGAATTTCACTTATATGTGGAATCTAAAAAAACAAAAGAAACGAACAAACCAAATGAAACAGAAACAGGCTCCCAGATACAGAGAACAAACTGGTGGTTGCCAGAGGGAAAGGTGATGGGAGCATGGGTAAAAATATGTGAAGGGGATTAAGTACAAACTTCCAGTTAGCAAATAAATAAGCTACAAGGATATAAGGCACTGTGTAGGGAATATAGTCAATAATACTGTAATGACTTTGTATGGTGACAGATGGTGACTAGACTTACGGTAATAATCATTTCCTAATGTTGAAAAATATCAAATCTCTATCTTTTACACCTGAAACTTATATGATACTGTATGTCAATTATAATTCAACAACAATCACCACCACCATCCTTCATGATGCTTTAACATTTAGTGGTGAAAAGGGGAGTGGAAGCATGAAATAAAAAAAAAATGTAATAAATTATGTAGTACATTAGAGGGTGATGAGTGTTGGAAAATAAGAGAGAATTGCATAAGGAAGACTGGGGAGTTTGGACAAGGAACTTCCAATTTGAAATAGTGTGGTCAGGGCAGATAGCATGAAGATGATATCTGAGTCACGCCTTGAAAGCAGCGAGGAGGTAGGCCACATAGTTTATGGGAGAAAGGATTCCAGGAAGAGGGAGCCACCAGCATAAATATACCCTGATACAGGAGCAAGCATATTATCAGTAGGCCTGTAGGAAAAGTCCAGGCGCCGAGAGAAAACCCAGCCAACCATGAGGACCACTCTCACTTTAAAGTTATAATCTGCCATCTCTAATGTGCTCTGAGTGATGCCAAACAATTCTTTTTTTCTAGTCCATTCACTCTCTCATCTATATCTTCTCCCTCCTTAAATATCCAACCACTTCCCCTATTTTTTCTCAGCCGATGACCTTGCTTCCTAATTTCACTGAAGGGGGGAAAACCCCCCGAAGTCGTTAAAAGAAAAATTCTGCAAATTCTAAGCATCCCATTTACCCAGCCCCTTTACCTCCCCTCTTCCCATGCCTCTGCTTTCGCCCTTGTGATGCATGAAGTAACCATGCTCCACTAACAATTTCCCTCCTCTTTCACGCATATAGCTTTCTTTCTCTACTAGCTCTTCTCACCAGCCTACACACGTGTTATTTCTTCTCTTGACCCCTTTTACTTCTCTAGGTATGTCCATTTCTGCATTGCTCTTTACAGTAAAACACAAAAGAGCTGTCAGGACTTTGGTCTCCACTGCCTCTTCACCTATGCTTCAACCACAATTTCTGCCTCACCATCTCAGCAAGCTTGCTCTTGCTTAGGTCTTTGGGTCTCCACTTCGCTGAATTCAGCGGTCAGTTTCAGGTCTTTATTTTAATTAACTTGTCACGAGACTCTGACAGTGTCGACCCCTTCCTCTTTGGTATTCTTTCCCTAGTTGGTTGTGAAGATACCTTACTGTTTTGAATTCTCTGACCTCACTGGTCACTCACTCTTTCTTGGTCTCCTTCGCCATTGCTTCCTGATTATTTTCCAGTTCCTGGGCCTCGTGCCGTTTTTCTCTATAGCCACTCCTTTGATAATCTTACTTGTCCTCCAGTCTAATGGCTTGAAATCCTAACCCTATGCTGATGACTCCCAAATTTCTATTTCCAGTCTAATTTTCTCCTCTGCCTCATTTATCCATTTGCTAACTGATATCCTAGGTTGGATATCTAAGACATCTCAAACTTAATATGTTCAAAACTGACTTCCTCTCACCAAAATCTTTCTTGCCCATAATCTTCTCCATTTCAGTAGAATAACAGCTACATCCAACCAGTTTCTTGGATAAGAAATCATGAAAAAACATCTGTGATTTTTCTTTCTCTCACACTTTATATACTAAATCTTATACTAAATCTTTCAGAATATCCACTGACTTTATCTTCAAAATGGATCCATAACCTGACCAGCTATTACCCTATTTTCCACAAGCCAGTTCCTAAATGCTATCACTTCTCACCAAGATCATAGCAATAGCCTCCAAATCTTCCCCTCTGCTTCTATCTCTGACCACCTTATAGGAAGTTGTTCAAATGCCACATATTCCATGAAATCCACACTGACTGTACTTTCTAACATTCCTTCCTAGCCCCCAGGTAGCCCCCTTTCCCATTCTATTTGCTTTTCTATAGTACTTATCATCTTTGAACATTCTACATAATTTATCTATTATCTGTCCCCTTCATACTAGAAATAAAAGATTTGCAAAGTCAGATAATTTTTTTGCTTTGTTCTCCAATATATCCCAGCATCCAAAACACTGCCTCATACATTAGTGGACACTCAAATCATACTGTTGAATTGACAGAATGAATAAAGAATACTTAGACAAATGTTTCCAAAACTTCAGTGTATATATAGCTATGTATTTCATTAATAATGTAGATTCCCGGGTTTTAATCCATGCATCTTGAATCAGAAATTTTGAAGGTGAGCCTCAAGAACATCCATTTTTAATAGATATTTTAGATAAATCTGACACAGATGATTTAAGACCCCACCTAGAAAAACACTGTTTAAAATACTAATTGAAATAGGATGCCTGGCTGACTCAGTAGGTTAGGCATCTGCCTTCGACTCATATTAGGACTCACATCAGGGTCCAAGGTCCTGGGACTGAGCCCTGGGGGCTCCCTGCTCAGCAAGGAGTCTGCTTCTCCATCTCCCTTTGCCCCTCCCCCCACACCTGTGCCTCTCTCTCTCTCTCCCAAATAAAATCTTTAAAAAAAAAATCAAAAAAATACTAATTGAAGTAAGTGAACAAAGGATGCTGAAAAATCTGTATTTCTTGCCCTGATAAGCTATCTCTCCTTATGCATTCCTTCCTTTTGCTAGTAAGTCTCCAGATCCTCCCTATATCACATTTGATTTTTATTATTTTTTCATGTTATAAAATCAGTGCTTAATACAATTATCATCTCCTAATGATTCATATATCAAATGTTTCCTAATACTCAAAACCTGTTGAATCTTTAGTGTAGTAATGCATGTGTTGATCTTAGCTATAGATTACATACCATATATAAGTAACTATCATGCTTGTTTTAAGAAAAGATTAATAGGATAATGTAGAAATTCATAGGATTTTATTATTTATGTTAAAAGCTTTCTAAAATCTTCCAAAATCTCTAGCTAACATAAAAGGAAGACATATGGCTTTTGACTCACTCTTTTTATTCAACATCTTATTAAATCAAAGAAAGTGGTTCATAGCACAAAATGCAGAGAATGCTCAGGATATCACTGAATTTTCACTCTACATCTTACACCATTATATGACTCCAGGTTTAAGTTATACACACCAATTTAAAACACAGTAACACTTGACTCCTATGAGTTTTGGAATATTCCTAAGTGAGCTTCATTATAATCAATTTTATAAGCTCTTCTATCAAAATTTGTCAAGACATTTTCATACCTACTCCTTATAATGAGTTATTCAGCAGTTTTTATTTGATTTATTTATTGACAACACTAAGTGTCTATCATGTAATACATACTAGGATACAAAACAGTTTAAAAAATGATCCTTGTCTTTACAGAGCCTACAACTCAAGAAAGAGTCAAACAAATCAACCTGGATTATGATCCAAGTTCATCAAACAATGTTTAATAAATGTTATTTTTTTACTTTGTAATCACTACCTTTTACTCCCTATTTGTTAATAAGCATTTATTATAATCCAAGTTATTTTTTTGTACATTCATCAAAAGCAAGAAATTAACATAGATACAGCACTATTAAATAATCTACAGACTATATTCAGGTTACACCAGTTTTTCTACTAAAGTCTTGTTTTATTCCAGGATGGAACCCAATCTTTTCCATTTGTGGTTCATCAGTCTTTCACCTTCCCTCTGGTGATCCAGACACTTTCGGAGAGCACTGCTCAGTCATATGGAAGAATGTCCCTGAATGTGGGCTGTTCACAGAGATATAAAACTATTTTCAGAGGCCTAAAAGCAAAGCATTCAAAATGGCTATAGCAAAGGTATCTGGAGAAGCATCAGAAAAGATCAGAGAGTTAGAAGCTGTAAGATGAAGGATTTTGTGTGCCATGGTAGAGGTTTGAACTTCATTCTAAATGTAATAGGAAAAATATAAGATTTGCTTTTCAGAAAGAACCACCTGGGAGTAGACTGCAAAACAAAAACAAAAACAAAACAAAAATAAAAACAAAAAACAAGTAGAATGGATGATGGCTTACATGGAACTAAAACCAGTTATCCAACATAAGTCACTGGCATTGAAATTGAAGAGGATAAAACAGATAATCTAAGTAATATTTAGAAAGCAGAATCAGCAGAGCATAGTAAACAACTGGAAACCAGATGCAAGAAAGGTAGCAGTAATAACATGGGAAAAGAGGACTCCTTATTTTCTGATTTAGGCAACAAGGTAGCACTAGTTCCCCAAAGAATGAATGCAGGAGGGTCCAGTATGTGTGTACATGTACAAATGCAGGCATGTACAAGGGTGACGTATGTGTATGTTTATGTATGGAGGTGTACACAAAGACATATACTGTGCAAACACACATTTACGTTTATATGGGTCTATAATAAAGATGTTTTGGGGACTTATCATATATAGATAATCAATGCAGTAGTGGTCTTACATAAGAACCACCAGTGAGATATAGGAGTCAGAGAAGTAGAGGTCTAAGGATAAAGCCGAGGGGACTGTAACATTTAGAGGACAGGTAGAAGGCAAGTGTAACTGTAAAGGACACTAAAGGAACGCCCTAGAGAAAAAGGAAAAAAGTTATTTTGAAATAATTTTAGATTTACGGGAATGTTACAAAAATAGAATGGAGAATTCCCACATAACCTTCATTCAACTTCCTCTAATGATAATATCTTACATAACCACAGTGCATTTATCAAAAGCAAGAAATTAACAGTTATAGTACCATTAAATAATCTACAGACTATATTCAGGTAACATTGGTTTTTCTCCTAATGTCTTGTTTTTATTCCAAGATCTAATCCGGTCTTTTCCATTTGTAGTTCATCAGTCTTTCTCTGCCGTTTGTAAAATTTCTTAGCCCTTTGGAGAGGACTACTCAGTCATATTGTAGAATGCCCCTCAATGTGGGCTTGTCTGATATATTCTCATCATCAGATGGAGGTTATGTATTTTGGCAAGAACACCATGGGGGTGACTGTGCCCTCAGCGAATCTCATCAGGGAGTACATATGCTGCTATTGCTGGTGATGTTGACCTTGACCACCTGGTTAAGGTGATGTCTGCTGGGTTTCTCCACCATAAAGTTATAATTTTTCTGTGTACGATAATATCTTAGGGAAATATATCAATTGTTTAAAAATCTATGATAAATATGAAAGCACTAATCATCACATAGCAAGTAGACATTCAAATAGTAGTTACTGGGGGCACCTGGGTGGCTCAGTGGGTTAAAGCCTCTGCCTTTGGCTCAGGTCATGATCTCAAGGTCCTGGGATCGAGCCCCATATTGGGCTCTCTGCTCAGCAGGGAGCCTGCTTCCCCCTCTCTCTCTGCCTAGCTCTCTGCCTACTTGTGATCTCTCTCTCTTTCTCTCTTTGTCAAATAAATAAATAAAATCTTTAAAAAAAAACAACAAATAGTAGTTACCATATAAATGTTTACTGAATAAACAGATAACTACATTACCACCTATAATGTTTTATTATTATGTGATACATTTCTAATTTAAGTTTTTAGAATTATTACACAATGCATTTTGAAATATATGTTATAAATTAGGATCTGAAATCAAGTACTGAGTATATCAGAAAGTTGTTTTTATGGGCCCAAATCAGCTCTTCAAACATTACCTTATTTTGCCTCATATTCCAAGACTGTAATATATTTATTAATCTTTGATATGGCACTTTTCAGATGCTTTTAGAAAAAGAAGTATCATTCTATATCATAGCCACCGAGTTTTTCTTAAGTATCATGATAGTTCATCTTCACAGTAATTCTGAAGGTTAGCTGAGCAGGAACACCCTCTTCCATCCAAAAATGCACAGGACATATTTGATTAAATCATAAATCATAACCATAAATTATGATTAAATCATAAATCATATTAAATCATAAAACACAACTGCTGTGTTGGGCACAACAGTTGTCCAAAGCTCATCAAAAACTTTTTAAATGAATTTTTTTTTTTTTAGATTTATTTTATTTTAATTGAGACAGAGAGAGAGAATGAAAGGGGAGAGGTCAGAGGGAGAAGCAGGCTCCTCTCAGAGCAGGGAGCCCGATGCGGGACTCGATCCCGGGACTCCAGGATCACGACCTGAGCCGAAGGCAGTCGCTCAACCAACTGAGCCACCCAGGCGCCCTTAAATGAATTTTAATTCAAATTTCTGGTAAGTATCCTCTTAATGAACTGAATTTTCTACTTATATCCACAAAAGTATGTTTCTTATATAATGAAAACTGGATGGAATTGGTGGCATATTTACAAAATGAAATAGTGATTCATTAGAAGTCGATTGATCTTGAGGACTTTTTGTTATTATTAATATTTGTTATTATCTGTTGTTATTTATATTTTATTTATGGGATGTAGGCTTGTTATCATATTCTTTGGTCATAATGAAAAGTTTACTTTCATGAAACAGAAATTCATCTCCCTAATCTTAGACTCCTTATATGTAATTTATGGCTATTAATCTTATTACATTGAGACATGTAAATATCTTAGTATTCAAAATCACTTTCTATAAGTAGAAATTATAAAACATGGCACAGAGAATTTTTACTAATATTTTACTTAGCACCCAGCATTAGCAAGATCCTATGTAAGAAACTACATCTATGTAATCAAATCATATATGGTCCCAGTATTGGAGTAGCTCATAATCCATATGGAAAATTAATATGTGAACTAAAAAAAGAATTATTAGAAGTGCCAATATACAAGTATAGATATGGGCATTATCACTGATTTGGCATTTCCCTCTACTACGTCTAATCCACCAGCAAGAACTAGCAATTCTACCTCCCAACATAACTGAACGGTTCTCTGTTTCACTCCACCTTTTCTACTACCCTCTTCATCCAAGCCACCATCACTTCTCTCCTGCACAACTGCAACAGACCCATAACTGGACTTTTGCTACCTCTCTCTCCTCTAAACCATTACAACATAATCTGGGAATCTTATAAAATACAAATCAGATCTAGTCATACCCCAGCTAAAGCTTTCCAATAGCATACTACTTCATTTAGAATAAAATGTAACTCTTATGCCTTCAAAGTCCAGTAAGATTTGTCCCCTTTCTGCTCTTCTAACCTCATCTAATACAACTTTCTTTCTTACCCACAGCTGATTTAATTCTGATGCTAGGAAATGCCAAGTTCTTTCCCTGCTTTAGGGTCTTTGCAATAGCAATTCCCTCTACTTGAAATGACGCTCCTTCCAAAACTAATTCCCTTCTTAGATTTAGCTTAAGTATCACCTTAATTATCAATAATGTCTTTTCTGATCCTCTGGTCTAAAATTAGTCATCTAATCAATATCTCATACACTCTGAACTTAATCCCTTGCTGTTTGTTAACCCATTCCCTTCATTAGAAATAACAACTCCATGAACGCATGTTACATAGCTCTGGGTCGCAAGTGCTTGAAGTAGCACTGCCTGACCAAAAAAACAAACGCTCAGTACATAACTGTTAAGGTGAATAAACAAACAAAATGTTTTTAAAGTAGTATAGGAACAGAGAAAGGAGTGCACACCTAGTGAGTGGGAGGTAAATCAGGCTGTAGAGAGGTGAAGAAAGACATAACGAAGAGGTAAATTATAGTAACATAGACTAAATGCTAAAACTCAGATATGAACAAAGCTCTAAGGGAACAGAGGATGTAAGGAGAAAGGTTGGTTTGGATAGGACAGACATTTGAGCAAGCTATGGAAGAATGACAGCAGGTTAATACTGGTTTCATGGTACAGAATATAGAAAACCTTATGTTGTGAAAGGTATATTTGAAGGGATACTCAGTGTATTTGGATATTGCATTAGTATAAGAAACTGAGCAAGGATTTAAAGCCCAAAGAGAGACAAAGCACTTTACAATGTGTGCTACTCTGAGAAATGGCATGCCAGGATACAAACCCAGATCTGTTGGATTCCAGAGCATTCCAGAGCCAATGCTTTTAACAATGGGGTAGGCATGCAATTAGGGACGCGTGATGGTGAGACCAGAAACTCAAAGTCAAAGGGTGAGTACAGTGTATTTTTTTTAAAGATTTTATTTATTTATTTGACAGAGAGATAGAAAGAGAACACAAGTAAACAGAGCTGCAGGCAGAGGGAGATAGAGAAGCAGGCTCTCTGCTGAGCAGGGAGCCCAATACGAGGCTCGATCCCAGGACCCTGGGATCATGACCTGAGCCGAAGGCAGCCGTTTAATCAACTGAGCCACTCAGGTGCCCTGAATACAGTGTATTTAACTGAAAACTTAATTTAACTTGAAGATGAAGGGAAGAAAAAGGTAATCTAAGCAGTAATTTGTTTAAAATATTTTCATTTTCATTTTAAAATAAAATAGCTATACTGTGGTACAGAATGAACAATATACATGAATGTTTCTGAAAATTACAAATGGCTTCATTCAATGTTGTGCTTTTCAGTGGGCTCCTACAGCCACATTCCCATTTTTTTAAAAACATTCTCTTCACCACTAGGGACACTTTGTTGGATGGAAAAGTTTTTCTTAGACACATTTGTATTATCTTAAGACAGGTAGGAAAGGGTTTTGGAAGAATAGTAAAAGAGATTTTCCAATTTGAATATGTATCTATATTTGAACTCCTTACCTGTTATATACATTTCTTAAAAGAAATCTTGGTTGCCAGCTAAAGGAGGGCCTATATTCATGGAGATCCCATAAATTTGTAGTTCTAGACTAGGCTCTTGGATCAACACAATGAACTCAGTTATGGCCCTTAGCCAGGAAAAGTGTATAATAAAATGAGCAGAAAAAACTACTTCCAGTGGTCTTAATAGCAAATAATATACACAAGAAAATAATTTTCTTTTAGCATAATATGAGATAAAGGTAAGAGTCCTAAATATAATAGCTTAAATCTTCGTACAGCTGCTCTCTAAAGAAACATAGTGATGTCAGGGTTGTGGATTTAAGAAGTTGTTTCTGGGAATCCTTCCAAATCCATTATCTAAAGAGGAATTTATCCAAATGGGAACCCACCATCATCCATCTAAGCTATGTTTATTTCATAATATCATGGAATGTTAGAGCCAAAAGGTATCTCAAACTTAGTGATCTATCAATCTCACTCATCATATAGATGGAGAAACTGAGGCTTCAAGAGGTTAAGAAGTCCACTGTCAATGAAAACAGCCTATTAGAATGGCCAAGACTTTGGCCAAATCAACAAGACAGTAAACAACAAATGTTGGAGAGGATGTGGAGAAGGGGAACCCTCTTACACTGTTGGTGGGAATGCAAGTTAGTGCAGCCACTTGGGAACACAGTGTGGAGATTCCTCAAGAAATTAAAAATAGAGCTACCCTATGACCCTGCAATTGCACTACTGGGTATTTAACCCAAAGAAGCAGATGCAGTACAAAGAAGGGCCACATGTACCCCAATGTTCATAGCAACAATGGCCACAATCGCCAAATTGTGGAAAGAACCAAGATGCCCTTCAACAGATGAATGGATAAAGAAGATATGGCCCATATATACAATGGAATATTATGCCTCCATCAGAAAGGATGAAAACCCAACTTTTGTATCATCATGAACGGGACTGGAAGAGATTATGCGGAGTGAAATAGGTCAAGCAGAGAGAGTCAATTATCTTAATCGTCCCGCTTACGTGTGAAGCATAAGGAAAAACATGGAGGGCATTGTGAGAAGGAAAGGAAGGGTGAATGGGGGGAAATCAGAGGGGGAGTTGAACCATGAGAGACTGTGGACTCTGAGCAACAAACTGAGGGTTTTGGAAGGGTGGGGGTGGGCGGTTGGGCGAGTCTGGTGGCGGGTATTGAGGAGGGCACGTATTGCATGGAGCACTGGGTGTGGTGAATGAACAATTAATCTGGTAACACTGAAAAAATAAAATAGAAGTATTTGGGGGGAAAAAAAAGAAAACAGCCTATTATAGGCTGATCTAGAAACAATAAACAGGATGTTTTTATATAGTACTTAAATAATTCAAATAACAGTAATTTAAATAATTAAGTTTAAATAATAATGATCAAGCAAACTACCAGAACATTCCCGTCCTTAGAAGGTCCATCCTTGAGTACCCCTTTCTCACCACAGAAAAGACCATAATCCCTTCAGCTTATCCTTTCCTTGCTTGCCTTTATAGTTTTATCACACAAATGTTGCCCTAAATAATATATCACTTAATTTTTTTTGTTGTTAAACATGACATAGGACTCATCATAGTAATTCTTTAGTGATTTGTTGTTCATTTAATTCATTCATATTCAATTTTGCTGGTTTATTTCCCTGCTGTATAATGTTCTATGAATATAACCATTTGCTCATTTTAATACTGATGAGCATCTAAGATTACTGCCAGTATTTTACTTTTATGAGCAGTGTAGAAAATGATTTTTGGTACACCACTTAAGAGTGAAATTCATAAGAAATCTGCATGTTTAACTTTCAATGCTAGTTCCAAAGTGTTTTCTAAACAATTTGTGCAAACTTACACTCCCATGAACACTTAAAACTTGGTCCCTTGCTCCATGCCTTTGCCAAATTTTGAGATTTTCAGGTTTTTAAAATTTAGCCTAACTGGTGAGTATGAGGTGATTTATTTATTTATTTATTTGATGTTCTCTGACCACAAATGAGGTTGAGTACTTTGCATACTTTTATTAGCTACTCAGGCTTCTTCATTTGCATTTGCTAATTTAAGTCTTTTGCACAATTCTATTGGATGGATATGCTTCACATACATGTAGTTTTTTAATTTTGTTTTGGCTTGATTTTAATTCTAGATTCTAAATCCATGAGTGATTCATATCTATTACAAATATGGTATCTTTTAATAACCAAAATTCTTAACTCCAGTTAAGTCAAATTTATTCAAGCTATTACATCATGTCTTAAGAAACTTGTCTCTCTCCTGAAAGTAATAAAAATAAGTCAGTTTCGTGTTTTCTAAATCTTTTTTCTTTTTAAGCTAAATTATATGTGTTGGGAATTTCAATGATAATAGGTAACACCTTTTTCAGAAGGAAATTTTCAGTGTTTCACTATTAAGTATGATGTTTGTTGAAAATATCTTTAATCATGCCTTTTTTTAGTTTTTACCATGAATTTTATGAACAATTTCTGCATCTGTTGAGATGATCTAATAATTTTTCTCCTATAATTAGCTAATGTAGTGAATTACATTCATAGATTTCCTAATATACAACTGCCACTTAATTTCTGGAATAAATGCAACCCGCTCATAAAGCAGTATCCTTTTTATATATTGCTAGAATTGGTTGCAAATATTTTGTTTAAATTTTTGCAATTCTGACCATGAGTGAGGCTGGCCTATAATGTTCTTTTCTCATGCTGTTTTAGGATCCGGAACCAAGATGATCTTAGCTGTATAAAACAAATTGAAGAGTATTTCCCTTTTTCCACTATCAAAACTGGAATATTTTGGAATTTGATTGGAATAATTTCATTCTTGAATGCGTGGAAGAACTTGCTTATGTTACACAAATCTACATACTTACCATTTCTTTTGTTCTTCCTTCTTGCATCTCAGACCTTCCACCTTGGATCTGAGAAAACTTTCTTTCTCCCTGAAGTGCTTTCTTTCTTTCTTTTTTTTTTAAGATTTTATTTATTTATTTGAGAGAGAGAGAGAGAGAGAGAGAAAGCATGAGAGGGGAGAAGGTCAGAGGGAGAAATGGACTCCCCACGGAGCTGGGAAGCCGACATGGGACTCGATCCCAGGACTCTGGGACCATGACCCGAGCCAAAGGCAGTCGCTCAGCCAACTGAGCCACCCAGGCGCCCCCTGAAGTGCTTTCTTAACGTTCTCTCTTGTTTTTAAATTTTTCCCTTATTATTTAATGCCTTAGAGCTGAATATATGGTGTGGCTGTAGATTTCTTTTTATTTATTCAGTGTGGATATGTTGGACTTCCTAAATTTATAAAGTGGTGTATTTTGTAAATTTTATAAATTTTATAAAGTAGTGTATTTATACATTTATAAAAGTGGTGTATTGGTTCTGGCATTGCCCTTTAAATTACTATTTCTCCTCCATTTTCTGTCCTCTCCTTTCAGAATTGATTAGACGGCTTTGGACATTTTCAACTCTATCCTTCACACCTATTAACCTCTCTTACATTCTTTATTTCTTCATTTCTCTGCATTATCTTCTGCCTAATTTCTTTTTCAGATATATCTTCCAGTTTTGCAAATCTCTCTTCAGTTAGATCCGATCTGCTGTTAAACCCATCAATTTCCTTTCATTTCTTTTTTTTTCTTTCATTTCAATTACATGTTTCCTATCAGAATTATATTTGCTACATTCTTAAAATTGGTTCCACTTCTTGAACGTTTTATATCCTGAACGTTTTTAAAGCCTGTCTTCTATTTCTCTGAACATCTTAGGCATAGCTATTTTATGCTCTATTTTTGATAATTCCAATAATTAAAGTCTTTGCAAGTAAATTTTTATCTGTTGTTTCTTCTAATTCTCATTCATGATTTGTTTCCTTGTATGTTCAATAATTTCTAGCAGAGAAATTTTTCTTTGGAACTATAGCAGGCAGAATTCTTTGGTACCTGGATACCTCAAGAGAAGATGTGTGCTTGCCTCTGCCCTAAGGCCTGACTTTGCTAACAATTTAGGATCACTTTAAACTTGTCTTGAGTTGTGTCAGACCAAATCTACATTATTAATTCAGACTTCAAATGCCTGTACAGGCTGGTGTGTTTACTTAGCAGCACTTTTTCCTCCCTTACACTCAGTACCAGAGCTTCAGAGGTACAATCACTGGAAAATGAGTTAAGGGAAGGAGCCGCCTTATTTCTTGTTTGTTTACACTAAGTCATCCCAGATTTGTGGGAGTAGGTCTCCTAATACACTTCTCAACTTGGGAAGTAAGCACTTGGGCTTTGTCTCCTGCGCTCCTGCCATAAAAAAAAAGTTCTTTGAATACTGTGTTTAAAGTTGTTTCAGTACATAAGTTAGCTCTGAATCCTTCCTGCCATATTATAAGAACAGTAAGAGGAAAAAAAAAAAAAGAAAAAGAAATAACAATTTACTTTAACTCTTAACTTAAAATTATACATTGCTCTCCTGGGTCCACGATCTCTCAATTTTGATGCATAAGGATTGCTAAATAGAGAACGTGAGGTGTTCTTGACCTATAATGGATCAAAAAATCATAATAATGAAGAGTAATCATGTGTACCTAATACATTTTTTTATATTCTTTCAGAAATAGCAATAGTAACTTTGAGGCTTCATCTGTTGATAAGTTTTTACTAATCGATTCCTATTTTGTTTTTTTTTTCCTCCTTTTCCCCCTAGCTTTAGTAAAGTATAACTGGTAATCAAAAAACTACACATAAGTAATGTAGACAATGTGACAAGCTTGGACATATGTATACACTTCTGCTATAATCACCACAATCAAGGTAATAAATGTATCTAACACCTCCAAAAGTTTCCTTGCATCCCTTTGTGTTTTTGTTTGTGCTAAGAGCACCAACATGAGATATATCCTCTTAACCAGTTTTAAATACACAATCAGATAATTGTTAACTATAGGCACTATGGTGTATAGTGAATCTCTGGGACTTACTCATCTTTAGAAGTTTGTGAAACTGTTAACAGGAATCTTTTAAATTCTTTCAGGGCTCTCTTAAAGTATCATTTCTTAAGGGTCATAAAATGATATCAAGTTTGAGAATATGGTCAATTGGTACATGTAAAACTATTCAAGTTGTCTATATAATAGGTTCTACTTTAATTAACTATTTTAATATTTTACATTTAGATTTTTTGACTGAGTTTTATTTTTTAAAAAACCCTGCATAGAATTGTATTCTATTAATGTAATTGTTCTAAAATGAGGCAGACACTAAAATTTAGTAAGCTTCTACAGTGTTGTGCACTGTGCTCAGGTATACATGTATTAATTCACATAAACTTTACCACAACCCTGTTAGGTGGTATTTCTATTTTAAAGAAAAAGAAATGGATATTTGTGAACAAGCAGCTATTAAGGATAAAGCCAAGATCTAACTCAAATTCTATCTGATTCCTAAAAAATACAAGCATTTTGTAAGTATATAAATTACCGTGTCTGAATTACATCTAATGAAAAGACTTTAGTTACATTCTCATGGTCAAAGGTTAAGTAATAAGTTAGATATTCCATCTACCCATTCAATTCTTGACCCCCATATAATCTGATCTTCACAATTCAGTTTTGACAATGGGCAACAGTACTATCTCTCCCTGAGAGATAAAAATACAAAATACTGTTATTTAACTCAACAAGCAGGCACTAGAAGACTAGTACAGGGCTACACTGTGCTGTATACTTCAGCATCTTTAAAGACCAATCCCATGGTCCTCATACAACCTTGGGAAACAATTCAGTCTGATATTGGAGCCCTCTTGAGATGGAGCACGAAAAGTAACCTATCCATCTTTAGAAATTCACAAAACATCTTGGGCCCTGAAACCTATCAAACCTGATTCTGCTTCTTCTAGGTATTGGATAAATCGAACCCTTTCTTTGAGGTAAGCCTTCACATATTAGAAAGCAGTTACAGCACCCCCACCCCCAAGTATTTTCTAATTATTTTTTAAAACTTCCTCAGAATATAGGTAATAGTATTGGTTTTCTCACCATCACATTAAATGGCTTGTTTAATTTAAAGCTGATCTCAAGTTACATGGTATCTTTTCTCCAAAAGGTCCAAAGGATTCTATTAGATTTTCAGCTTCTCAAGGGCACTATTGAATTTTTATTCATGTTTGTACCCTGGCCCTGAGTGGTTTGTGGTCCACTGTAATCTTCATTAACTGCTGAAATCACATAAGTAACTTTACATTTAAATTATCATGTGGAATAAGAACAGAAAGTATTTAGAACTTAATTTAAATTACATAAACAGAAACTAAGATAAGCCTGAATTAAGAGACTTGCTATGATCACACACTGGAATGAAAGAACTAGTACTTCTAAACATTCTGAATTCTGATGTTAAGCTACCTGCATTTTGAAATGGTGTTTACATTTTCTGAGCCAAAAATTAAGATACATAGTATGACTATGAATTTTTTTCTGAATTTTAAATTTATAATTATGACATCTATTTTTATAAACTGGATTACATTAGGACTGTCCTACAAAAAATATAGTTTGTTTAACCACTACCAATCTACCAGACCAAACTAACTCCTAGATGCCTTATATGAAACTTGTCATGTTGGTTTCATAATTGTACGAATGGAATATTCTTCCTCAGACCACCAGGTTAGTACTTCCAATGATGAATTTTTTAATAACAAAGTTACTTTTCCACAATTTTCTGGAAAATTGCCATCGATAACTACAGAGTTACAAAAGAAAGAAAAATTTCCTGTAATTTTAGAACAGACATTACTCAGGGTAGGGTTTTGACATACTTTTGATAAAACTGATAAAAATGTGTTACTCATTTCTGTTACAGTTCTGTAATCTATTACAGAAGGAAATGTGGAGGTCCACTCTTACCTGCTTGAAAAGTTGGAGGTTAACTGCAGTTTCCAAGAACTGTTTCATCAGACTTGAGCGGTGCTTTACAAAACTCTCCTCACAGAAAGTGATGGGCTCACCCTAGATAGAAATGAAGATTTTTAGGGTGTCAACAGAAAGTCAGTCAGAGAGAAACATTCTCTCTAAAAAGGCACATGGAGGGTCACGGAGGAAGTGTAAGACACAGAATAAACTTCAAGGTGCTGGAAGTCTAAAGGGAGTCAAATAGATTCTTAGACATAATAGCTGGATTTTCAGCATCAGACAAATATGCCTCTACTGAGGAGCCTCTACTAGAGCTTCGTAATCAAGGATTCCTGGGGTCTTAAAATTGCTTAGTTTCACTTACTCAAAGTAAGAATTAATCTCCTAAACACAAAGGTCTAATACTATTAGATTGAATCAGGAGTATTAAAAAGAGTATGCATAGGGGCGCCTGGGTGGCTCAGTGGGTTGAGGCCCCTGCCTTCGGCTCAGGTCATGATCTCGGGGTTCTAGGATCGAGCCCCGCATTGGGCTCTCTGCTCAGCGGGGAGCCTGCTTCCCTCTCTCTCTCTGCCTGCCTCTCCGCCTGCTTGTGATCTCTCTCCCTCTGTCAAATAAACAAATGAAAATCTTTAAAAAAAAAAAAAGAGTATGCATAGCTGAAAAAAGTCAACGACTGCAGTTTTATCCTAATTAGAAAACATTCTTGCTATAAAAATTGCTGCATTTTTGACATTTGTATTTGACCATTAATTTCTTTTTAAATTAATTAAAAGTTCTTACAATAACATTCTCTTCATCATTTCACATACAATACTGATTGGATACTTTCTAGGTTAAGTCCCACTTTGTATCTGCTTTAATTTATCTTATTTTAAAGTAAACATAACTCTGCAAGTGTCTTCTGGTAGCTTATGCTCCATTAGCTTGCTCCTCCACCAAATTATCAAGAACTTAAATTCTGAATTCAGATTCCACTCATTCCATTTATTCCCATACGTGATGTCAGAAGCTTGTCACTCACTGACTGATCCCGACCACCTGCTACTTCCCTCAGTAGCCTGAATGGTCCCCTTGCCCATTCAGTACATGTGAGGATAAGTGATCCAAGTGAATATGAGAGAATATGATCCAAATGCAAACTGAGATAAGTGAAATGACTCACTCATTATAATGTATCCTGTAGCCATCCTTATGCTGGCAGTAAAAAGGAAAAAAGCTCACCTTCTAATAGAACTTTGAAAAAATATTAATTATAATTTAATTTTAAGGACAAATCAATGTCTTGATTACAGGTATCTATAAATAAAATTCTGAAAATTGGCTCCTGTGTGAATAAAATGAGACTAACAATCTAACAGTAATTCACCACTGGCTGATGGAAGCTAAAGATACTATGGATCTGCACTGTTCAAAACAGTAGCTATTAGTCATATGCAGCAATTTAAATTTAAATTTATTAAAATGAAACAAGATGGGACCGGGGAGGGAGACAAACCACAAGAGACTCTCAATCTCATGAAACAAACTGAGGGTTGTTGGGGGGTAGAGGGGAGGGATGGGGTAGCTGGGTGATGGACACTGGGGAGGGTATGTGCTATGGTGAGTGCTGTGAACTGTGTAAGACTGATGATTCACAGACCTGTACCCCTGAAGCAAAAAATACATTATATGTTAATAATAAAAATTAGATAAAACTAAAATTTCAGTTTCTCAATACACTAGCCATATCTGAAATGTTCAACTGCCACGTGTTCAGTGGCTACTATTGGTAAAACAAATACAGAACATTTCATTTATCACGAAAAGTCTTCTTGAACAGCACTGCTACAGAAGAAAATAAAATTTAAATTATTAGAGAAGACACCCATATCAGCCACTAGCCAATACCTCATAATAAAACTGCCATTATGTATTGATACTGATTATTGCCATTCTTAAGTGCCATAAAATGATTTTAAACTATATATTTTAAAAATTAATTTACATAAATATATTTCGTATAATCAAAAATCACCATATTCGCTACTATCATAGAATTTACAACTTAGAATCTATGGGGGGGGGTACAACAAACAGGCAATCTTGTTTAAGAGAAAGGTCTATTGTTTTTGCATCCCAGGTGTCAGCATCATATCTAGTTACACTGGGAGCCCGAACCTGTTTTATAAGTCAATAAACAAAGTAGCAACTGAGCTAACCTTTGCTCCATATCACTTATTTTCTTTTCCAAAAGTAAAAACAAACTTCAAAAATAAATACGATCATTGTTTTTAATAGCAGTTCCAACTATACCACAATTATTACAAAGTGATCATTACTATTGATAATTTTAGTGGTTTTTTTGGATAATTTTAGTTTTTATTGGACAGATTTTTCTCTAACATGTGAGTTGTATTTTATTAGCATCTATGATTTTTCCAAAAGTTATCATTAATACTGCATTTGAAATACATTAATACTGTATTTGAATCTTTAATTCAAATACAAAGGTCTATCTTCAACTGAAATATTTGTCAATTCAAATATAAAGCTCTGTCTCCAACCAAAAAGTTTATACTTTCTATGTTACAATCTTGACTGGAAGGAGTGGAAGAGGAGGGAGAATCTCCAGGTAAGGGAAATGGATGAGAGGAAAGTCTACCTATGCTTTCTTAAGAGTTGGGCATAACTTAGTTTTTAGCCAATGTGAATTACGCTGGCAGAACTCTGTCCTCATTAATCTTCTAGTAACTGCTTCCAATATTTCAAGAGAAATAGTGAAGAGAAAGTTCACCTATGCTGTCCATCCAGTTTTGATAACACCAGTCATAGTTAAAGCTTTGAACTTAACCTTCAAATGATTAACACAGCCTGTTACTTAGAGTCTCTGATAATAACAAAAAAGACAAAGCCCTGACACTTTTAGAATTTTCTCTCAGGGGAAAGAAAAATAAGTCTTGATTAACAATGCTCTAAATTTTTATGTATTAATATGCAGGAGACTCAGTTATTGTCATGCTGGGGTCTATAATATCAAACAAATTATAAATGACTCCTCAGTATGAGTTCTTTTAAATCTGAGTCAAGTTGAAAGGCACGATAAGGAACTCTGATTAGGATTTTCTGATTTCCTTATGATCTGGTTAAAAATCAGGCTTAGGATTGAGTGGTTTTCAAAAACTTTTCTTGCTCCAAGTAAAGTGATGGTATGTCCAGTGTTGCCCAGTTAATTCCCAGTTTACTGAAGTATAAAAAATTTCATTTCGGGGTACCTGTGGCTTCACAGAGGAGACCTGACCTGGTTCTGAAAACTAATGGAAGCCTCCTGAAACAAAGATGGAAAACATAGTCTTGAGAGAGGCAGGTATAGACAAAAAGTGGGTAGTGTGTTTGGGATGATATGCACTAGAGAAAGCGCCAGATGAAGATAATAAAAGACTGGTTGAGGCCTAGTGGCTAATGGTATGAATTACAGAAAGTACCAGAAAGAAGCAAAATGTAGGTCAAGCCATACTGGAAAAGGCCTAAGTTACATTCTAAAGTTATTTTCTTTTTCTTTTTTTTTAGACCTTATGGGAGGTACTAGTTTGTTTGTTTATTTATTTATTTATTTATTTATTTGAGAGAGCAATCGAGCAAGAGAGAGATTGAGAGAACGAGTTACGGAGTGGGGCAGGGGGAGGAGCAGACTCCCTGCAGAACAGCAAGCCCGACATGTGACTCAATCCCAGGACCCTGGGATCATGACCTGAGCCTAAGGCAGATGCTTAACCAGCTGAGCCAGTTAGGCACCCTAAAGTTATTTTCTTAAAGACATCAGGAAGCTCACAGAATTTCTACTCAATGAAGTGACAAGATTGTATGTTTTAAAAGGAAAGTTAAGTGGCGCCTGGGTGGCTCAGTTGGTTAAGTGTCTGCCTTTGGTTCGGGTTACGACCTCCTGGGTCCTGGGAATTCCACCCTGTGTTAGGCTCCCTGCTCAGCAGAGTCTGCTTCTCTCTCTCCCTCTGCCCCCCCATCATGTTCTCTCTCTCTCAAATAAATAAAATCTTTTCTTTTCTTTTTTTTTTTAATGATTTTATTTATTTATTTGACAGAGAGAGAGAGAGTGATGACTATCATTTGCCAACATTGATAGGGCACTCATTACTATCACTAATAACAATAACAATAGCTAATATTTACATAATGCTTATTATGGGTCAGGTACTGTTCTAAGCAATTTACATGTATTAATTCACAGAAACCTCAAACTTACTGTTGTCTTACTTTATACATTAATAAATTATAATATGGAGAAGGGTTAAGTAACTTGCTCAAGATTACATAGCATGTAAGTTGTAGAAGCCTGATTTAGACTCAGTCTATGCTTTCAAATTATCCCATTTCTGAGTATTCGAGACGACATGAAATGTTTTATTTATTCTATATCATGTAATCTGCAAAAGTACAATTTTACTGCAAAATCAACAGGTCGGTCAACTAACATATAGCAGTAGTGCTCAAAGCATGGTCCAGGGACTCAGACCTTTTCACAGAGCCTGCAACATCCAAACTATTTTTATAACAATGTTAAAACATTATTTGCCCTTTTCACTTTTATTTTTTCATTAGATTCAATGGAGGCTACATGACTGGCGATACTGCGACAGACTGAAAGCAGAACCAAATATGAGAATCCAGCCCTCTTCTTTTAAGCTATATACTTTTGAAAAAATATAAAACAAAGTCATTCTACTTTTTTTTCTTTAGAAACAGTTATTTCTCATAAAAATGTTTCATGTTTATCTGTAGTAGTTTTGTATTGTTTTTAAATAATAAATATTTAAAATATTTCCAGTTTTAATTTCTAATACGGTAAATAGTGAAAGAGCCCATATAAACAAAAGTTCTTTAAAACCTTGATAATTTTTTTAAAAGATTTTATTTATTTATTTGACAGAGAGAGAAAAAGATTACAAGTAGGCAGAGAGGCAGGCAGAGAGAAGGGGGGAGGAAGCAGGCTCCCTGCTGAGCAGAGAGCCCGATGTGGGGCTAGATCCCAGGATCCTGGGATCATGACCTGAGCTGAAGGCAGAGGCTTTAACCCTTTGAGCCACCCAACTGTCCCAAAACCCTTGATAATTTTTACAAATATAAAGACATCTAGAGGCAAAAAGTTTAAGAGCCACTGATAGGCAGAAACAAGACAAGTAGAGGTCAAAGAGGACTTCTGGATTTCAAGCTTGAGGATCAAAAGATGGATGATACCATTTATTAAAGACCGGAGCATAGAAACAAACCAGAAGAAGAACTTAAGAAGAAATTGATAAAATAAATTTTGGCATATGTCTTTGGTCAGATTCTAAGCTGAGCCTGAGACAAGGATTCTTGTTTAAGTGATCTGTTGGTGGAAAAGTCTCAGGAAATAAGCATTAAGGGAAGCAAAAGGATGTAAGAAAAAATACAATTTGTACTAGGGTAGGAATGAAGTTCTTATTCCAGAGAAGAGAACCAGACTTTCCAGAAAGGAACTGCCATTAAAGTATTACACTAATCAACAAATATATACTAAGAATGAATCAACAATCTATTGGGCATTCTATGATGAGGCTTTCTAGGTAGTTTTTTATTAATAATAATAAAAATACCAAAGTTCTTACTTGAGTTACCTGTTAAAACATACAAATCAGAGCAGATTCAAATTCAAGATTATCCACAGAATAACAAATGTCACACTTAGTCCCTTGTATAATGACTAATAAATGGGAAGGAAAAAAGTATCATTAGAGCCAGTGCGCTAGAAAACTACATGTCATTTGTACCTGATGGTATTTAAATAAGACTCCTCAAGTAGTTGTGGCAGAAGAATGACTTAGAAATGCCCTCCAGCAGCATAAATCTGGCCCTTATGGAACACATCATTTACCTTGCTCACAAAGTCTTAGATTCATCTTCAACATAAAGAAGTAAATTCTCCCTCTGAAAATCCACAGCGTATCTTTCTTTTAGCATCTATTTTCTAAGTTGTATTAAAAGTTATTTTTATAGATCTTATCTGTGCATTTTTGAGGTCTGGGACTATATCCTTATATACTTTCCATTTTTTATTGTAATACTCAACATAGAACTTTGTGTTCTGAGTGTTCAATAAATATCCACTGGTTAATATTTGAATTATTTTTACAGGATAATTAAGACACAAGAAAGATATGGAAGGGATGGGGTTGTTTTTCCTACCCTACTATTATGTTCAGTTTCAAAGTGATTATCATCAAGTTAGTATTTTTGTTTAGTGTGTTTTTAAGGATGGATATCTTTCAAGTTCTATATTGTCTTCTGGAGTAGGAAACTTTGCAAGAACAAGAAAATACTTAAACATGGACTGGATCTTTATGCTTTAAGGATATATATTACTTAGTAAGGATTCATATTGAAAAAAAACTAAGGTTTCATGAAGAATGATGCTACATAAAAATGTGAAATATAATAAACAAAGCATCAACATAATACTTATTCAGTTCCCTAATACACTTGGGACTAATATGTAATGTCATTGTTATGTAACAAATATAAAAAAGCACATCTTGGAACACTGAAACAATAAAATTAATTTAAAAAAAAAGAAAAAAAAGAAAAAAATGTCTGCATAATGATGGTATATTTAAATTTTTAAATCTCTTAAATACTCAGTTATCAGTTCTCTGAAGGGAATGGTCAAATATATGCAGGTTCTCACAGAAAATAATAATAAAATATATTTCAGATTATATAGCATTCTTCTTCCAAGTATCCTAGTGCTATTATTATGTAAGGTACCACAAGTTTACACTCAGGGTTTATTAACCATGAAAACAACACTTTTTCTACTGCTGAAAATTATTGAGGAAAAAAAGGCCTTATATTTAAATCATAAACTTTAATCATTATGTACAGCAAAATCTTCTCTCTGTACATATTATTATATGAGTTTGTCCTAAAGTTATTAGATCTGTCTTGAACAAAAATAGCTATCAATGTTCCATTTGCCTGTGATTCAGCAAGTTAAGATGGGGAAAGAAATTGATTTTTCTAAATTAGCCACAGCTGTTTCTAGCACTCTAAATTTGAACACTTAAAAAGATTAATAGAGCAATGTATTAATTTTATACATACTATGAAAAATATACATTTTTCTTTCCCACAATTTAAAGAAAAACACTCTCTATTCTCATGAACATATTACCAGTAATATAAAAATGAAACACTTACTATGAAAGTCCCTCGCTCTATCTATCCCATAGTGGTGGTGCTGAATTTTTACATTTTTGCTAAAGCAGTTAAGCAAGATTCCTTTTCTGTTAAAAAAAAAAACAAAAAAACAAAAAAAACAAACCCAGCAGAAAGAAAGAGAAAGTGCCATAAAAGCAACCATATTTTATCAGAAGCCAAACACACAACAAATATTTCCTTGGTTACAACCATCTCTAAAGTCAAAAGGTCTATACTCAAGCTTGGGTATCGAGATGAATGGGTGCCTAAAATGTTTTAGTAACCCTAAAACCAAGAGGGGTGAGCAAATGTACTTTTCAGCATGGATTTAACATCCAAATCCAAATCTGTTCCATTTAACATCCAAATCTGTTAAATGGAAACTTGAAGGCAAAGATTTAGTGAATAGCCACTTAAATTATGGATACCAGTCCTGTGGTTAAATTGGTTGAGCTTAATCACAAAATATAACATTATTTACTGATAAAGTTTAAAGGAATATAATCCAAAAGGACAACTTTTCCAAATTGCCAAACAGAAGCTGAGATTACTAACCAATCTTTATTTTAAAAGGAATTCACCTTTTATCCATTAGCAAGGCTCCTAGCCACCCAGAAAAGCTTGAGTGATTGAACCAAATGACAACACCACAAGTATTCAAAGGACTAGATCTGAGTGTTACTTCTCTGCTCTTGGGATAATCAAGTACATGCCTTTGAACATATTAAGTAGTATTTTAACTCAGGCAAACATTTCTTTAGCATTAGCTGTTGGTCAAAACTTGACTTTTTTATTTTTAATAGCTTGGGACACAAATGCAGTACAACTGATGACCCTTTATTAGTTATTTAATACAATCACTTAAAAGTATTCTCATGTTTATAACAGTGTTTTTCTTTTGGGAAATCAGAGGAGGGTACTTTATTTTAGTTTCATTAAAGGAATTTTCCTCCCCAAACTTAGTACTTCTAAAATGTCATTTTTAATAAGAGCAAATATAGAAAGCATTGATTAAATGCCAAACACTGTTCTAAGTAACTTACATCTATGAACACATTTTACTCTCCAAATAACTCAAAAAGAATTATTACCTTTTTAAAGAACACATGAGGAAACTAAAGCACTAAGACATTAATTTGCCCAAACTCAACTAGTGAGTCACAGGACAAGGATCTGAACCTAGGCAGCCTGGTTCTAGAGTTTGTGTTCTTACCACTTTGCTTCACTCCATTTAGCACATTACTTTGATGACCATTTTTGAATTCTTAAAAAGTAGCTGACTTCCTGCTGGCTAAAATCCCAAAAAGTCAAAATATCCACTGTTTTATTTAAATCACTTTCCAAGAACTTTAAGGAATTGTATATTTCTTTCTGAAATTAAGAGCAGGCACAATTTATTTGTCAATAGTGTTAGTGTGTCATTCAGAAGGTATAAATGAGGAGCTTTGAGAAGAGTAACAACATATTTAGAGTTGTCATGTAGGCATTCTAAGTTTAATTTGTAGTAGAAGTTCCTCTTTGGAAGCACTTAGCATAGGTATTTAATTTTTGCATTTGAAAATGGACATTCAAATGATCCTGAGGGCCTTCCCTCACAGGCCACATCTGACTGGCTCCCCAGCAACACTACAGAAGACTAAGGCAGGAGGAAGGTGCAGAATGAGCAGTGGTAGTTAGTTACCCCAGGTCAACAAAACTATAAACAGAAATATGTAGCATGAATAATAAATTATTCACCCAATTTATATATACACCGTGGGATGCCTCTGCCATGTGCTCCTTTTGAGAAAAGTCCTAAGACTGCATCATTTGTTCAGTCTTTCCATAGTGTGTCCTGAATGCCTTCCATGCATCTTCATTTAGAAGAAACATAAGTTCAGGACATTTATCTCAAGGAGAGTTTGATATATTAATGGAGGCCAGAGCGAGCAGAAACACGCCACACTGGAACAAGAGGGGGACTGCGGAAGAAGAGATTCACATGCAGGCTCCACTATTTGCTAGCTGGAGAACCTTAGTGTGGTTATTTACGCTTTGTGAATATCCTTCTCCTCATCTTTAAAATGAAAAGGGTAAATAGCCTATCTAGAGTGTCTATTAATGCCTGATACCCAGCGGGTACTTAAAGGTCAATTATTGTTTTAATGGCAACTAATAAATTATGAATTTCAGTAAAAATAATAAAAGAACCATAATAAAAAAACATACAAAAAAGGGAGAAGAAATGTGTTAAAGTAAGTATAATCAATTCATAGAAAAAAAGGGTCAGTATAAACTATAGCTTTAAGGATCAGGAAGGAACTAGATGGCCGTTAAAAGCAAGAAAGATAAAGCACTACCAGGAAGAAAGAACATTATTTATAGTAATTTGGAATGTTTGGAAGCCTGAGAAGCCTTGGGACATTTGGAGCCTCAGGACGAATTCTCTAAATTGAGGTCAAAGTTTAGGAAAAAAATAAAGACAGACAGACTGTGTGCCCATTGTGAGGGCCTTGAAGGACAGTCCTATGACTAATCTACAGGTCTAATTTTGGCAATGTAAGAGAAATAACATAATAAGAATGGTTTGTTTATATATATACATATATGTATGTATATATATAGCGCATATATACATATATATAAATAATCATGAAATTTTTAAAAGTAATACCCAGTTAAAAAGTCATATTCATTTAAATTTATTCAGTGATATTTTTTCCAGTTGTATAATAGCTAGAGGATACTACCGAGATATTTTTATGAAAAGAGACAAAACCATGAAATAATTATAACTTGTAAACATGGCTCTTTTTTAAATATCAATCAGAAAATATATTAAAGACATATATCTATTACACAAATGTCCAAAAGAGTTCACAAAACAAAAAGTAAATGTACTTTTAATAAATTAAAATATAGAGTAATTTGCAAAGGTAATGCTAAATGACAACAAAATATACTTTATACACAACAAAGAAATAATTTTCCTTAAAAACTATTTATTTTGAAAATAGAAAGTGTCTAAATATATTTAGTATGCTTTAAAAATTAAGCTTTCATTCAAGACTGAGTCAGAAGTGTAAAAACATACAGAATAAGATTACTGTCCCTCAATTTACAGAATTAGCAGTAAATAATAAAGAAAACCCGAAACACAAAAAGGAAAAAGGTAGATAAGTTATCAAACAAGCTTAAAATAAGATGTGATTGATAAACAGGAAAGATGTTCTCTGATGAAATTATATATTTTCCCACTGAAATTGGGAATCTGCCTTTGAAAAAAAAATCAAAGTCATTGAAATCTTAAACCCCTATCTGCTCAACTGATAATTTAAATCACTTAAGGAAATTTTCTCTTCAACTTGCTTTCCTCAAATCTCAAGTCCTTCACAAATTTAAAAAGGAAAAGAAAAATGTACCCTGTAAAGATTAAAAATTATTGAAATGCAGCAAAATTTAAGCTAAGTGATACTTATAAACTTTCCTCCTGTATTATAAACTTGAAATCAACTTGTTTTAAAAAAATTTGACAACCAGATGATTTTGCAATTTTATTAGTATAGATGATTAGTTTCCAGTCTTTTAATAAATGAGACCATGTAACTGTCAATAATTTTTAAAGACTCCCCATGTGATTCCTCAATATGTATACAATGTGCAGTATTATGACTTTTACAATGCCTTAAAAAATAGACACATATTTCAAAAAGATTAGCATGCAAATTAGACACATGTACTTCTCTATTCTCTAGAGACACTAGTTGATTTGCCTATCCATTTAAGGACTCCTAGTAATTCAGTAACTCCTCAGGTTTGCAGGAGCCATCGGGTGGGAACTACTAATTGAGAAGTCAGTTTAGAAAGGATATAACCCATTCACACGTTTAGTGTTTCATAGTTTATGATAGGGGGTCACACACCAATTCTGAAAAGTAGACAGGTAAAGTATAAGAATTCTCATTTTTCAAACGAGAAGATCAAAGTCTAGAGAGACCAAGGAAATGGGTCAAGGTTACACAGCTTAATAACAGTGGAATTCTCTTTAGATAGCATGTCTTACTACTTATTACTAACTCAATGTTTTTTATCCATTACAACTTATTCAGCTGGTCATGGAAGGGCAGTGTAATTATTTTCATTAAAATCAGACTACCATATTTAACCAATAATTCAGAGAGAAATACAAACATATTTTGATTTATACCTTCTTGGACTATCTAAAAACTTGACTGGCTACAATTCTACATAATAATCATTTTTAGGGTATTAAAACAAAAAAGAAATGCCAAAAAAATGAGCTAGCATATGCTAAATAGATAAGCCCACTCAAAAGAGTATTATGGAATCAGAAGATGATAAATTTCCAAATACTGCAAAATTTGGAAGCTCCAATATTTCTAAATTTCCACTTTGTACTGTCACTTCTGAATGCATTAATCTATGAAACCCAACTGTCTAGTTAATTTCTTAATGATCTTAAGATCAGGTAGTTACATTAAAATGCATTAACACACAATTCGTTAATTAGTTAAGAGGCAAGCCAATTTAGAACAATACATAAGATGCTGTGCCAAAGAATGTGAGAAATAGTAATTAAACGTTCCTAAAAGAACTAAAACCGAAAAGTCAAGGAATTGGACACAGGGCACAATGCCTTAAAGCACATTATTTTGCATCTTAAAAGACCCTTATCATACTTTTTCTGTGTGTGATAGTAAAATGTTTTTTTTCTGCCCCATTCTAAAGAACCATAAAAAAGCAACTTAAAGTAGGGATGAAATAAAACGCTTACAGGTTTGTATCTCAGTGCATCTCTGTAGGATCCAAACAAAGCAGCCTGTGCCCTAAGAAAGGCCCTAGCCACTCCATCACCGGTAGCTGTAGACTGCTTCTTCAGTTTATTTTTCAGGGCCGAGACCTGCATGACAGAGAGGAACAGTTAAATTAACACCTCAGAAATTGGTACAGCGAGGTACGAACCCAATCAGCAGGCAAACCACAGTGTCTGCAGGTCAGCCAAAAACTCATCCTCCTCCCTGATAGCTTATCTTTTTAACTGCAGAGAGCACCTGCTGGTCTGTTAATTGAAACGAAAGCAGGAGCCCATAGTAATGTGCTAATGCAAATTGGTTTATGCTCTCTTTTTTTCCCAAGGCCTCTTGACATAAATAAGCTTTAATTATTTTACGGTAAACTGCCTGTGAGCCACTTTTCTGCAGATTTTTAGCAATTACAACATGTGTCTACTTGTTTTGAGAAGAAGCCGGTTGGGTATCGTTCATTTCTGCCATGTAAGGCTATTCGTTACAGGTCCTCCAGGATCACTTACCATTTAATTTTATTTTTGGAGGCCTCATTTGCATACGTAATTTCCTAGTCGTTTGTTGAATAGTTTTCCCCATTATTAGACAAAAAGAAGGGAGGAGATGTTAAAGTGATTGAGAACCTACCATCAGTAGAGAATCACGTTATGCACATGTTATACACTGTCTCATTTAGTTTTCAGAGCCTTCTAAGGCATATGCTCATATTACCATTTATGAAAGAAGAAACGGGCTTACAGATGTGAATCAGTTTGTCCTCCCTATACAGCTACTACATGGCAAGACTTGAGATTTCAACCCAGTTCTGTCCAGTTTTTTTCCACCACAATGTGCTGGGTTTGAGTTCATGGTCATCGCCTTTCGGACCATAATCAGATTAATGTTTTTAAATCAAAGATAAATTTATTACACAGGAGTTTGCATAATTTTTCAAGGCACCTGAAATCGTTATCATTTTTCATACATTTCTGTCCTTCAAGTTCAGATTCTCTGTATTTTATAGAATGGTTATTATTTATGAATGGCCCTTACTTAGATGAGTATTCTGTAGGTATAATCACATTCCTGACGTATACTCTAATTTTTTTTAAGGGGAAATGATGTGATATGTTCCTATCATTTAATTCACCCAATCAACTCCTTTCACACATTATAGAAAACTACACTCTCTACACTTAAAAAATATTGGTGCTCATATACATTCCTCATTGATGCTTTACAGGGGAACATGAAGTCACATAAAAACTGTTTTTTCAAGAAAACAAAACTGATGGGAGAAATTGTGGTTGGATTACTCCCTTAATGGAATATATTCTGACCCTTACAAAACCACCAGATAACAAAATAAAATAATGTCATTTCTCCTTTGCCTATATACCCAAGGAAGGGTATTTTTAAAAATTTCTTTATGCAAGCGGCCCTGACTACTCCTGTAGATGATGATTGTAATTGAAGTGTCAACCTAATTAACAACTAAACTTTGAATAATGCTAATGAGAAATGAACACAGCATCAGAGGAAAGACCAGCTCTACAGGTGATAAACCTTCACAGTAGTGACATTTTCCAGTGTAAAGTCACAGTTACTGTGATCTGATCAAAGAAAGAGACCCCCATTGGGTCCAATTATAACCACAGTTTTGAAAAAATTATTGAGTTATGATGTTCATAATCTATGCAGAAAGGCCTTTGCAGTATAGGTCTTCTCCCCATAGCTGTGATCTTTTCAATTTATATCCAAGCTCCACAGATTCAGATAAAAGTTTGGAGCCTAATTCATTTAGCCCACAAAGTGCATAAATCATGATTCATTTAAGAGGAAGTTTTTATTATTAAAATCTAAACTCAATAAATGCACATTTTTAGGTAACTTACATATTCAAACAATGTAGCTAAATGATGCAAAGCCAAAATCTTATGACTTGTCTTTTATTTTAAAGTTTGTAATAATCTTATTTTTTAAGCTTCAACTGCCTTTAATGAAAAACAATGGGAGTGAATATCAATACATGTATTTAATAATTGCCTTCCTCAAAAAAGGCTTATGATGGAAGGAATGTCTTTCCATGTATTACAATGGTTGCATTATTTTTAATTTACTTTTGAAAATAAAAAACATTTTAAAATGTCATGCCTTACATCTTTGCAAAAGAAAATTCCTCAAAGTGTATTTTTCTATAAAACATGAAATTGACAGTTCAGTTCTCCACAAATTGAGTATTGTTAGGACAATCATCATACATGCTCAGAGAGAATGGAGTCAAGTCAACCCATACCTTAGCCTTCTTTACTCCAAGTCCTTAGATGCTAAATTCAGTACTGCTTAAGCTAGCCAGGATATTCATCATTTTGCCACAAGCCCTTCCTAACCAACTGTAAATATGGGGCCTTCACCTCCAAAATTCAACGATATGTCCTGAGATACCTCAGGAACTCTATATACAATAGGAAAGAAAAGGAAAACACTTGTTCTAGAACTGTGTTGTCCAATACAGTAGCCACTTGAAATGTAACTAATCCAAATGGGGATTTGCTGTAAGTGTAAAATATAGACTGGATTTTGAAGACTTAATACCCCTCAAAAGGTAAAATATCTCATTAATAATGTTTTAATTAATTTATTTATTATTTTTAATTAACATATAATGTATTATTTGCCCCAGGGTACATGTCTGTGAATCATCAGGCTTACACATTTCATAAAACTTACCATAGCACATACCCTCCCCAATGTCCATAACCCTGCCACCCTCTCCATACCCTCCCTACCTACCCCCCAGCCATCCTCAATTTGTTATAGAGTTTAGGAGTCTCTTATGGTTTGTCTCCGTCCTGGCCCATTTATAATTTTTATATTGATTTCATAACAAAACAGTATTCTGAATATTTGGTTAAATGAAATATATTAAAATTAACTTCACCCATTTTTTTTACTTTCAACATGACTTCCAGAAAACTTAAAATTGCATATGTGGCTCACAGGCTTACATTTCCATTGAACAGTACTATTCTACATGAGCATACTACCTAAGGTGAGATATAAGACTAAAACATTGCCTGGTAAGAAATATGGTTACATTGTTCCTTTGCTTATATCTACATTACTTCAACCTTTACAAACTGCTTCAAGAGGTTTTCCTTGACCTACTCTAGGAGGGCTTTGACTGTCAGTAAGTAGATCTGAAGTTGTTTCTATTTTTCAGAGAACAAGAGGGCAGGTGAGTTAACTGTTTCTTGGATGCACAAATGAATGCTCAAAAATAGCCTGTAAGAATTAAATAGTTTTTAAAATCAGTTTTAGACAGAAAGATATGACTCTAATAAAAAGTGACTGCGTCAACCTTGCTGTTTCCCTGTCCTTTAGATCACTGGAGTAAATTATCACTAGTTACCAATGCCCTCTGCAGTGCTAATTAGCTTTTAGCAGTTTTTACCTATACAAATGATGATGTCTTTTCTGTACTTTACAATATTTTGTCTGGGAAATAGCATTTTCTGCTTTAACTTCCAAACTTCTAAATTTAATTATGTAATAAATGTACGTTTCCCCCCCAAATCGTGAAGTTTATATTCACATATAACCCTGAACTCAGAAGAGCATTTGGAACTTTAGTCACCTGGCTATTATCACACAATCCCTTTACGTGACACTGAAAAAGTATTGATTGTTTTCTCTTTTTATTCTTAGGAAAGGAAGCAAGTCTCAATCTCCAATGGCTAAAGACTACTTCAAAACTGACATCTGATTTTATTATGACACTCTTCAGTCTGTGAATAAATTATCTTTCTAAGTCTAATCAAGTATACTAGACTTAAAAAAAAGTTAAACAGTGAAAAGAACTTCAGAAATAAACATCATTTCACAGCTCTTATCAAATGTTTAAATTCCTTTCATACAGTGAGAATTCAGGCTTCCAAGCAGCCATCCAAGGGAGGAATTATAACCTGGGTTTAGCACAGTGGGAGTTCACTGCAACATGAATAATATTACCACCAATTCTCTATTTTTACCCTTTTAACACTAAAGTGACTATGAATAAAAGTAAGGAATTACATGAGTAAACAGAACAATCAGGTATAAACTAAAAGAGTGCAAACCACGTGCACACAGTCTGAGTAATGAAGTAATTATGCCAACCGGGAGTTAGGAAGGGAGAGCACATTAAAGAAGCTGAGTTTTTTCAGAGAAGTGCCAGATTTTTCTCTTAACTTTTAGATGTGTCTTTTCAGGAAACATAAATTAACCTCTATATCCAGAAATTTTAATTCTTCTCTTTAGAATCACAAAGATAACATCAGGGTAAAGAGCAGAAGGTAAAAATAAATGTCCAGAAATAATATTTAGAAAACGTACATAACCCTAAAACACTCCTCTGAAGTTTTTAAATACCTCCTTTTGTTTAACTACTCTGTACTGGAGAATCCACATCCATTAGAAAAGTCAGAGCTTCAAATAATTACCTGCTTTAGAAAAAAGTTACAAAGATAAAAAGTTGTATTCTCTCTTGAAACATATTATGGTCATTACAGGAAAAATCCCTACATTTCTTCAATCCTTCTCATGTTCAGGGTTTTTTCGAAATAAAATTAACCCCACCCTCTTAATATAATTTTTTAGTGAGCTTCTACTTAAGGATTAAAACAGTAACCATATTAAACGAAAAGGACAGGATATTCTTGTGGAGGGCATCATTACCTTGTCTCTTTGTATGCTTGAAATACCTACCAAAACCTATTAATATAGGGTCAGTTCTAACTATTTTCCTTACAGAGGCCATTATAAAATTAAGACAACCAGACTGCTCCACCGCAAGCCCAATGTCAGGCCAGCATCTCTAATATCAATGTCACTTCCATTTGTCCAGTTACTCAAAAAGGCATCTTGCTGGTCTTCCTCACCACTTGACCCCTTCTAATCTCCCACATGCAACACATAACCAAGCACTGTCAGTTAGTCCGCTGATGGAGATTCAAATCTGTCCACTTTTCTCCACATACTTGCCACTATCAAGTTCAAGCAACTAGCATCTCTACCTAGACTATTGCAAATGGTCTCAACCATTTGAGTTGATCTTCCTGCTTCATTCCTTACACCTAGTAATCTTCAGGACCTAGATCCCAAGATGATATTTTTAGAAGCCAAAGTAAATCACACTATTCCTTTGCTAAAAATCTCCAGTGAATTTCCAATAAAGTCCAAATGTCCCTAACAAGAGCTACAGATCTTTTTTGATTGCACCGCTTTTCTCTCCAACCTCATTTTGCATAACTCTCTCTTTTGTTCCTCTCACTACAACTACATAAGACTTCTTTCCATTTCTTGAATCGGCCAACCGCCTCCCCACAGTAGAACCTTTGTACATGCTATTCTTCCTTCTCTCACTTGCACAGCTTACTCACACTTACTCAGGTCAATTCTGGAAACAGATATTTGGACACATTGAGCTCAGCTGGACCACAAATGGCTAATCTGAGGATTTCGACTGATAAGAATGGTATCTCAGTTTGGCTAAAATCATTTCATTTCAGCTTATTTGTGGCAATATGACTGCTAGTCCACCAACATTCACTCTCCCTCTCTTTAGTAATAGAGATCCTAAGTTTTGACTAGTGCTTGCTCAACCTCCCTATGCTGATCCAGGTATTTTGACATCCCTCATGGCTTGGTATCTGGGTTCAGATGAATGGAATGTGAGTTCCATGAGAGCAGTTTATTACATCTTCCTGTTCACTCAGCTCCTGGCATAATAAAGGCATTATAGTAGGTGCTTGATAAATAATTGAATGAATGATGCATTCAATGAATGAATGAATGAATGAATGAATAAATAAATAAGCAACCTGTCACACTTCTACATTAATTTCTCTAGTTCACTGATTCAGAATATCTAAGATGGGGCCCAGGAACAAAATTCATTGAAAAGTTCACGAAGTCATTTTTTTTTTTTTTAAAGATTTTATTTATTTATTTGAGACACAGAGAAAGTAAGAGAGAGCATGAGAGGAGAGAAGGTCAGAGGAAGAAGCAGACACCCCATGGAGCTGGGAGCCCGATGTGGGACTCAATCCCAGAACTCAAGGATCATGACCTGAGCCGAAGGCAGTTGCTCAACCGACTGAGCCACCCAGGTGCCCCAACAAAGTCATTATATCAGCAAGATTTGGGTACCACTGTTGTGACAATGCACACAATATCATACATACAAAAAGTCTCTTGAATGTGGAAAATCCGAGAACTTAAAAGACTAGAAACAAATTGGAAATTTATCTTTAAAGCCAAAATCAAGGTATTTCCATTTAAGTATATATGAATATATGTATGTATGTTTTAGCAGTAAGAAGAGTGAGAAGCATCCCATTAAGATGTTACAGTGGGGAAAAAAAGACATTCAGAGAAAGGCCAGGTAATTTAGTTGGAAATGAAAACCTATGAGAAAGCCAAGGAACTTCATGAGCACTTAAAATCACTAAGAGTAACAAACTATAAATCAACTGTAAAATGGCAAAAATACAGAGACATAAAGAAGGGAACTGCTAAAGCCTGTTCACTACAGTGGGTGGGATAGATTCTCTTACTCAGTTGGGAGAAAATAACAAAGACCTTTTAAAAGTTTGGAAGCCCAGTTAATTAAGGTTTTGAGTTTTATTTTTTGTTTTCTTTTGCTTTTGTATTTAAAGTTTAGATTAAAAAAAATACATGCCAAGAAAAAAGTACAAAAAAAAAGCAAATTCTATAGTTTACTTACAAATAACAACAAAACACCTGTTATTAACAATCACATCTCTCAAAATATTTAAAAGAATAGTGAGTTTCCACAGACACCCAAAGTCGTGTGCAGAAGCACAATGATGGCCATCACAACACGGTCTCCCTTTCCAGAGAGAGGAAATAAGTTCCACTCACAACCAAAAAAGTGTAAGTTAAACATGCATCCAGGTTTCTTCTTTTCATTACTATAAAAGTCAGATGAAAATATCCTTATAAAATGTTCTAAGAAGTAACTCTAAACAGGGACTTTAAAAGCAACTTCTATTACAAAAGATAAAAGAAATGCAATTATGTTTCCCTTCAACCATCACTTACTGAATGCCTACTATTTACAAAGCCCTGTGCTAAGACTCTGTGGCAGGGGCAATGTGCATCTAGGTGCCTGAATTCTGACAGCAGGAGATTGAGGAGAGAGCATGACTGCATTTCTCCCGGGGAAAACTGAAAGCAGTATTTGTCTCCTGAAATCTACTCTATTAATCACCCCCCCAAATAAAAAAAAAAGTCCTCTAAATTACTCTAGAACTTGAATGAATTCGGGTTATCTTTCTAACCTGGCCACTCCAGAAATTTGCTGGGAAATTTATTTACTGCTAAACACGATAAGGATTCTAGCAGAGCTGTGGCAAACCTGGAACTAATATAATATTCTCTGGGGCCTTTTCTTTTTCTTTATAACATATATTATGACAATTTAACATATTAAACCTTCATGTTAGGTTAGAGGAAATATACAAAGAATTAAACATATCTTAACTCTTCGCACAGTTGAAAGAGTTAAACTTGTTTACATACTTTCATTTTTTTAAAGCTGATTTAAGAAAATTCTCTGAACTAGCCAGCTCTTTCCCAAACTTATTCTAAAATTAATTAACTCACTTGAATGCAGGGATCTTAAATTTTTACTTAAAGTCAGAGTTCTGGGGATTTTCTCCAGGTCTTTAGGCTTTTAATTTAATGATTTTTGGTGATTCAGAGCAATTTGTGTCTTTTCTTTTCATTGCACAATAAAGCCATTAACCTTTCTTCCATGTGTTACTTGAAAGTGTCACTAAAAGACACACAGTATTTTAGATGACCCCATTTTATAATAAAGTATTTTCAATATTTTAGTAATTAAATATGCTTTATACTAAATGTAGCTATCCTATAACATACCAGGGTCTATAGTGAATTGCACAATAATGCTTAAGTGTACTATGTCCTACATACCCTCATAATGGAAAATAAAAAAATCAGTTCCAACAGGGTGATATAGAAGATGAAAATAAGTTTTTAAAAGTGTTAATCCTAATTTAAATCAAACAGATTATACTGATATTTTTCAAAGCAAGATTAGAATAGAGAGTAAGCTTCTATATTAAATTCTAAAACAGTTATTCATTACTGTTTATCATGTTTATATGAGAGAGACCATGGTCTAGAGTTTGGGGAATAAATATGACAGGATCAATGTATATAAACTAAAGCTCTAGAAATACGATTAACAGTATTCTTTCTGTATTTTCATCTTCTTATCTAAAATAGGAGTAAGTATATTGACCTGAGAGTATATTATTTCTTTTTACAATCTCATGAGTTAAAATTATTTAAAGACAGTTAAGCAATATAGGCCAAAATACACTTTCCTGGTAATGGATATTTTAATGCATGTAACTTTTTCAGATGTCAATTCTAACCCGCTTTCATCTATTAGAATTAGTTTACAATAGTTCTAACTTAATTTCCTCATGAAGACATTTCCTAAATCTCATTACAATTTTAATTAGCTTAATTTTCTAATAAGTGAGTTATCCTATTTATTTTTGAAATAGTTTACAATTCTCCAAATTCCTTTAAAAAATATTAATGATCATAAAAGTTAAAATGAGCAGTAGTACCTTAGAAATAGAACATTTTAAGTTATTATGTAACTGAAACTAAATTTGTATATGTATTTGGAATGAGGTCTTAATAGTACATTATCTCAGATTAAAATGAACTCACTTGATATTTCAAATGTTGTATTTAATTCAACTGTTTCAATTTCCCCACACTTAAAAACATACCACAGTAACACTAAAATTCAACCGATATTGTTACATAGCCCTAAAATTTATTT
The DNA here is from genome assembly GCA_028533885.1 of Nasua narica. Lineage (NCBI taxonomy): Eukaryota > Metazoa > Chordata > Mammalia > Carnivora > Procyonidae > Nasua > Nasua narica. Next base: position 29,784,823 of record CM052814.1, on the reverse strand, counting down.
TTTATATAAAAACGATCTACGTGTTTGAAGGTATCTATATTTGACATAGCCGCTAAAAAACAGAATCACAATGCATGAAGACAGAAAACTACAAAGTACATTTTAATGGATCTACTGCTTTTAAAAGATATTCCATGTAATAATCAATATCGTTAAAATCACTCTCAATAAAATTTGTTTTTTTTTCTTTTAATGATCCAAATCTATAGTGAAATGATGAAATCGAAAAACAAGTGTTCTTGTCAGAAGACAGGAAGAGAGTTTTTTCCCCTTCCCTTAAGGAAAACAAAGGATTCCTGAAAGCTTTGCCCTGATTTATTTTTCCAATTTTAAATACCTTAAGAGTAGCGGAACTGCTACTGGCATGGTAGTATTTCTAACAGTCAATAAATCTAAAATATTATGTGTGAATATTGGAATGAAGCCATTAAGAAGATTACAGCATGCAACACAGCAGAGGGTCCACAGGAAAAAAGAACTAGTAATTCGGGACAACTGTGACCACTGACCTTTGAACAGCCAAGACCACTGGTCAGGCTGACACAGTAACAGAGTGCACATGCACAGAAAGTCATCTAGCCTGTAAGTATAATTTAAATGCCTTGGTGAATGATTTTAAAAGGCCCCCTTTTAAATATCAGTTAATTTATTAAAGAATCAAACAATACCAGTAGTAAAAATTTCCAGGATTCTAGTCTATTTTATTAATTCAAATCACAAAAAAATTCAGTAAGATCATTTGTAATTTTAACACATCTCATTTAAAACATTTATGATTAGAGAAAGTATGATGTGATAACTTTATCATATCTCCTACAGAACTATAAGAGATAGCATTTGGAAAACTGATGAAAATGCTAAATTTATTAGAGAGGGGTTAAAAACAATCACCTAAAATATTTTTAGAAAATGATTATAACTTTAAAACTTCTCATACTTTCAGCAAATGGTCCTAGTTCCACCCTAGGGCTGTAGCCACTTATTCATTGTTCAAATTTGTCTGTACTTCTGTGGCCTTTAATTTCAAGTATAGATACAGTTATATCTAAACCACCTAGCAGTGTGCCTTTTTATGATTTTTTTTATTTTCAGTTATGTACAGTTAACTGTTACTTATAAATAAAGGAGATGGTCCCTCCTGTCATTTTACATATTTAGGCTTCTACGTTTTGTGAGTACTATTTAACTTCTTCACATTTTAAAATAAATGTCTTAATATCAAACTAATTCTACTGGGAAAATAATACTTTTTTCAATTAAAAAAGAATCACCCATCAAAAAAAATACTATTAAGGATTGTATTTCTCAAAGAAATAAAATCAACCATCATTGAAACTGACCATAAAATTTTTTATGACACAAAAAAGCTGAATTATTTCCCTCTTTTCTTTCTCTTCTTTTTTTTTTCTTTTTCAATAAACAACCCTTTCTCCTTAGGGCATTAACAGTAGGAAATGCATTGCACATAAAGACAATATTTGTAAAACTTGGGACTTTATTTCATAATTATTTTTCTATCCAATGAAGAATTCTTTGATTAATTTCTAAATGAATAACTCTAATCATTTCTAGCAGCTTCTGCAAAATTTTTATAATGAGGCAATCTAGTTATAATGAGCAAAAAAGATAATATAATTCTTTACTGGCCTGGGTTTGGATTTGTTCATACATAGCATTAATTTTACTATGGTAAGATAAAGTAGTTCAATTTAATTTGCTTCAAGGTCAGCAAATATTTTAGGTTATTTATGGGCATAAATAATCTGATTTTAACTTTAAAATCACATTTTTCCTATCACTAGCTGTAAAAACAATTAAAACAAGTATTACTGTATTTTTTGAGTTTGAAATTTTTAATTCACTTTTTCAAACTCCCTGGTAATGATTTCAAAGTACTTGCAATATTACAGAAAAATATATGATGGAGGATTTTTATTTCCAAATTTTACTATCCCTGAAAAAAGTGGATTTCTTTAGGAGAGTTATTTTTAACTTAGAACTATGTTCAAAAGATATATTTAAGTAGCCATTAATATATATACGGAAACAGTACTAGTCTGCAATTTTCCCCTCTTCTAAGGAATACGAAGGCCAAAAAAATGCATTTTTGGTGACTAACATGAAACACAGAATATTTCCTATTATAAGCTGCAGACACACACACACACATACACACACACACACAGACACACACACACACACACACACACACACACACACACACACACCCTCTGCAAGATCAAAGACCAGAAGAGAACTGGCACTTAATTTATCAGCCTTTACAGACAAAAGACAGTTTTCGTCATTTCAAAAGGATCAGATGTCTTTTATGACAAACTGGGTTTGCAGTTTAATTTACAAATAGAATTCTAAGTAAGCAGTCTTTGCTCTGCCAAAGCAAATGACAAACAGTGTAGGTTTTCATTCTTGCGGCCCTCAGCAGGATAGAAAAGATTAAAATAAAACTGAAATAATTTAGAGAAAACAAATAAATGTTTCAGAAAGTTGAGGGAGATCAAAGCCAGAATTTTCTGACCCCAACTGTACAAGCATTTCTTATTATATTGACCAGTGCCATCAGATCATTAATTAAAAGGAAAAGCACTGGCAGGTGGCAGGGAAGCAAAAGCCGGTAATTGGCCCCCTTCTTCTCCTTGCCTTCAAAAACTCTCTCATTCTTTTGCAAGACATGCCACTAGGCAGACAGAAATGCCTACTTTGTAATATAATGATTAAGATGAGATGAAGAGACTTAGGTTTAAAGAAACTCTGCCTAATGAATGCATCTAGCTTTTTAATTATGATCCTACTTTTACAATAGGAATAGGACGTTCCATTCAACATCTCCTCAACTGCCAAAAGGTAGAAAATGTTAAATATAGAATCTATACAGAATCCTCTCACACCCATGCACATACTGAGCCCTTTTATTTCGGATAGCAAACTGGGAAAAATAACTCTTGACAATTCAAGGGTCCAGTAGAAAACATCCATCTATCTATCTATCTATCTATCTATCTATCTATCTATCTATCTATCTATCTATGTTCACCACAAAATAGCCTTCAGACTTACCACATCACTCGGTAGGTTGTTCAAGTCATTAAATGGTGATTCTAAAGTGTTTGTGTCAACATTTAACATAACCACATCCTCCAATGATTTATTTTTCACTCTCTGTTCAAAAAACACAATTATAAATAAACATCTTAGTATATTTTCTTCCAAAACTGTAATGAGCTTAGAAATGTAGAGAAAATTGTCTTAATGATAATTAGCGTTGGGAAAAGAAAAAAGGAAAATCCCATATTATAAGAACATATAATGACTTTGCCTTATGAGAAAAAAAAATTTTCCATAACCAATCAAAAAGATTGGGTAAAAGAAAATCCTTAAAATAGAATGTTTGGTCATCTAAACACACTGATTTAGTTTAGAAATACTGAATATAATTTAACTACCAAAGAGATATTATAACAAAAACTCACAAAATAGGCACAGCTACATTAAACCCCCAAATTTATAACTTTACCAAATGAATTTCAATCCTATTGATACAGGAACTTATGGCCAGTTCTATACCAATTTTTAGCATAAATCATATTGTAGGGTTAACATAAGCCAATACTTATGATTACTGTAAGTGAACTAAGTTTAAATTAATAAACATTTTCTCTGTATTTCCATATCAATTCAGTATTAGCTGATAATGAGGACTGTAAGTTGAGTAGGTAAAATGATAAAGACAGCAGTGATAAGGAATTGTAAGTAATATTTATCACATGAATTTAATATAACAGATCAAATTTAATAGCCTATCGGATTGTTTGACTTGCTTATTTATTTGACAATTTAATCAAATGGCTAAATTATCTTAATATGCGGACTAATGACGGTAAATTAGAATTTCATCAAATTTTTCATCCTTAAAAAAAGAAAATAGTTTATTTTTCCTATTTAAACTAATATGTATATTTAAATCATATAATCTATTTGCCTTATTTAGATGATAGCAAATAGTATTACTTTTTGATGCAAATAAATAAGGAGTTCATTAATGAAATATATCTATCAGAATTCCATAATTGTATAGGTCAACTGGCAATAAGCAAATTAATTTCAGTGTAGTATTTTTCTTCAGTACAGTATTTTTTAAAAATGACATTATAAAATAATTGCCATTTTTTAGAATTATTAAATAACTTACATTTTAAATTGGTCAAACCAATTTTCTTAAGTTGTTCAAGAATGAAATTTCCTTGATCCATTTAGATCACTGATCTCTGCATTTTAGGCAGAATGTTAAGTTTGCTATGGAAATGGTGGTCTAGAGTAGGGAATTTGTATGTGTTAAGAAAGCCACAGTGTCTGTGTAGAATATGAATTCTCAAGGGAACATATTTTAAAAATCCAGCTTGTAAAAGACATTGTAAGTACTCTAAAATAAAAGTCAGGATGGCTGTTTCTTAGATATTAAGAGACAATCACCTACAATTTGTGACACTATTGACAAAACATTTATAAATAAACTTATCCTCTTCCCTTTGCATATGTATACATATATGCAAAAAGAGCTCACATACATAAATACGTAGTTATCTGAGTTAACTACAGCATAAATAAAAAAATAACCTATTTTATATGCCAAATACATTTTTATTAGTGGCATTCAGGTGGGAAAGTTATGTCATAATTGTGATTTCCACCTTCAATTCTAAGTTGTCCCTTTTAACAGAAACTATAAAGATAATCCAGAAACCCAAAGCACTTGTTAAAGGATGAACTGAGTTCCTCTAAATAGCCTAGAATAATGGTTATGTGGTGCCTAAATATTTTGTGATGACACAAATGCTAAACTCTGAAAAAGACGATTAGTATTAACACGAAATGAATACTTTTTCCCAAGTTGCACTTAGTTTAAAAAGTCTGATAAAAGCTGAATATTAAATTTTGTTCAAGGGACCATTTGATAAGAATGGAAAATGTATTAATTTCAATAAATCAATACAATGGAACTCACTAAAATGAGAATGATTCTACATTAGCAACAAGGGAAATACCGTATGTAATTAAAAATTTTTTTTTAATTTGGATTAATGTCAGTATTTTATATACGTTTCCTACCAGGTCAGGCTTTAACTATTTTCTAAACAGGAGTAAAAAGTTATACAGTATATAAAATGGTACCACTTTCTCTGTCTCATATTTTTATAGTTCATAAAATTCATCAGCTTGCTTGGATTGGGAAAGAGTAAGAAAAAGGAGAATTTGGTTTTTTTCTTCAAAAATAAGAAAATAATATCAGGACAGAGACCAAAAGTCTTATGAAGGAAAACAGTAAGGTATTAAAGTAATAAGTTTTTCTCTCACACTCTCTCTATATAATAACCCATCCGGGCAATGTGACTACGAATGTGCATCATGTGTGTTACTGTAAGGAAATGACACAGTGGCAGTAGTCCCATGTTCTTGTAAAACTGAGCCAGCATTTTAGTTAGAATCTTTTGTGTATTTTAAAACACATAATACAATCCCCACATCTGTAACCTCCACTAACTTATTTTTCATCATTTATAGGCCTTTGAGTTCATCCCTAAAGTCTCATTTTCAGGGAGAACAAAATGTCCTTAATCTTTATTTTGGAAGTAAATTCACTTTTAAAAAAGAGATCTAGCCATCTTTCACTCATGATAACATAAAAATAATAAAAAGAAATATTTGAAAGGATATTAGTTTCACATCTTTGAACAATTATATTTAGAAGTCTTTGTAAAACTGTTATGTGAAACTATCTTGACCGAGAGAGAGAATATGGAATATTTTGATTATTCCTAGAAAAAAAATCTGTTGTAATTGCAGCCACGCAAAATGTAAAAAATTACTCAGTTCAGTCTCACATACAAAATATCTAAATCGATATATCCATATTTTAATTATAATACCATTAACATAAAATAAGAAAGCACAAAAGATAAAAAAAGTGTGCCATTAATGATATAATAAGAATGGAATTGCAGGATGCGTATCATCTTGTAATAAATTAAGGAGAAAGTTACTAAATGGTACCCAACTGGTTTAGACATTCCTTAAGTTCCTTTTATACCTTCTCGTTCACTATTAAACCAAATAAACCAAACAGAACTGACTACAAAGACAGTTCAATAAGTCCAGAGTATAAAAGGTATGGAGATTTCAGTCAATCTAATCAAGGCTCTAAAACAGTTTTATTTAATGATGAGCCAATTTAAAACAGAATGGACCATTTCTCTAAGACAATACTGCAAGAAGTTATAAATTCTTAGATTTGCTCCTTAAAAAAAGGACTGATTTTCTCTAAAGGACCCAATAAATATATGATAAGTTTGGAAAGCTGAATCATTTGTATTAAAAGTTGATATGGAACCATTATGCAAAAAATGTATATAACATCAACAGGTACAATAAACAACTTTAAATGTTTTTCGTCTGTACAAATATATTATAAAAATTATGTATTCTATTAGATACATTAAATAAGAAGAGACACGTGCACTAATATTAAATTCAAATTTGATGACTTCTTTGAAACCATACCAACCAACTGTGGTTAGATTTTATACAGTGAAAATACTGATGAGCAAAATACTAGTTACATATTCTATAATCAAATAACAGACTAACTACCTACTCATTCATGTTTCATTTTATCCAAATTGACCTTTCACTGCCAGTACCTTGTCATGTAAGAACAAGTTTTCTAAAAATTAATAAACATACTTATAATGTAATCCAACTCAGACTTCAAAATTAAAAACAAATTAAGTCTACTAAAGAAATCATTAAAATGTATTCTTTGTTAATAATTAAACAAATAAAAAATGTTGCCTTAGCATTCTGCAAAAGGAGCAAATGACCAAAACGAGAGCACATGTAGAATTCTCTAACTCAGGAAGGACTATGACCTCTCCAGGCATGATCCTCAGGAATTTTAAAATAATCAGTGGGATTTTCCTTGATCAGCAGAGTGAGGACTGATGGTATACACAGTGACAACAACTAATGAGAAAACCAAATCGAACTCATTTAGGTTGTTGATTAGAAATTGGGCTAATATACAATAAGCACAATCAGCAAAAGAAAAAAAAAAAGAAAGAATACTGAATAAAACTGAAATCAACTAGCTTAAATGATGCTATGCAACTGACCCAAGTCTTTTGTTTGGATCCAAGTCTTTTATTTATTTATTTATTTTTAGAATCTAATCTTCTAAGAAGTCTTCTCTGGAAATCTCACTGATTCCAAGAACAAGTATATAAAGTTTAAAGTTTTTCACTATAATGATGACAACTCACAAAAATTATTTTGGAATGAAGTGATAACAGTGCAAAAAAAATCCCTTCATTTTAAATCCCCAACAGGACTGGAAATTTAAAAAATTTTAAAGCTATATTCTAACTTAAAACTTCATGATTAGTGTATTAAAATCACATCTTGAAAAAGCACACTGATAAACTGGATCATAATGGATTGAAAAATAAAAACATTTTCCCTTTATGACTCATAACTACATAGATTCTGACCTTCAAAATAAGGTCTGAAAGAGAAATAAATATAAAAGATGCCAAGTGCCATAAAAAAGTGGTTCATCAAAGACTAAGTTTTTAGTAGGTAATACTTACCACATGACCTTGACCAAATTTAACATAGTTTCATGGTTTCATGCCCTTAAAGATGGTCATTCAGTATACTAATTAAAATGAAATTATTCCAAATATTACCTTTTTGAAAATGATCGTGTAAGTATACCCTAAATACAACACTTGCCACTGCTTTATATATTCAACTGATACTCTTTCGAGACACAACTGTTTTAACTATTATTTTTATTAATCAATTTATCACTCACGCATCTCATGTCTGAAAGATACTCACCTCTATGAGGCTGGAGTGTATTCCAATCAGGTATGGCATTGGAGCACTAAATTAAAGATATATAATATATATATATATTCATAAATTCATTAAAACTGAAACAACTATATAAGTAATTCAGAAGTTTTAAAAATTAAATTAAATGTGCAGTTCTAATATAGCCCATTATAGATATTTAAAGTTGTCCAATATGTAAAAATCAAAATTATCTTAGAGGCCATTAATATATTCAAATTAAGGTTGGTTTGCATAAAAATCACAAAATCACGTATAATTAAATGTGGTAATGCCTAAAAAAACTTTTTTATTTAGGTAGAATATTAGAGTCTAGGCCATAGTCTGAGTTAAACCTTCCACATACTTCATATCAACTATATCCTAATTATCAAATTTATTCACATTTGTTTCATATGCCTTTTTAAAATTCGATTAGATTCTTATTTCTGTGATTTTCTTACTATATCATCATTATTTCATACCTACAATGGCATCAAAATTTTTTGAGTTAGTCAACCATCCAATGTTTATTGGGACCGACTATGTGCCAGGCACTGTTTGGGAACTAGAAGTACAAAGATAAACAAGTTCTTCTTCTACTGTTATCATTCTCTTTCTGAGTTATCTTTTTGCTCATGTACTTTGTCCTTTATTTAAATGTCATACAGTATGGTGACTAATATAACATAATAAACAAACAAATTAATAAGTAAATAAATGTCAGACATTCTTATTTATCCCATTTTCACTTCTATTAATAAAATAATTTTAACAAATCAAAACATGCAAATATGTGTAAGAATAACACTGAAATAATTAATTCAACAGATAGTATCTGGAGCACAACAGATGTTAGAACCTGGGCTATGGGCTAGGTATAATAATAAATGATATAAACAGAATATATTCCCGTGTGGATCTTACACTCCAGCAGAGGATACAGACATTAAATAATTTTTGTAACATAAAATCAGGCTTTCAAGTAATTTCTGAAACATTTCTCATAAAATACAAGAACGGAATTATCTAACCTGACATTTTGAAATCAAAATATTATTTAACAAGAAAACGTGAGAATGGACAGTGTCTACAAAGGTTCTAGAAGATATGCAAATAGAGGGTACATATTGCATGGAGCACTGGGTGTGGTGCATGAATAATTAATCTTGTAACACTGAAAAAATAAAATAAACATATTTGTGGAAAAAAGATATGCAAATAAATAGCTATTTAAAAATAAAACATTTTTGACATTTCTTGTATAGATATCTGTGTTATAGTTAATGCAAACATTTTCTATGCTAATGAAAACAGTCTTTTTCAAAGAATTTGTTTAATTTTCCAAATATCATTTTCACTATTAAAGTTGGGCTGTCGAAACTCCTGCATATCCACTTTGCTACTGAGAACCAGTCATAGATAAAGCTAACAGCGCTCAACAGATCCACAGTTTTCAAGGTAACCTCAAACAGCTTCAAATTTAAAGATGGCTTACTCACTAACATATATTCAAAATTCACCAAAAATAAGGATGGTTAAAGGTTATATTCGACTTCTCATTATCCTCTTCATTATTTCTTATTGTACGAGATTCCATTTAATTCCCTTTTGTAGCTTTGTTCCTTCCTATCTTTTTTTTTTTTAATACAATAGACCATCTGGAATTGATCTGATATTCTGGATCATTTGCCTGAAAGTTAAGAACTATTTATAGATCTTGATATCCTTAAGACCTAACAGATTTTCTGCCTTCAAAAGGAAACAGGAGGAATAAATGTGGACTGCTCTACTTCTGCTTAAATAAAGGAAGGCTGATTACTTCCCTAGTTTAAGTTCTCATCTCTGGAATTCCTTCTGGGACTCCACAGAAGACATAAAATATATGTCACTAACTATTCTGGGCTCCCACGACTGGGTCAGAACATTTTCACAAAACAGGATAGCAAATCCCAAGATTTTAACTATGTCAAGCTGTCCATGTCCAAAATAGTATAAAATTATTAAAGTTACTGTGCAAACTTCCAATTCACCCTAGGTTTATCCTTCCCACAAAATTTACAACATAGAAAGTCCATGGTGTCTCAAATTTTGAAGCACATTTTAATATAATGAGTATTCATCAGAAATATATAAGCTTTCTAAAATTAACAATTACTATGTCCGTTTTACAGATGTTGGATGAACACTGAATGGATCAGATTTCAAAAATTCAGAGCCAAAAGTAGTAGCTAACCTACTGAAGTCCAATGAAATACAGCTAACACTTTTAAAACTTCATGAGGGCTAGTTAATTCTTGAAATACAAAAATATAAATGTTTAGCAGTTGTTAAACTAGAATAAAACTTCAATAAAGGGCTCATATGTAGAACTCAGTAATGAAGTAACTTGTAACTTTTTCTGTGAGATTACTGGGAATCTATGTGTTTTATGTCACTAACTACTAACAAAATCAAAAACATATAGAGATGTTAGAACTGCAAACATTATTATTCTAGAGCACAAATTCCTAAAATAATCATGATGTTTTTGCATACAGACTTTATAGAATATATTTTATAGACAGATTTTATATTTTATGGAATGTAGATTTTTACCAAAGTTATTTCTTTCTCATTAAAATTGGATTGTGCACATCCTAATATTAAATCAGCCAAATCTCATGAAAAGTAATTTTGCAACCCTAGCTGAAATCTCCTAATTAGATTAGGGTGTTAATAAGTCAGGAAGAGATCCTTGGCAACATAGTTGTTTTATCATCCACATGCAAAATTGTCTTAGATCTTTCCGTCAATGAAGTTATTTTGCAAAGATAGGATACAGGAGACTATTATGACTACTTCTTCTTTGGGCAGCAATTAATCTCTACTCAAAAATAATCACCGTGTAATAGCTTTTTTTTTTCTTTTAGGTTTTCTTACAGAGACCACCCGTGGATACACAGTAATAGCAGTTTATTAACTTAGGTAGTCTAAACAGCACAATTTTCCATTTATGTTTTAAAAACAATTCTCTCAAAAGCTAAATCTGCTCCTTTCACAGAAAGAAGAGACAGATGGGTAGCCTAAATAAAAAAGTGACTCTTGAACAAAAAATGATTATAATTTTACTGGTACTAGAGTGATACTACCTCCTAGGTGTTTAAGGACTCAGAAAGGTTAAGCATGTGTGGCAGTATCATGGACTTCCCACGTTAAAGTTCTCTCTTTCTCTCCCTCCCTCCCTCTTTCTTTCTCTCTCTCTCTCTTTCTCTCCATAGTAAAAACACTTAATATGACCTCTGCCCTCTTAAGAAATGTTAACCATAGGCACAATATTGTGCAGCAGAGCTCTAGAACTTAGTCATCTTGTATAACTGAAATTTTATACCTGTTAAATAGAAATTCCCATTCTTCCTTCCTAAAGAAAATGCAGATGGTGTCATTTCCTCCCTGTTGCCTTCTCTATCCTACTGAACAGTGTGGGCCACTTCTTCCTAGGTGTCCCCATCCGTGTTGCTTTTACATGCCTCTGGTATTAACCTTATAGTACCAAAGTAGCGCTCTGTGTTCCTCTTGTGTGTGCATGTGTGTGTGTGTACTCCATGCATGTATGTGTAAATTTCTTCCTCTTTGTGGATACTGCAAGGGCAGAAACTATGTTTCATTCATGACCTTACATATACTCACTGCTTGGCAAATAGGTGTTCACTAAATATTTTATGTACAAATGGATGGATGAATGAATGAGTCAACAAATTAGCTAGCCCTTCATTAGTGGACCCCGATGCTATATTCATGCATGGTCACAAGATGGCATTATGGCTCTCCACAGTCTATCTCACAGCAGCGATACCAGGTGCGCAAACAAAAATACTTCCAGAAGACAGGATTATTTTAGGACTTGGAAAGTTCCAATCACCTTGAAGAGTTGGCAAAAAGACATCCAAGCCATCAAACCTTCCTAGTGCTACTTTTGAAATGAAATATAAAAATATCTTTATTTCAAAACTATGAGATTGAAGGAACAATCTCTAATCTTTTTCTCCTTTTTGCATAGAGATCAGTATGATTCTAAGATCATTTGCCAGGATGCAAAGGAAGAAAACCATTTTCCGTAAGAAATATTTTAGTCCATAAAATTTTCTCACAGAAGAGAGCTAGGGTCTTAGATATTTCTTTCAAAATAAAGAAAAAGAACAAAAAATTACATTATACTGCTCAGTTCCTGATAGAAGCTGAGCCTATCATTGTGACCTTAAGGTTCAGGAAGTTTCAGATAACTCCTTGTTTGATTATCACTGCTGTACTCTCCGGAACAGGGAACTGTCTGGCACAGAGGCTGTTAGAACTTGTCCTGAAGGCTATTTCAAGGTTAGAAACCAGTAAGAAAATTCGAGGGACTGAAATATGAAACAAGCTTCCTTCCTTATAGTGGAAGCAGCAGAAGGACTTGATGGCAGGGTTAAAAAGTATCAGGAAGACATCTCTGGAAAGAATTAGCACAGAACTACCCACACCATAGAAGAGTTTCTAAATAACAGTATTTTAGAAAGTTTTAAATGTGTAATCAGTACAGACAACTGAACTTAAAGGGACATTACCTCCTAAGAGGTCAGAATGTTTTAATAGAGAAATTGAAAGAGCATAACATTATATATGAAAAAATATATAATTCTAAGCTTCATCATTCGAAGTGTTAGTTCTTGAGCCACTAACTTGATATGTATTTTTAAAAATCATGTATCAATATATTTTCAAATACTTTTGTAAAAATTATTTAAAATGAATAAATTTTAATTCTCAAACACCATGTGCCAGGATCTATGGCATTGTCAGTGTGAACAAACTGCCATTCCTGCCTTCAAGGATGCTAATATGTACAGAGAAACACTAAAATGAATACGAAAGAACCTATTTATAGATCTAGGTTAACTCTCAGACTTGTGTGTGTGACACTCCACAATGTAAGTTGCCCAGTTATAATCTTCTGCCAAAATTTCTCCTTTCCCGTACTCAAAGGGCTGAATGGCAGTGGTAGATCCTATTTCAAGGCATTATCAATATTAATAATATTACCATGCTGTGGAAACACACCATATATTGGTATCATCAATATGTGGCCAGATATATGTGCTGTCATTCCAATCACTTGATCTGAAGAGAGTTAGTCATAAAAACTTAATAGTAAACCTCTAGGTATGAATTTAAATTTTTTTAATCCTGAAATACTATAAGTGATTCGCTTTTCATGAAATAAAAAAGTTAAATACTTTGATTCTAAAAGAGTTTTGTTTTTTAATAATATAAACACATTGTAGTCAAAATTACTTCTCTCTGTGTGTGTATATATGCATGTGCATGGTTTAGAAGAAAAAATCCCAGATTTCTTAAGAATTAAGCTATGCCCCCAGAAGATAATTATGCGAGGAAGAGAACATTTAACCCTACAGTCCAGAGAAGGTCTCAAGGCTGCTGTTTCAGACTCTAACCCTTACCCAGCCTCACTGTGAGTATACACACTCTTCCAGAGGAAGGGAACAGAAAAGTTCTACGGGGATAGCTGAATTTAAATTGGGTGAGATCACTGGGAGTTGTTTCTAATGCCAGGAAGCTTTTCAAAATTACTCCCAACACTTTTCATCATTGATTTTCATAGTGGCTTAGGGCTGAGACTTTGATTTAAACCAGAAACCCAGGGAATCCCTGGATTAGAGGCAATCCCTTTGCTGGTATTTGGTATTCAGTGTGCTACTAAGGGAAGAGGGGTCTGGGAAAGTGTGTCCTGAGGTAAAGGCGATGAACGCGGCCCTGACAGAGACAACGTGGTTTCTGACACACTCAGCAGACAAATCCTGACACCCGGGATACGGAGTTCTCTCACTGATACTATACCTTCCATACACTTCCATACACTTTTGCTAACCACCACTAGGACTGTATTTGCTTCTTTTTACACATTTAATTATCTAAGTGAGTGCAGAAATACTTCACAAAATCTAAAGAACTTTATGTTTGCCAAGCATACGTTTTGCTGGCTTTGAAAAGAACTACTCTGCTTTCATAAAAGCACCTTTTAATATTTGTTACCAATCGCTAAGCCAAGTTTCAGGGCTTGCATTTGTCTACATACACATCCAGCTTACCTAATCTACAAATAAGCATATCTTTCCTAATCATAAAGGCTGGATTGAAAGGAGTTTGGCCAAAGTCATCTTACCAGCAGTAGTCCAGCAGGTGCGGAGGAAGCACTGGGATGTATATGTGTTGCCAGTACATGGGGTACAGCAGAGCGGCGGATCCATGGAGACAGGCAGTTAACTAAAATTTGCAAAAGGATAACAACAGTAAGTAGCTGCTGACCCTCCAAACAAAAAGACATGCTCAAGTTATCAAAGATTAACGGCAATCACAAAACTATTTATTTAGTGACCTAAATCACATTACCTTTACCAACTCTGCCAGGAAAAAAAAAATCTTATGTTCGAAAGCCCCTCTGAAAAATATATAAATAGCAAACGTGGCTTCTTGGGCATCTTATGGGGACAATTTAACTATCTGATAATACAGTGTTTGAGGTCAAAACTGAGAACATAAATAAAAGTAAAACTGAAAAATTAGGCGAGCATCTTAGAAGAAATTGTAGGAAATTACAATTTGTGCAGCACAGTTTGCACATCACTCAGATTAATATACCACGATTAAATATGGAAAGGAAGAGAGGCTGAAAGCTCCTGAGGGATATCATTAGGGCAAATTGCCAAAGAATGAAACATGAGCCAGTCAGGAGAGTCTGGAAGCTGCAATAATACCAGGGGACTTGAATGTTCGACAGTTGGAGCTTCAGTAATGTGTGAACTGCGGGTTATGGTATCAAGAGACTCTGCTCACTGACACATAGAATGTCACTATTGACCAGCAAACTGCCCAAGCTTGACAGCTGTACTACAGGAAGCCAAGTATATCATAATTTCATATTTAAACTGTTCATTTCAGATTAACATTTTGTTTCCTAGCTTTGTATCACAACAGCTGCAAATACATTGATGCTATTTTAAAGGTAATTGCCATTTTAATTGTTTTGTTTTGGCAAGCAGTTAATTAAATATTTTTTAATGCTTAACAAAGGGGTATCACTTTTTTTCCCTCTCCCTCCTACTGACCCTCACCAGAATTCATTCCATGGGACTTTTCTTTACATCTTAAATTATATTTCTGTAAGCGTTAATCATTTTTTAATGTTTAAAGCAATAATTAAGTCAGCATTCTTCATTTTAAAAGTCTTGCAAGAGTCAGCATTTCAAGCTTACTAATTAAATCATTTTATCCAACGTGAACATCGGAATTTAAAAATAAAACTATCTGAATATGAACCACAGACTTTCTATAAGCCATTATTCTTATTATATAGAGAAATTAAAACTTACATATCGTAATCAAATTAACTTAAAAAGATAAATGTATAAAAAGCAAGTCAATTTTAATAGAAACATCTGTCTACATTTAAGTGCAAAATAATTCTGCTAAAATTTTTTTAAAAATTAAAGGAATCTAATTTGAACCAAAAACATAAAAATTTAGATTAAAATATACTCATCTTCATCATATATATTTTTTCCAATTAGATTTTTAATTAATTTTATATGGCAAACAATGTATTTTGTTTCTATTTAGGATGCTATCATTAAAGGATTTTAATACTTTGCACTTACAAGCTTTAATATATCTACAGTATTCCTCCAACATATATTATTTTTTAAAAATTCCTTAATTGGAGGGGCACCTCGGTGGCTCAGTGCATTAGAGCCTCTGCCTTCTGTTAGGGTCGTGATCTCAGGGTCCTGGGATCTAGCCCCACATTGGGTTCTCTGCTCAGCGGGGAGCCTGCTTCTCCCCTTCTCCACCCCCGCCTCCGCCTACTTGTGATCTCTCTCTCTCTCTCTCTGTCAAATTAAAAAAAAAAAATTCCTTAATTGGAGCATACAATATACCACTAGGAGGCATTCAAATACCTTCACTTAACAATTACAGACCTTGGATTTATTTGTCTTATTTGAACCCTCCTAGAGGGAGATGAAATAGGGTTGATCTAACAGTCAAATTTTCTGAGAGCTCTCAGGTACTCCCTGCTTGTAAATTTGGCATCTTTAAAGCTGTATTAACTCTTTCCATCCCTTCAGTGTAACTCAATGGCTAAAAGCATTTATACAGCTTTCAAAGGGGGCTACTTCATTCAATTTCTCCATTTGCACACAGATGGCTTTTAAAACAACTCATTTAAAACCTTAAAAAAAGGAAGTGTTCCTTTCACATTATTAAGAAAAATAACAGTGTAACAACAATAATACTACATTCTCAAAATGAGGAATTATAATAAGGGTAACTTATTTTATTGGATAAATTTTATTTTATTGGACTAGAGTCCAAAACACTCCGTTATAATTGCTCTAAAGATATCTTCCCTTCCTTAATGCTCATCCTTAAGTGAACCTATGAATTGTTTGCCAAGAAGACACAATATCATCTAATGAATCTGACTGGTTTCACAGAGGTGACTGCTCTACATGATGATAGACAGTTACAAAACACCTGCAACGGCCAGCATGTGGCAAAGGATTATATCTAAAGAAGGAAGTTCTACAGGATTTGGCCTGTAGAAAGAAAAAAGTTCTACAATTTTTTAGATTTAGGGGATAGGTGACAGGTAAAAGGAGAGGTAAAAATACTACCCCTCCCTAACCACAATTTCTGGCCTAAGCAACTAGAATGAATGATTTAATGTAATACAGCACAAATGTCAGGCTTAGGTGGAACTACAAGGAATTTGTTTTTGCAAATATTGATTGTTAACTGTGAGACATTCAAGTGGAGATTTCCAAAGCAGACAGAAGCAGACCAAAGATCCCCCTATTCCCGTAGCAGCATGTAATAGCTATGTGATTGAAAACTAGAGAGAACACTATTATAGTATATACTTCATGGAGGAGTTGGTAAAGTAGTAAGTGAAAAAATACAACTAAGAAAGAATAAATTTACTAGGAAATCAAACACAGTTATATATAAGCTGTATAAAACAATATGAACGAAGTACACAAAATTAGGGTTCTGCCACTAAGAAGCTGTGTGACTTCTGATACATGTACAAATATAACCAGATCTGTTTCCTAATCTTTAAAATAAGGATATGCTAGACGATCTGTAAGCACTGTCTCTGAGAGATGTAGTATTCTTTCGTCTTAGATCAGTTCAATTCTAACATTTTACATTGTTAATATTGTTAATGATTTTTTTCCAGATAGGTGGTTAACAGAACTAGACTACATATCAGACCACCTTTAAAATACATCTAAAAATCATCTCTAAAACCTTTAAAGCACATGAAGTAACTGAGCAATTAGAAATATCATAATAAATTACTTGCTTAAACAAAAATTTTAAGTGCCTGCCTATGTGTTACCATAAATCTCTGCCAGGCCACAGGGACCCAATACTGAACAGAACAAAGTCCCTGTATTCACGGAACTTACTAAGTGGGGAAAGCAAACAATAAACAAGTATATAGTATGTGGGTTAGAAGTAAGTTCTAAGAGGAAACGTAGAGGAGGCTAAGTGGGTAGAAAGTGACAGAGGGGCAGTTTTAGACAGGAGGCTTAGGGACAAACTCCGATGCCGTGACATTTGAACTGAGACCTGAGTGATATGAGAGCCAACTGTTACGGCTTTGGCGGGAAGAGCATTCCAGGCAGATGAGGTGGGAACATGCTGGTCATCTTCACAGAGGAGTAGGGAGGTCTGTGTGGTTAGATTGGAGTAAGTGGGAGAACAGCGGGAGGTGAGGTCAGAGAAGCAAGCCTAGTCAGAACTGGAGGGCCTTCCGGGATATGGCAGAGACTTTTAAGTCTTATTCTTCATGAAATTTGTCCACACCTCTGAAGGGATCTGTCACAACAAATTATTTATCCAGAACATTCTAACACCTATGCAAATTAAGGAAAATAAACTATGTATTTTAGAAGTCTGATTTGCAGACTAAAGTACTATAAAGAAATGAGATCAATTTATAAGCCAAGTAAGAAGAATCACTTTAATTATAAGTTGATTATGATCTACTGATTCTTAAAGCAGAGAGGGAAATGACAATCATGCTTCTTTGGACGAGAACTAACCAAGACTCTACATCTGGTTCATGACAGGACTAGAACTCTGGATTCTTTTCTAATACTGTCGGCAGTTTCTTTAATACCACAGCTATTCTTCATGAAAACAAAGAGGGTGGGAGAAGTAGTTTCAGTATTTGAGTCAGAACATATCCTGGTCACTAGGCCCCGGAAACTATAGAAATAATAAATGAGGAATAATATAAAATAAGGCTATAATTTTCAGAGAAAAACAAATTTACCAAATAAAGATTTAAGAAAAAAAAACCCTTTATTATCTTTGTTAAATGACAAATGAATATTTAAATGCACATATGATTTCACAAAGCTATACTGATACTCAATATAGTGACTTGATACGATCCCACAGTACTAGTGCACAATAAAATCGCTGGGAATATTTCTTTCTCATGCACTATGATTATAAAATAAGTATACATGGAAACCATGTGAAGAGGAAAGAACTGATGAAGCCTATAAAGTCAGGGGGAGAAACTTGACAAGAAAAGTGGACAGTAGTGAACTTAGTCATCAAATAAACACACTTGGAACTTCCAGTCCCAGGCCAATAGGGTTTAACAGAGATATTGTCAACAACAACAACAACAACAACAACAAATGTGTATATAATGCTTACTATGTGCCAGGCAGTATTCTGAGAACTTGATGTACTCAGACTTAATCTTCATAACAACAATTCAAAAGAGCTTCTATCATCATTATTCTTATTTTATAGATCAGGACACTGCAGCGAAGTTAAGCCAATGGCCCAAGATCACACACCTAGTATGTGGCAAAGCCAGGATACCAACCCAAGCAAGCTCCTGAGTGCAATCATTCTCTTAAACTGCTTTTTTTTTTAAAGATTTTATTTATTTATTTGTCAGAGAGAGAGCACAAGCAGGGGGAGCAGCAGGCAGAGGGAGAAGTAGGCTCCTCGCTGACCTAGGAGCCTGATATGGGACTCAAACCCAGGACCCTGGATCATGACCTGAGCCGAAGGCAGATGTTTAACCCACTGAGTCATCCAGGAGTCCCTAAACTGCTTTTTGATACACACGCATTCAAAATTCTCATCATTATGGGGCTCTGAATAATAGCTACTGGCTAAAAATATTCTATCTTAGTTATATGGTGGAGAATGAGTCTTTACACTCAACAAACAAGAACAGCTGACCTTTATAAGAAAAAGTTGAGGTCTGTGACAGAGATCCAATTTTTAAAACTTTCCTCAGGTATCGTAGTGGGCAACTTCAGCAGGAAACTAATGGAACGATTTTCTCAGATGTTAAAAAGATAACTGATAAAAATTCTACCAGTTATCATCTCAGTTTGGATCTGCAAGAATATTTAGTTGGAAGCCAAACTAATGTTCGTTCCTTTTGTGATATAAAATCACGTTCATTCCTTTTTCTTAAAGCCAAACTATATTTATTAGAGGAAATCAGCCACTAATAAAACTAGGCAATGTTATAAGCAATTAAATATACATATATTATGGGGGGGAGAACTGCATTATCAGATTCCCAAGGAGACTGCAGGTAAACAACCCATCTAGTGTGATGACCACAATGAAAACAGCACAATTCTAATTCAACGCACTTTACAAGTAAAGCTCTCATACGGATGCAACGTCATTCCCATCTCTCTTAGACTGTGCCTCATTCTTATGGGTAAGTTCTATTCACTTCAGCTGAAGTTCTATATGAATTATTGAGGGGTAGATTTATGTCCCATAAGAGTGTATTTATGCACAAAAACCAAGAAATATAGATTAGAGACTTCATTTAATTTTTAACTGAATCAATATTTAATTCAGAAATTTATGCACTATAAATAACTAAAGGTATACAGATATAAATTGCTGCAGATGGGAATGTGATAAATTCCTCATGGAATGAAAAAAAAATTAGTGGAAAGCATAAAGAAACCATCCGTTTAAAAATGTTTAATTTTCCGTTTAAAAGTTTAGACCAAATAAAGTAGCAGTAGGGTATCTGAAAACTACAGTTATCCTAACTATAAAATATTCTTTCTTGAGGGGCGCCTGGGTGGCTCAGTTGGTTAAGCATCTGACTCTTGATTTCAGCTCACGTCATGATCTTGGGGTTCTGGGATCACCCCCTACCCCCCCACTCCACCCCCCCCACACACAGTGTCCAGGCTCTGTGCTCAACAGGGAGTCTGCCTAAGCATTCTCTCTCTCTCCCTATCCTTCTGCCCCTCACCACTCACATTTTCTCTTTCTCTCTCTCTCAAATAAATAAATAAATAAATCTGTAAAAAATATATTCTTACCCGAGCAATACTCTATAATTTAAATCAAGTAACAGTTGTAAGAAAATATTTGGAAAAACAGCAATTTTATATAATGAAAAAAGACAGCATTTGTACATTTTTAATGTTTATACTAAAATATTATTTTATATTTCATTCTCTTTCTTCATTCTATTGGGATGACAAATTGTGCCATTTAATTGCTAAAAAATCACCCTTATCTCTTTCCATCAAACACAAGTCCTTTGAAAAGTTTCAATCATCTCAATTTGATCACTAGTTTATTAGTTTTTCCTAGCCAAACAACTCTAAATTTTTTTGGCTCACTTACTTCTTTTATATTTTCATTCTTTTAATGATTTTACAGGTGGGGAAACTGAGGCAAAGTTAAATAAATTACCCAAGATCACACAACTAGTAAATGGGAAACCAAACATGTGCCAGCTATTATTATTGGTACTGGGGATATAGTAATGAACAAAAGAAACAAAAATCTCTGCTCTTAGGGAGTCTGCCTTCTAGTCACCCTCTATAAACTACCATTACTGTTACACTAACTCTCCTCAACTCTTTGGTTCTCTGTAGCGGTCACATTACACATAAATGCCATAAGCTTAAAACAAATGTCTTCCGCTACACGACCTTTCCCCCTATTACTAAATTTTTTTCTTTCTACTTCTCACTCTCAAAGTTTATTTGATATCAGTTTTATTCTTCCTAAAAAGGCCCATCTACCTTTCCACCAAAGTTTAACAGTCTAATCTACAACATTGCTCGAATATATCCATCTATCTTCTCTCCTCAAAAACCTGTAGATACTGACTTCTAAATGATTATGGGTTAAGAAGTTCCTGGGAATTATGTAAAGATTATATAATTTAGGCAATTATTTAAGAAATAAACAGTACAATTCAAGAATGACTGCATTTAATAGGTAGAAAGGATCTTTCTTATTCAATTCTTTCATTTTTTAGATAAGAAACTGCAGGAAAAAAGTTAAATGGCTAATACGAAGTCATCTAATTTTTTTGTTAAGTAGTCAGGACTGAAACACAAATCTCTAATTTAGAAGATATTACTAATATAATCACTCTGCTACTATATATCTTGGGGTAGGGTAATATTTTAAACAACCAATAAATAAATCCAATTGGCTGATGCTACTTTTTAAGTATTAGGCATTTCTGAAAATCATAATTAAAAATATTTCTTACCAGGAACAAAATAAAACTGGTTGCAAACCATTAGCAGTCAGAAAAAGAAGAATCACAATTGCAAAGCAAGCACAAAGGAAGTTCTCAATCTTTATAAATTTAGGAATTAAATAGCTCTTAATTTGTAAGGCATATGTAATTAAATAAGAATGAATAATTATACACACATATTGTATATTCTAATATTAAAATTGTATATAATATTCTCATATATACTTAATATATATATACATGTATATTTAGCATGCACATCAAATATATTTAAATATATACATCTATATATGAACATTTACATAAGAATCTACAGGCATGTGACTATTTATATGCACACACACATATCAAGTTGCAATTTACTGGTAATTAAATGACATCAAGCCCGCTGCTATTAGACAGCAACTAAACAAATACCTTGTGACGACTGGTCCTTTGTGCGTCAGTCTATATTTCTCCCTCTTCCTTACCTACTTTCAAACAGACTCTATATCCACAAGAAGTTTCCTTAGAAATGTTTCTAAAACTCAACTTCATCTTCCTTTTATGGTCTCTGTTCTACTGCAGAAGCGAGTCATCCCTTGCTTTTATTACTGCACAGCCTTTTATCTAGACTCCTGTTAGAAGGAATTTCCCTATCCCATTTTTTTCTTTTATAATGTCATCAGTGTTATCTTCCCCAAAACAAAACTGGTCATATTATGTACCTCATTTGCCTCCCCACAATCTGTTGGATAAAATCCAAGCCCCTTAAGTTAGCAAACATGTTTCTAAACATCTGGCTATTGCTTATCTCTCCAACTACATTACATAGCACAACTTTTCTCTCTTTTCACACACACATACAGAGACATGTTAAACAAGTAAATATTTCCTACACAAGACATAAACTCCTTTCAAGAACCAGTGTCATCCTGAAGTCAACTTTTTAATCTACTACTCTCCCTCTTACATTTCCCATATTAGAGTTCTTATCACATTGGCCTTGATTCACTGACATAATATGATTTATGTTTTAATTTATATTTATGATTCTAATTAATAACTTCTAAATTCCCAATACATCATACCTGGTAAATAATAATATGTATCAATGTGCAAATGAATAAATCAATAGTTATACTTGGTCTTTGGAAAAATTTACCAATGTTAAATATTTCCTTCAAATTAAAGGTCTTCCATTTCTACTCTTTCTATAATACAGTAGGAAATCAAATAGCTGATTCACGGAAGCTGTGCCCTTCACATATTGCCCATTAGCTCCAAATTCACTCTTTGCTACCTACCTGTGAAAATGGATCTGTGCCCTTGGTGTTTTCCCCTTTTACTAGATAGCCTAATGGCAGTAGAAGACAAAGAAGAACTTTGTCAGTACAGAACTTTGTCATATACTGCAGGAGGAAAGCACTTTTGCTTCCTGGTTCCAGTGTGCGCTCAGGCAGGCTCCTACAGGGCTAAGCTCCTGCAATACACAGTGGCCAATAACACCCAGCAGTAATACCTGGTAGCTTCTTCAGGTGGTTTTGTGGCAGAATGCTTCTGGTGAGATAAATCCCCAAGGCAATCAGCTAGCTACCTGGTGGCAGGTTAATTACACCAGAGCTCTTCCAACAAGGAGGAGGCAGAAGTCCATCCCCCTTGGAATAAATAAGCTGGATAAGGTCTTCTCTGACTATAATGCTTCTGCCAGGAACCAAAATCATTAGATGCACAGAATAACATATCCATCAGCATAGCCTTCTGCACAGCATTGGACCTCATCAAGGTATTCATTTAAGCAAAGTAAGTAAAGCTATGGACTCATGCCCATTAAATGAACTAGTCTTACCCACACTTATACCCCAAAAGCAGCTGGCCTGACTGAAAAGTGGAATGGCTTACTGAAGACTCAGTCATGGTGCTACCTGGTATTATTATACTCATAAAGGGTAGGGTTCTATTTTACATGATGCAGGATATGCTTTAAATCAGAAAGTACTTTATGGTGTTGTTTCTCCCATAGCCAGAATACATGGGACAGGAATCAATGGGTGGAAGTGGGAGTGGCCCTTTCATTATTACACTTAATAACCCACTTGCATAAGTTCTATTTCTGGTCTCAGTAGTTTAGCACTCTTCTGGTTTGGAGATCTTACCTCCCAATAGAAAAATGCTTCCAGGTGAATTGGAAGATGATAGCCAGTAACCTTAGGGTACTCTACCTCAACCCCAAAGTTTACTGACACCAGGCCATTTTAGGCCCTTATGTCACTGAACCAAATGGCTAAAAATTGGGGTTAATCTACTGGCTGATTGATCTCAATAACCAAGGGGAAACTGGTTTGCTTCTACACAAAAGAGGCAAAAAGGACCATGTCTGGAATTGGGAGGTTCTCTGGGGTACCTCTTGGTATTTCTATGCCTAATAATAAAGGCTAATGGAAAATTATAGCAATCACTTAAAAAAAGCAGAACTACTGAGGATTCAGACCTTTTATAAGTGAAAGTTCATGCCATTATAAACGCAACTAGCTGAGGTTCTGGCTGAGGGTGAGGAAAATAGGGAATGGGTAATGAAACAAGTAAGCCATAAGTATCAATACTGTCTCATGATCAGTTATAAAAACAAGGGTTATAGTAGCTTTGTATATTTTTTATTTGCCTTTTAGAGGGATGTGTTCATTTTTATCTGCTAACCATTTTTTCTCTATTTCTCATTTTTATTTTATATATGTGCTGTTAGTGATTAACAGAAATTTAAATGTATTGCAATTAAATTTGAAGAGATGATTATAGCGACTCTTGGGAGTGCTCTTCTCATTTTGGGAAATGTCTACATTTGCAAAAAAGATAGCTATATCTTAATAGCTACGTATATAGATTTGTCTAGTTGTTGTATAGAAGTAAAATGTATTTAGAAGAGTATAAATAGCAGTTGAATATCCAAAGGGATGGACTATACCAGTTATCAATTTGTTGCCTAATTTACCCCTTATTGTCTGGTCTTTGAAAAGGGATCTGTGCCCTTTAAATATTTATTCCTTTTAGCAGCTGACAGGATGTTAAGCTTTGTCAGGAGAGGACATTGAAGAGACATTTCAGGAAGCAAGGGTTTTGGTTTCTGGTTCCAGTATACTT
Organism: Nasua narica; assembly: GCA_028533885.1. NCBI lineage: Eukaryota > Metazoa > Chordata > Mammalia > Carnivora > Procyonidae > Nasua > Nasua narica. Next base: position 29,760,183 of record CM052814.1, on the reverse strand, counting down.
ACCCAGCAGGCTCCTGCCAAGCCTGGGGCTTGTCAAGGACCTGCTTTCTTTGGGGCCCAGGTCCTGCAGCGCGGCTGGCTACCAGGCCCCTGTTTAAAAGGCAGCTCCTGTAGCCCCTGACTCCAACAATGAGAGTGGCCAAAAGGTTCTCCCAGCACTCCCCACCATGGGCAGTTCTACCGCAGGAGTGGCTCTGGCTCTTGCAGGGCTTGCAACTTTTCCAGAATTTGGCTCCTATAATGTGGGAAGCACCTGTATGTGGTTACGGCAGTGTACAGCTGCAGGCCACACCAAACAGCCAGCAGCTTCCCTTGGCACCCCTGCCTCCCACCTTGGTTCTTCGGGCAGTGCCTCCCGTGAGACAGCTCTGATAAACAGGGAAGCTGTTTTCCCTCAGATGAGCTCACGGCAGTATATTGCCAGCGAGGTATCTCTCTGTAAACACATTCCTTAGCACCCCTAAAGTGGCTTTCCAGCAAGTTTGAAAGGATGACATCTGTCACCCAAAGGGCGGATTTCCAACAAATTCTGCCAGTGCAGTACCACAACGACTTCTCTGCCATCTAATGAGCCATGGGTCCACCTTCTTCAAGAGATCTTGATGTCAGGCCCAGGGGGACTCCTTCCTCGGGTACTCTACCTCAGCCCTAAGGTTACCGGCTACTTTACATCTGCCATGCCTGTATCCTTTAGCGTTCTCTTCACTGCATGCTAGCTCATCTCTTGTTACTTCAGTACCTTGCCTTAGCTTTACATTCTTTATGTTAAACTTTTCTTGATCAAATCACTGTGTACTTTCTCTCGCTTTATTGGATTCAGACTACTACAGGTGCCATTACCTAATTACCTTCCCTGTAGAACACTGCCTGACATGAATTAGGTACTCCATAAATAAGAAATAGTTCACTGAATGAATAAATAAACATCTTCTTAGGGAGAAAGCAGTATGTTTTCTACTACATGAAGGCCAAAAGATACCAAACCAATTCCTGTATAGGCTGAACAGGAGTCAATATAGCAATAAAAATTGATAAAGCTAAAAAGAGTTCAAGATGTATTGAGTTTTAGGCATCCAAATTGGCAAAGAAGAAGTCAAACTCTCACTCTTTGCAGATGAGATGATACTTTATGTGGAAAACTCAAAAGACTCTACTCCAACACTGCTAGAACTCATACAGGAATTCAGCCAAGTGTCAGGATATAAAATTAATGCACAGAAATCGGTTGCATTTCTATATACCAACAGCAAAACAGAAGAAAGAGAAATTAAGGAGTCGATTCCATTTACAATTGCACCCAAAACCATAAGATACCTAGGAATAAACCTAACCAAAGAAGCAAAGAATCTGTACTCAGAAAACTACAAAGTGCTCATGAAAGAAATTGC